>JAOTQR010000045.1:6811221-6848810 GCA_025774065.1 Solanum ossicruentum | reverse complement strand
GGGGCGTTACGTATCGCCGTCCCCCTCACGATTTTGTCCCCTTGGGTTTTACCCCAAAAGGCGCCTACACATGTAAGTTTCCAAACTCAACATATAGCCCAGGAACTCCCTCTCTTTTTCCGATGTGGGATTTGCCTAAGTGAGCTACAGGCATTACGTATTGCCGTCCCTGCACTCACCCTCGTAGGAACATTTGTGATTAGGCATTACATATTTATTTTTGATTAAATTGTGTGATAATATTATTGTCACTCTAAAAAAAAAGTTACATTTAAAGAAGATTTAAATTTTTCTTAAAAAAATATTGGCGGCAAGGGAAGAAGAATTTGAGGAGGGCCTTACAAAACAGAGATCCACTCAAATAATAAGAGGATTCAGTGACAATGAGTTTTTTCAGTCCAGTCCGAATCTCATAAACCTTCACTAACTAGGTGAAAATTTAGATAGACAACCAACTCAACTATTAATTCAGTTTTCTCAATCAAAAGACAAAAAATTATTATAATTTCTTCAAGCCATATGTACAAATGATTTATCCATTCAAAATTATACTACATATTATATCGCCTTCGGTCAACAGAGCAATATCTTTCAAGTTTCAACGTTCAAGTAAACAACATATATCACTTTTGTCATAAAAAGAGAGAGAATTATAATTCATTAGTACTCTCTCCATTTAAAAAAGAAAGATCTTCTTTCCTTTTTGGTTTGTTTAAAAAAAAAGACTCATTTTAAGACCACACGATTTTATTACTTTTTTGAACCATTTAATGTAACTTTAATTTATGATCACAAGATTGCAAAAATCTTTTTTTAAAAAAAAACTTTGCGCCAAGATAAATCAAGTTATTATTTTTTAAACGGACGGAGCAAAAACAAACAAAATTTGTAAACCGATGATCATCTAAAGGTGATTTTTCAGTTTAATGACATTTAACTTGGGAATAGATCACCTTTACCAGCTTAGCTCAAACAATATTTAACCTGCATTCACTACTATCTGGAGATTCAAAAATCCACATAAGAAATTTCCTCTTAGCATCCTTGGTTAATTGTCACTATAGCCACTTGCCCTACCGCACAAATTCAAGGTTCATCTCCCTTTTACATTCCTTGTTAGGCCAAATTTTCATGACTTGAAACAATATTCACACTGTTAAGTAATTTTATTATTTGCAATTCTTTTCCCTATAAATACCACCTATATCCTCCTCTTGTTTTCAAATCAAGCTAATGACCAAACTTTAAAATATCAAGAAACCCCTTTAACTAAAGATGAATTCATTATTTGTTATCTTACAACCAATTTTCATAACCATAGCTCTATTTTCATTGTCTAGTCAAGCATTACACCTTGAAGGCCTAAACGATGTGACTTATTCATCAGGGAAGACCTCTTTTCTTGCCCCAAAACCACGATATGTTGCAACGTGTGATAAATACCCTAGGGTTTGTGCTGCAAAGGGCAGTAGAGGGCCAGATTGTTGCAAAAAACAATGCATGAACGTCCTCAAAGATAGATCAAATTGTGGAAAATGTGGTAACAAGTGCAAGTACTCGGAGATATGCTGCCAAGGGTTGTGTGTGAACATATATGTTAATAAGAAGCATTGTGGCAAGTGTAATAATGAATGCAAAAAAGGAAGTTCATGCTCTTATGGAATGTGCAACTATGCTTAAATTAGGTCATTACACGTTTATAGAAGTTAAATTCCAATCAATTATACATTTTGCGATACCCTCATAGTAGTTAGTAAAATGTGTTGGTTTCATATAAGCTATTCATTATTCGTCATAGCCGAATTGATTTATGTTAAGAAAAATACATTTCATATTTAGGAGTAGTTCTATTTAGAAGTAATTGTTTTTGGGAACGTGGGTTGCACGTTTATCCCAAAATAAATAATATAAATTTTGTATTACTAATAATAAATTATAAGTGATACTTCTATTATTGGATTTTCTCTAGGCTAATAAATTTCTATTCATTGTTTAGTAGGAAATAGTATTAATTTGTAGCATTAAAAATGCATACCATTTTTTGAGTTTGTCATATTCATTTTTAATAACGACAAAGTACTTTCACTTTTTTTTTAAAATTATGCTTGTATATAGTATCTTCATATATATATATATATATATAAGGTCCACGCTAAGCACGGGCCGCCCGACATACTAACTTTCAATGTAACATATTTTTATTTTTATTTGTAATATGAGTCACTGCATTACATATGCATAGCAACACATATAACTGGTATGTTATTGTAGTTGTAATTAAATAAAAAGGAATACAGAATTAAATATATTTTCTGCCAATGAAAGCGCGCATATATAATTTGCAAAGTCGAGATGGTGGAAGTGCAAATATAATCTGTAAAGTTGATTTTAAAAAATAAGTAAAAATATTAGGCTCGATTTTGGCTACACAAATTTCTCAAGATACCAGCTTCGAATCCTTTTTAATGTTAGGGAGAACTTTTCCTTTTAATGTGAGACTTCTCGATACAAATTTAAATTTAATTGAACTTCAATATTGATATCGAACACCAAAAGAAACAACAAAAAAATTTCAGGATATGGTAGTAGTACACTTGCATAACTTTTGGTGGAGACAAAATTCCTCTGTATATTGTTGCGAGTAATGATCTGCTAGGAGTTGCATTACTTAAATAGAAGTGTTATGCCAATCAATATAATTTAACAATGTCGCTACCCATAATGCTGAAATAAATGTTCAATAGCTACTTGCATTATTGATAGCAAACCTTGTCTAGTAATTAGAGTTTGATCTTGTTAAGTACATAAACATCAGTATGTCTTATTGTTTTGATGACTAACAAACTGTAACAAGGAAGACATCAAGCTTTCGTGCTCAATCAAGTTGTGGAGAACAGCCTGCAAAGCTGTTATGGTTGGTGAGAAATTTTTTAGAATTGTACTGAAGGACCAATGGTCCATAAGCTGTACCTACAACAGCATAAAAAGAAATAAGTCCAAGGTTTCAACACAAGGTATTTCAAGCGTATTTGATACTGAAGATTCTCTAGTTGAAAAAGTTTCTCCTTGGAGTCTTGTGCAAGAATATAACTACCTCCAATGAGGGACCTGATAGACTAGGGTTGCAATTCTCTTGTTGAGTGTGTTGTATAGTGTATCTAAATGTAATATTACTCCTTATCTATAAAGGTAAGTGATCAGTTCATTTCCAATTGGTTAGTGTGTGGAAGCATACCTAGTAGATAGTGGTGTGGTCTCAAGGTATGTGTGTGTTTTATTCTAACCAATCAAGTGGCGTAGGTTAGATTCAACCAAACGTAGTGGAGTGCTCATTGCTTGTACTAGTTGTACAAACTGTTTGTGTTGTAAGAGAAAGTAGAGAAATAGTATGTGCGTTGTATTTCTTTAGTTGGCTCTTAGTGGATTTGGTTTGTAAATCCTGTGGTGACAGGTCGTGGTTGTTCCTCCCTTGAGCAAGTAGGCTTTCCACATAAAAATCTATGTCTTTTTACCTTTTGTTATTATTTCTGTTTCATGTTTTAATTGTTGTCCTTTAAGGGACCTGATTTACTATCAGGCTAGGAGCACGCTAACTGACCAATTGGTATCAGAGTAGGGATCTCTATCAGGCTCACACCTTGAGATTTTCTGTGAAAAATGGATGCTCCACTTAATTTAGAGGAAGGACAATCATCTACTAGGCCACCAAGATTCAATGGCAAATACTATGGTGGTGGAAAGGTAGAATGCATGATTTCTTGATAGCCGAAGACAGTGAGCTTTGGGACATTATCCTAGATGGGCCTTATGTTCCCATGACTGAGGTGAAAGAAGGTGATACAACTAAATCAGTTTCAAAAATCAGAAAATAATATACTAACGCTGACAGGAAGAAAATAGAGAAAAACTACAAAGCAAAAAAATTGATTGTATGTAGCATAAGAGCTGAGTAATACAATAGGATCTATGCTAGTGAATCCGCTAAAGAGATCTGGGACTGCCTAAAAAATGCTCATGAAGGATCAGAACAAGTGATTGAGTCCAAAGTGAATATGCTGACATCCCAATATGAAAATTTTATCATGCATGAAGGAGAGACCATACAAAAAATGGAGATCAGATTCTCAGCAATAGCCAATGAGCTTAAGTGTCTACGAGAGCCTATCAGTCAAAGCAAACAGGTTCGCAAGATTATTAGAGTTCTTCCCAAGTCTTGGGAAAGCAAGGTAGATGCTATTACTAAGTCAAAGGACCTGAAAACCTTGAGGATGGATGTTCTCATTGGTATACTCTGTACACATGAGTTGAATAAAAGCAGGATACAACTAAAAGGGAAGGGAAGAAAGACAAATCATTGGCATTAAAGACTGTTCAAAGTGATAGGAGATTGATGCTGTAGATATGTCCTATCCCACCAAGAGATTTAAAAAATTGGTTTGAAAAAGTCATGGCTTAACAAAGCAGGGAAATGTAGGAAGAGCATATGGTGGTACTGATCTATGCCATGGCAGTGGAAAACCTGGACACTTCATTAGAGAATGTCCTCATGGAAAAGGTGACCACAAAGAAGGATAGAGAGCTGGGAAGGATAGAAGGAAGGACCAGGTACCAGACAAATACAAGAAGAAGGTAGCTGCAGACAAGATAATGATAAAGGCACTAGGAGTCTGGGAAAATTCCTCCAGCGACTTTGAAGGGAAGAACAACCTAAAACCTCTTCCAAGCTTGCAGTAAAAGATGATGATAAAGTCTATAATGGCCTCTTTGCCTTTATTACTCAGTCGGATGATGAAGAAGATGATGAAGAGGTAACATTGCTAGACCTTAAAGATAATTTGGATCTTTACTTTACTAGAAAGTTGAAGAAACTAGCATATGTTCGTATTGACTTCATCTATGAATTGACTACTGAGAAGGACTTGCTAAGAAATAGTGAAGATGTATCATAGGATGAAAATTGTGTTGACCACTCAAGTGTCTGATATTGAAGTCATGATTGTGACCATTGAAACTTAGAAGGGGGAGCTACTGAAACTTATGGAAGCTAAAAGTAAGTCTGATGCTAAATTGAGAAGAAAGATCAGTGAAAATGATTCTGTTTTGGAAGAAAAGCTAAAGGAGGATGAGTTAAAGTTAAACTTGGCCTTGCAAAGAAACTTTGTGATTGAGAAGGACTTGATGAAAGTTAAGGAAGATTTGAACCAGTTTATGAAATAAACTACTTTATCCAAACATCTGGGAGAGATGTCCTGCAGTTGGTGTTCTGAAAAAAAGGGGCTGGGATATGTTAATAGGATTGATCCTCCCTACAATCCACACAAAAAGTATATGTCTGTTGCTGATAATCTTTTATGTACACTACGATAGAAATGTCCATTTAAAAGAAGAGTGTGAAGTTCAAAGGAGAATTTTAAACAATTAGAAGTCTTCTCACCTTGAGAAGAAAGAAGCGATAGAGGGACCAAGTCCTAAGCCTAAGCAAAGTGCTAGACCTCTGCCTCTCTGGACCAGGAAGTTTGTAATTAGGCCTTTGTCTACCTATTGGAAGCTCATATTATAATGGGTTCCCAAAACAAACTTTTGATCTCATGCAAGAATAGTCCAAAGGAAGTAGTCAGTGTTGATATAAGAAGGGTGGATGCTCAAAGTACATGACTGAAAGGACTAAAAACTTCCTTACATTGAAGGCTTTTAAAGAAGACAGTATTATTGTTATGGTGACTAATAAGGGGTTAAGTCATAGGCATGGAAAAGACATTGTAGATGTGCACAATGTTGAAGGGCTTTAGTAGAGTGTTCTTAGTGTCTCTCAAAACAGCAATAAAGGGTTTGAAGTCAGAGTCCTATCAGACAAGTTCATGGTCATAGATTCGCCAACAATAGAGGTTGTGATGACAACTTTGGTGCAGGTCAAATGAAGGTATGAGGGATCAGATGGCATCTTTGTATGGAGCTTTCCAATTCCTAGGATTAAACAGCTGATATTTGTACCAACCCACCTTGAAGGGATCAGTCTCAGAATAGACTTAAAACGAGGGATGAAAAATCAAAGCATAATGGATCAATCTCTTTGTGGATAAAAAGTGTTCAACAGGTATCTGAGATACAACTCACAATCTATTAAATATTAGTTTCAATTTTGCAGGGTAGTGAGTCGACAATTTCATGGGGTTGAAGGAAAAGGAATGGAGACGAATCCCCTAGAGACTAGACACATTACCAGGTTCATATTTTGATCATAATCTCTTGCCTTATTAATGTGATGTTCAGGACCTGTCATGTCAATTCAACTTTTCCCTGAATCAACATCATTTCATACCAGTCCCCGAAGAGGCGTAACTAATCAGGGACCGAACGTCTTTGTTACCTTCTCTATTTAATGATTAACTCCCACTGCTTGGTTCCTCATCCGATCAGAAACTCTCCCAAACATTTCCACCCTTTTCATCCTCTTGTTCTTTCACTTTCCAAGTGTCTAAAACACTGTTTCAAAATGTCTAGAAGTCAAGGAAACTCCCTCTCACAGGCCAGTGTTGAACTTGACACGAGTACCTCACCAATCGTCAATACTCCTCCTCCTACTCCTGTTCACGAGTCCGCAAAACCTGCAGATCGTCATCCTCCTTTTATCAAACCCTCTATTTCCTTTCTCACTACTACTCCACCAACAGTGTTTGCACTATCAGAGTTTGAAACCCCCAGTCTCTTTCCCAGTAAAAACACTATAGAACCATCTCTCAGTACCACATAAGATCAAGGGAACACATCTCCACTAGGTCATACATCATCCTTCCTTTCAGAAAAACATTCTGATGGAGAGATTGCAAAAAAAAAAAAAAATAGGGATTGATTCTACATTCAGGCTGAAGGACCTGAGTGGGTGGCTAGAAATCTTTTGGATTTGAAAGACCTGTCTCCCCTGATCTTACTCTGGCTTTGGGTAAACCTATTTATGATGAGACTCCTATAAGTGAGATTCGACCACTAAATATTGCTGAATTAGAGAAAAACATACAAAAGAATGATGAGGAGAAGGATAGCAAGCCATTGTTCTGGAGAATCAAAAGACCCATTGTTCACTCTGACCCTGTTTCTACCAGGGACCAGGTCAGACATGACAAAGGAAAAAGGAAGGATGGTAAAGGAAAGAGCAGTGCGGTGGTCCAAAGTTATACAACCAAGGGTACTGAAAAGAAGCTGTTAGGTGGTGCTACGAAAACTAGCAGACAAAAGCACATTTCGAAGAAGAGATTGCAAAAAAGTACTATTGTTGAACCTGAGGGCCAGGTGGTCAACACTAGAGAGATGAATATATTGACTGGACTGATTCTGAGGAAGTAATTGTTGAAGTGAGTATGGATTCTAAGACTCAAAAGAAAGAAATTTCCAAGGGAAAAGGGCATGAATCTGTTTCCACTAGGGGACCAAGTTCTCAAGTCAAAAGAAGAAAAACTGAAAAAGATCTTTCAAAAGATCAAAGGGTGAGTTTGCTACAAAACCAGAAGGTGTTGAATGGTAGAGTGTTTGAGCCTGCTGCTAAAAATAGCCCAGGTATGAGGGAGTTGGTGGATGCAGTGGAGGTTCAAGGTTGGGATCACTTATATGAATAACCTGTTCCCTACTTGCATGAGTGGGAAGTGAAGGAATTTTATGTCCATCTTGAAATACAATCAGATGGAAGTTTCATAACCAGGGTTAGGGATTTCTCATTTAGGGTAGGTGAAAAATTGCTGGGGGAGATTTTACAGGTTAAGACTAAAGGGATAAGATCTGTGGCTAACAAATTCCCTTCAAAGGACTTTTTAGTAGAAGCTGGGAAAATGACCAACTTGACCTCAACAACAGTCTCCAAGAAACTCCTTAAGGGTCAATATCAACTTTACTTTGAATCCATTAACAAAGTACTTCTTCTCGGTCTGCGAAGAGAACAGTTGCCACCATGGATGATTTTTACTTGAAGGAGAAATTGAGTACTTTAGTCAAAATAAATCTTTCGGCAATCATTATGGAGCACATGACCAAGGTATACAATATGGGTGAAGGGAAACATGGGCTAGCATATCGTTTCCTACTCAATTGGGTATTTGAGCACTATGGAATTGAATTGAGTAGGGATGTCATGGGGACCATGAAGAAATGCTTCTCCTTCAACACTTTGTCTGAATGTGAGATGGGTAAGTTGAAGGCCGGTACCAAAAGATCTCCTTTGTCTAAGCTAGTTGAGCAAAATCAGGCATTAAAAGCTCAAGTAAGGCAATTGGCTAAATCATTGGCAACCAAAGATGCTGAACTTATTATGATGCATGCTGAGTTGATCAAAGGACCTAGAGGAGGACCTGATGCTATTGAGTGACAGAGCTAAAGGAAGTGAATGCCCAATTGACCAAGTAGGTGATGTCCTTCACCCAACAACTTCTAGAGGCTCACAGAGATCACAGCGTGAGCATGACCAAGCTGATCGACTCTCTGGCCATCAATCCCTCATTTTCCTAGTTTCCCTGGCCCATGCTTGTCCCTTTTTGTTTGTCTACATTTCTAACCTTTGTTTTCCCCCTTTGTATTGGTTGCAACTTTCTGAAAAAGTTGTTTTTGTTTGGATGTTTCTGGCCTGGTCCTAGGCATTTCATGTTTTTGAAATGGTAATTATTAATGCAATGCAACATGACATGGTTCTAGTCTCCTTTGTGAGTATCTAATCTGATCTCTGTTTCTTCTTTTCTATGTCATTGCTTTAATTATGCTTTGCCCTGTATCTGGTATTTTCTGATTGTGATTCTATCTCAGTTTATTGTTTTCCTTTTAATGATGCCAAAGGGGGAAGATATGATCATGTATTCAGGGATATGAGTATTCAGGGATATGATCATGTATTCAAGGGGAATATAGTATATCTATGGGATGGTTAAGGGAAAGGGAAAACATAGTTTGGGAATCGATCATAGGTTGAGGTAAAGTTTGCCATCATAAAAAATGGGGAAATTGATAAGTACATAAACATCAATATGTCTTATTGTTTTGATGACTAACAAACTGTATCAAGGACCAGATAAGACATCAGGATTTCATGTTAAATCAAGTTGTGGAGAACAACCTGTAAAGCTGTCGTAGTTGGTGAGAAGTCTTTCGGAATTATACTGAAGGACCAATGGTCCATAAGCTGTACCTACAGCAGCATAAAACAAATAAGTCCAAGGTTTCAACACAAGGTTTTTCAAGCATATTTGATACTGAAGATTCTCTAATTGAAAAACTTTCTCCTTAGAGTCTTGTGCAAGAATACAACTACCTCCAACGAGGGACCTGATAGACTAGGGTTGCAGTTCTCTTATCGAGTTTGTTGTATAATGTTTCTAAATGTAATATCGTACCTGATATATAAGGGTAAGTGGTCAGTTCATTTCCATTTGGTTAGTGTGTGGAAGCATACCTAGTAGACAACGGTGTAGTCTCAAGGTCTGTGTGTGTATTTTAGTCTAACTACTCAAGTGGTGTAGGTTAGATTAAAATAGACCTAGTGGAGTGCTCATTGCTTGTGCTAGTTGTACAAGTTGTTTGTGTTGTAAAGGAAAGTAGAGAAATAGTTTATGTATTGTATTTCTTTACTTGGCTCTTAGTGGATTTGGTTGGTAAATCCTGCGGTGACAGGTCGTAGTTGTTCCTCCCTTAAACAAGGAATTTTTCTACGTAAAAATCTGTGTGTTTTTACCTTCTGTTATTACTTCTGTTTCAAGTTTTGATTGTTACCTTTTAAGGAACCCGATTACTATCAGGCTAGGAGCATGCTAACTCAACATATCTTCACAATTGCACAAGAAACTAAAATGAATATTGCACATTAGCTTTATTCCATTACCATTCAATGTACTTACCAAGTGTTGTTATGCCATTGCAGGCAATAGGGCTAAAGGAAACAAAAATTAAATACTACAATCACCATTCCATGATTAACATGTGTCGTTGTAACTGAAGACAATAATTTGACATCATTCATCCAAATATTCACCCAACGACATCTCCATCTTTAGAAAACAATATAGTACAAAGCAAATGAAATGATATTAAGCAGATGAACAGAAAATAATCCTAACTACTACAAATCTAAAATAACATCCTTTTCAAGGTTAAAAATGAAACTAAATAGCATGATAGATATACAGATGATGTTGTATTTGAAAGCTAAGGATAATTGTTCTTTTATCCTGCATGGACTTTAAATTGACAAAGCCAACAATTTTAATATGACCATCTGCTATTAGTAGTAGGATCCCTGGCAATCATAGATGAAATAATGATAAAATTGTTGAAGAAATAATAGTACCTTAATATTTCGATGAAATCATGCCATAATGTGTGTATATTCAAAAGCAAGAGCTAATTCAATTGCATAAGCAATTGGACGAACCTGCAGAATCAGAACCCTTCTCAATTATTAGATCACATGCATTTGATATAGTTTTTTCAACCAACAGAGTAATTCATGTTACACCATGAATCCAATCCGTGACCCAACAATACATAGAATCAAAGATCTAGGTTTTTTGTATTCTCGCGTATTATTGATGAAAGACATCTAATGAATTGACAAACTTTCAAACACTCTTCTCCAATTAAAAACCACAAATGTTATTTTTCTAAAACATCTAGTCGGCTATATGAATAAATTAGAGATAAGTAATCGTGTATCTGACAAAATTGCAGAAACATATTTGTTATCTATCTACACAACAAATAGCAACATGAAGTTGATACAAAATATAAGCCAAAGAATTTGGTGTACCTTTTAGTATAATTTGTTTTTTCAAAAAAATGGTAGGTTGATCATATATTTTTCCATTGCTAAATACGACCTATATATGAGAAATTAATAAAATAGAAAAACACCAACATCAAGAAGAAAGTAGAAGAAATCCAACTAAATCTCAATGACCGAAATGAAAGGAGAAATGGTAAGTAAATCGGTAAATAGGAGAAAACGAAGAGGATGAAGAGCAAACGAACCAACATGAAAACATACAAATCCGACATTGAAAAAGTTAAAGAGAAGAATAGATTATTTACCAGAACAACTTAGAGAGTAACTGATGGAGAAATTTACCCGACAAAGAATGTCATGGAAGTGACCAACGAGGCCTAGTTACTATGTGCAGAGATTTATGAGCCAATCAAATAAGTTCACAAAGTCCAAACATACAGTACACTTTACTTTCCTGTTTGTACAACATGTTGATGCTGTGTTAGTTCTTTGCTTGTTCACTTATATATAAGGGCAATATATATTAATATATAGTAATGTTTTTTCTTGTATAAATTCATTTGTATAAATATATTTCCTTTTCTTGTTATTGTCAATTTCCTTTTTTTGAAAAAATGAAAAAAATAATAAAGGATAAATAAAGTAACTAAAAGCTCACATTTCAGAGGAGACTACATATATATGATAGCTAATTAAATGAAATATTGAGGTAAAACTTTTTATTTCCTTTCTTTTTCTTGATATGTTTCTCTTTATTAACATATATATGGTAACTAACTAAATGAAACACTAAGGTAAAATTTTTTAATTCTTTTTTCTTTCTTGATATTCAATTACTCTTATATGTGGATTATTCCTCATTTTATGCTTTTTAATAAAAATCTCTTCTTAATTTTATGTAGAACAACAAGTATTCATTTTTTTGCCAACACATTCCTCTTGTAAATTCAAATTTCTCTAGTGAAAAAGAAGGGAGAGGACAAGAAAAAAAATAACATTCAAACAAAAGCTTGTATAGCAAAATATATCAAGACTACTATCGTTTCACGTCAATAATTGTACAAAAACTTTTTACTTCTGCTTTCTTTCTTCTTTTGTTTCACACCGTAAATCCATTAATATTTGAACTTCTCAAAGAAAGTCATATTGTCATGACCCGGACCAAGGGTCTAGAGTGACATGGCGAATGGAAACCCGAGAGTTCCCAAACAAGCCTCAAAGTATCCATATACATCATCGATTCGGAAACGTGTAAAAATAGTAAACACATTGTTCTAAGGGACGGGAAAGTATGAATCACGCTATGGGAATATCATAGAGAAAGGGATTAGCATGGAATCACATAACACGTAGCACATAAAGACTAAGGGGTGGGTAAGTATGACTCACTCTATGGGGGTAATTCGGGACATAGGATCTTTTGGCACATAAACTAGAATCATTTCATATCAACATAATCCATAAGTAGTCATAGGAAAGAATTCCCAAATACAACACTTAGCATATAACGTAAAGAGTGTACAAGATGTCCAGCAATGCGTCTAACATAAGATATATCGGGGGCCAAGACATACCCTAGGCTCACCCTCAAAGCAAGTAAAGTAGCTAAAAACACCATAGGTAGAAGGAATAGTGGTTTGTCCTTGGAAGATAGGACTCACCACGACAAGTACAAATTCAAATCCGAACTAAACTCGTAAGGTGTATGAATGGACTTCTCGCTCCCTGCATGGTGAAATCATGTAGGCAAAAGTATGTGTTAGTACGTTTGAATGTACTAAGTATGCTGGATGCAATGCACATGACTTACCAAAACCTGCATTCAATATTAAATGGCAAGGGCACATAATATGGAAGAGATATACATATACAAGGAGGCTAATGTAACAATATGCCATGAAGTCCATAATGCATGACTTGTAAAGATGCTCATATATATAGTGGGGATGAGACTATAACCGACAAATCAAATTCATGTAAGCTATAACATGAATTAGTTTGATAAAGACCTCCTATTGGTAGGAGAAGATTACTTGCTATGGTAATCTGCATCACACCTTACGACCCAGTCTTTTAGGTGGATGGACACCTTCCTTACAATATAGTCTTTTCAGAAGGATTTTCATTAACATATCATATCAATAAATGAATAACCATTCCTTATGAACCAATCTTTTTGGTAGTGACTTCCATTTCTACGCTAATACATAGTTTGAGGAAAGGGAGAGGACCCTTGGGATAGCCCTGACACCCCCAATCCATCAGTGCTAAGTCAAAATATCCCACGAGAATACTTATACATATACATGATTTCAAAAGAGGCAATAATCATTATAAATTTTTTCAATGCACATTTAGGCTCAAATGCCAAGCCATAATTTATAATCATGATACTCATGCATAGGAATAACTCATGCTCATGATAATATGGTGCAAGCACCTAATATGCTCAAAGAACCATTAACAATAGATATATATATGTGATCACATCCTTGTCATCAATATTTGTCAAAATCAAATACATGAACATAATTGAGATTAACCCACTTCAATATTTCCATAAAATCTCATAAACATGAATACATATGCTATGAATAATGTGAGAATGAATGGCATGAGTAATATGGATTCAAACTAAATTCAACAATACATTATCAGATTCAAATAAATTACAAGTAAAATTTACATTTAAAACATAAAATAGACTACCTATGCATAAAATAAGCTTGGAAGGGGACATGCACATTCACATCTTCATAAATTCAATGTAAACCATCATAATATAACTTAAATCAGCTTAAAACCAATAGATAAATGTAATCCATGCATTACTTAAATTTAAGAAATCACAATATTTAAAATCCCAATTTAAAGTAAGCTAAGAATTCATAAAAATTACTTGAAAAATAGTTTGGGTCTCCTTGATTGAAAAGAATCAAGAATCAAACCCTCATAACTTGACCCAATGAAGAAGTTCCAAGAGAAATTTGAAGAAGAGTTGAGTTTACCTTGATTCCCAAGTTTGAAATCCACAAGAGTTCTTGAGAGGAGTTTGAGAGAGTCTAGAATGTGAGGAGTGAATATTTGAATGTTAGGAATAGAGTTTAGGTCAATATGAAGTCTTTAGATAGCATAGGAAGTCCCAAAAGACCACTAGGATAAACCAAATTTATGAAAACACCATTAATAAAATGAGTACAAAAATTGCATGTCACTACTTCAAAGAGGGGTTCATGGGCCGTGTGATGCTACACAGTCCATGTACAGTGCCCCTGAACCATTACTTAGAGAAAAATTCATTTGACGGAAGTCAGAAACCATAACCCAACACATAGAAAATTTTTGACGAAAACTCATCCTCACGAAAGGGCTACATGACCCATGTGAAGCTACATGGGGCATATAGGTGCCCGTATCACCTTAATTGGAAAAATATTTCACGACGAGTTATGAGATGGTGATTCTATACTTAGAAAATTTCTCAGTTCTGAAGCTATAGGTTGGCTATACGGCTCGTGAAGATGTCTGTATGACCACATTTTCCTCCAAACATGGAGGTTTCAAGCTCAAGGACATCACACGGTCCATGAAGTGTCACACGGCCCGTGTAGGGTCTAAGTGGGATGTGCTTTAGTCCGGAACTCCACACCAAGGCCATACACTCAAAATTAAGGCCAAATATCACTTCACTAGAGGCCACACGATCCGTGTGACCTCACATGGACTGTGTAGTATCCCTTGAGGTGACACTTGGTCCAAATTTTTCCAAAAATGACATTTTCAAGCTCTGAAGAAGTCGTACAATGTCCGGTTCATTACATCATCTCCCCCTTTGGAACATTCGTCCCTGAATATGCAAGAACAAGGTTTGAAAGGCTTAACTTACAATATGAAACTTCCTAACACAAGACACAATGCATAGTTCATCATTTGAAAATCATAAAGTCAGTAAAACTCATGCCGAAACATATTCAAATCCTTCAAAATATCATAGAAATCATTTTAATGCACATGTAAGCATGTCATGGCATGAGACTCAAGAGTTGAAAGGATTAGGCCACATGGAAAGGAAGAACCTAATACCTTAGGCTTGAGTAGATTGGAAAAGATAGGGATACTGCTTCATCATGTCCAACTCCGCCTCCCATGTAGCACTCTTCACATGTTGATTCCTCTAGAGCACCTTAACTGAGGCCACAACATTATTACAAAGCCTCTTTACTTGTCTATCCAAAATCTCCACTAGAACTTCCTCATAATACAAGTTTTCTTCGACCTCAACACCTTCCAAGGGAATGATAGTACTAGGATCACCAACCAACATTCTCAACATAGAGACATGGAAGACCGGGTGAATAGAGCTCAAATTTGTAGGCAACTCCAACCTATAAGCCACATTTCTAATTCGCTCCACAATCTCATAAAGGGCCTACATACCAGGGACTTAGCTTACCCTTCTTAACAAAATGCATCACACCCTTCATAAGTGAAATTTTTACATACACCCAATCCCCAACATGAAATGCAAGGTCCCTCTTCCTTACATCCGAATAGAACTTTTTACGACTTCGGGCCATCTTCAACCTCTCCCTAATCAACTTCACCTTCTTCATAGCCTCCAACACCAAATCTGGGCTAATCAAAGCCATCTTTCCTAACTCAAACCACCCCACTAGAGAACTACATCTCCTACTATACAAGGCGTCAAACGATGCCATACCAATGTTAGCATGAAAACTATTATTATAAGCAAATTCAATGAGTGGAAGGTGGTCATCCCAATTTCCTTTGAGTTACAACACACAAGCCCTCAACATATCCTCTAAGGTTTGAACTGTCCTCTTGGCTTGCCCATTAGTTTGCGGATGAAAGGCGGTGCTCAACTTGACCTTAGTACCAAGTCCCCTTTGAAATGACCTCCAAAAGTGGGAAGTAAATTGGGTACCACGATCCGATATCATAGATTTAAGCACACCATGCAACCTTGCCAACTCTTGAATGTATAACCTTGAATAATCTTCGGCGCCAAAAGTGGTCTTGACCGATAAGAAATGATCCGAATTAGTTATCCGATCAATGATAACCCAAATGGAGTCAAATTGCCTTTGAGTCCGAGGCAAACCAACCATAAAGTCTATGTTCACATCTTCCCACTTCCAAGTAGGAATTGTAATGTCTTGACCCAACCTACCGGGCCTTTGGTGCCCTTCACTTGTTGACAATTTGGGCATTCAAATACAAACTTGGCTATATCATTCTTCATACCATGCCACCAATACACCTCCCTCAAATCTCGATACATCTTAGTGGATCCCGGGTGAATAGAATAATGAGAGTTATGGGATTCACTTCCTAAGGTCATCTACTTCTGGAACACATAACCGAACTTGATACTGAAGTACACTATCTCCCCTTGGCAGAAAACCTCAATTTTCTTTTTGGCAACCAATTTCTTCAACTCAACCAATAATGGGTCAAGATCTTGCTTAGCCTTTATGTCAACCACCACTAAGGATTTAGCCCATTTTGAACATGAATACCACCATCATTGGAGTCAGCCAAACTAACATCCAATCTAGCCAAATGGTGGACATCCTTTGACAACTCCTTCTTCTCCTCTTCCACATGAGCCACACTTCCCATAGATAGCCTACTAAGAGCATCGGCTACCACGTTTACCTTATCGGGATGATATTGCACACTCATGTCATAGTCATTAAGAAGTTCTAACAATCTCCTTTGCCTCAAGTTTAGATCCCTTTAGGTGAACACATATTGCAAACTCTTGTGATCGATGAAAACATCAACATGCACTCCATACAAATAATGTCTCTAAATTTTTAAAGCAAATACCACCACCGCTAGCTCAAGATCAAGAGTTGGGTAATTATGTTCATGCATTTTCAATTGCCTTGATGCATATGCTATTACCCTTCCATGTTGCATGCGTACACAACCCAACCCAATTCGAGAGTCATCACAATACACCACAAACCCATCATAACCATTTGATAAGGTCAATATGGGAGCCAATGTAAGCTGATCCTTCAAAGTTTGAAAACTCTTCTCATATTCATCTGACCGCCACAAACTTAACTTTTTTTTCATCAATTCAGTGAACGGAGATGTAATAAATGAGAACCCTTCAACAAACCTCCTGTAATAGCCAACCAACCCAAGAAAACTCTGAATATCTAAAGGAGTCAATGGTCTAGGCCAATTCTTCAAGGCCTCGGTCTTCTTCGGGTCAGCCTTAATACCATGACTGAACACCACGTGCCCAAGAAAAGCCACTTCACCCAACCAAAACTCACATTTGATAAACTTGGCTTACAACTTCTTATCTCTCAAGGTTTGAGGAACCAACCTTAAATGATCCATATGCTCCCACTCAATTCGGGAATAAATATGAATATCATCAATGAAGACAACCACAAAGCTATCAAAGAAATGCTTGAACACCCGATTCATGAGATCTATGAACACGACAGGAGTATTAGTTAAACCAAATGACATTACCGCAAATTCAAAGTTTCCATACCGAGTCCAAAAAGCTATCTTGGGAATATCACACTCTCTAACCTTCAACTGATGATACCCGAAGTGGAGATCAATCTTTGAGAAATGGGTAGCCCCTTGAAGTTGGTTGAACAAGTCATCGATCCTAGGCAACAGATACTTATTCTTGATGGTTACCTTATTCAATTGCCTATAATCAATGCACATCTGAAGAGATTTATCTTTCTTTCTTACAAATAATACCGGAGCACCCCATGGAGATATGCTTGGGCTAACGAAATCTTTCTCCAACAAATCCTTCAACTAATCCTTCAACTCCTTTAACTCAGCCGGGGCCATATGATAAGGAGAGATAGAGATAGGTTGTGTATCTGGGAGAAGATTTATGCTGAAATCTACTTCTTTTTCTGGAGAAATGCCAGGCAAGTCTTCGGTGAACACATTTGGAAACTCATTCACCATCGGAATCGACTCAAGTGTAGGTGGCTCGAACTCCACATCCTTGACCCTCACAATATGATAAATACATCCGTTAGAGATCATCTTACAGGCCTTAAGGTAGGAAATAAACCGACCTTTAATAGAGGAGTCACTACATTTCCATTCAAGAATGGGCTCATCCAGAAGTCGAAACTTGACCTTTTGGGGTCTACAATCTATAGAGGCATATGATGCATGTAACCAATTCATCTCGATAATCACATCAAAATAAAAATCTCAAGTTCCACAAGATCTTACATAAAGACAATATACAACATAGAAATAGGACAACCCCGATAAACTCTATGAGCTAACAGATTCACTCACAAGATTATAAATTGAAAAAGGGGTCCCTTAGAATTTTGGGACTCAACCCAAACTTAAAAGCCAACTGAGGAGTCACAAAAGATAATTTTCACCCGGATCAAGCAAAGCATAAGCATCAAAATCAAAGACTTTTAACATACCAACCATAATTTCGGAGCTTGCTCAACTTCATGACGTGCATGAAGAGCATATAACCTATTGTTTCTTGGTGCAACTCCTTAGGGAGCTCTTCGTTGACCTTGGCCACCTTGAACCACTTTCCCTTGAACTCTCTGAGCATTCTTGGGACAATCAGCTACCTTATGGTTCTTGTCACCACACCCATAAAATGCACCCAGCTCCTTCCAACAAGTACCGCTGTGGTTCCTCCCACACTTGTCACACCAAGGATATGATGGTCCACCGCCAATCGATGCCCTAGGAGGAGGCAATTTAGCATTAACAACCTGAGCACTAGAAACTTGGCCTTGTCAAAAGCAACCAAAACTATCACCTTGAGAGCTGGAGAACACACCGTCAAAATGGGCCCTCTTAGGATCATGTACCCTTCTCTCCTAAGTTTTTCCCCTTATTTTACTCCTCATAAACCACGAGTCTAGATATATCCATATCTTTTATAAGTATGGCCGTATGACATTCTTTCACTAGCAAGTCAGAGATGCCAGAAATGAACTTATGCATTCTTGCATGAGGATCAGCCACAAGTGTCAAAACATACTTGGAGAGATCAGCACAGTCCCTCACACTCATACCCCCTTGCTTGAGGTTGCTAAATTAAGTCATCTTAGCTTCCTTATGCTAAAGTGGGAAGAAACAGTCTAGGAAGGAAACTTGAACTCCTCTTAATTAACAACATTACCACAAACCCTCTCCATCGGCCATTGAGTGTACCACACTTGAGCCGGCCACATCCTTCAACTGATAGGTAGCCAATTCAGCTTTCTCCTCAGAAGTGACACCTATAACATTCAACACCTTGGTGAGCTCATCAATGATCTCATGAGCAACCTCATCAGCCTTTGACCTAATGAACTCCAGAGGATTCATTCGGGTGAAATCCCTCATCCTAGAAATTGGAGTGGGTTCAGCTCAGTTAGTGGGCTTTTGTGTTCGAACCTCGAATCCAGACCTGTTTGATAAGACTAGATCCATCAACAAACCTAGATCCAGTATTTGCATCTACGAGCTAGCCATCAACAGATGGACATCCTTTTACCGCAGTCTTCCCCTATTGGGCATAAACTTTTCTTGTTTCAAGCCCAAGGGTCCATTAGGATTACTTGGAGGCTACCCTAAAACCCTAATCCATGCCTATATAAAATAAAGGGGCTATATATTCTCTTTGGAGGCATCTTGAAAATTCCATAAAATCTTGGAAGATTGTGCACTAAATACTTTTCTTATGGGTGCTTGCCAGTTCTGAATGACTTCACTTAGCTTGCTATGTTCTTATAAGAAAGAATCTCTTCTACAAATCCCGAGAAAGATTAGTCTACCTAGCTTGACAAGTCATCACCTAGGAAAGCATAGCAAAGGTTGTACAAAATTCACCATTAGGGATAGGCTCTTCTATAGGCCCTTAGGGTGCTTGACCCTCATTAGCCGAAGCCGATCTAGGAGCTCTTCCTCTAGGAATCTTCTATAATGGAGCAAGGATACCATCTAGACAAGGAAACTAAACATATGAATCGTAGCATGATATAAGACATTAAAAAGTGAGACAGTTCCTAGAATGTGGTCATAGCCTCCGACTCATAGGCATAGTGCACCTCACACCTATGAATAAGATTCTACTTGATATGGCATAGTGGCCTTCAAGGATCATTTAAAAACCTAGTGCTATAGTACCATCTTTCTCATGACCCATACCTAGGGTATAGGAGCAACATGGTGAATGGGAACCCGAGAGTTCCCCAATAATCCCCAAAGTATCTATATTAATATCATCAGTTTGGAAACATATACAAATAGTAAACATATAGTTCTAAGGGACAAGAAAGTAGGACTCACGCTATGGGGATATCATAGGGAAAGGGATTAGTATGGAATCACATAACATGTAGCACAAAAAGATAAAGGGGTGGGTAAGTATGACTCACTCTATGGGGGAAATTCAGGACTTATGTTCTTTCGGCAGATAACATAGAATCATTTCAGATCAATATAGTCCATAAATAGTCATAGGCAAGAATTCTAAATACAACACTTAACATATAACGTAAAGAGTGTACAAGATGTCCAACAATGCCTCTAACGTAAGATAAGTTGGGGGCGTAGACATACCCCAGGCTCACCCTAAAAGTAAGTAAAGTAGCTAAAATCACCATAGATAGAAAGAATGTTGGTTTATCCTTGGAAGATATGACTCACCTCAACAAGTACAACTTTGAATTAGAGCTAGCATTGTACGATGGATAAATGATCTCCTCGGTCCCTATATGGTGAAATCATGTAGGCAAAAAAGTATGTGTTAGTTCATTTGAATGTACTAAATATGTGGGATGCAATACATATAACTTACCAAAACCTGCATTCAATGTTAGATGACAAGGGCACATAATATGGAAGAGATATACATATACAAGGAGGTTAATATAAAAATATACCATGAAGTCCATGATGCATGACATGCAAAGATGCTCATATATATAGTGGGGATAAGACAATAACCGACAAATCAAATTCATGTGAGCTATAATGTGAATTAGTCTGATAAAGACCTCCCGTCAGTAGGAGAAGATTACTTGCCATAGTAATCTATATCACACCTTACGACCTAAGCTTTTTGATGGATGAACACCTTCCTTACGATCCAACTTTTCAGAAGGATTTTCATTAGCATATCACATTAATAAATGAATAACCATTCCTTACTACCCGGTCTTTCTGGCAATGGCATCCATTTCTATGGTGGCTCATAGTTTAAGGAAATGGAGAGGACCCTAGAAAATAGCCCTGACGCCCCCAATCCATCGGTGCTAAGTGAAAGCATCCCACGAGAATACTTATGCATATACATGATTTCAAAAGAGGCCATAGTCATTACAAATCTTTTTAATGCACATTTCGGATCAAAAGCCAAACCATAATTCATAATCATGATACACATGTATAGGAATAGCCCATGATCATGACAATATGGTGCAAGCACCCAATATGCTTAAAGAGCCATTAACAATAGACATTTATGTGATCACATCCTTGTCATATCCAATATTTGTCAAAATCAAATACATGAACATATTTGGATAAACCCACTTCAATATTTTTATAAAATCTCATAAACATGAATGCATATACTATGAAAAATATGAGAATGAATGGCATGGCTATATGGATTCAAACTAAATTCAATAATACATTATAAGATTCAAATAAAACATAAGTAAAATTTACATCTAAAACATAAAATGGACTACCCATGCATAAATCAATCTTGAAAGGGCACATACACAGTCATATCTTTATAAATTCAATGCAAACTATCATAATATAACTTAAATCAACTTAAAATCAGTAGATAAATGTAACCCATACATTACTTAAATGCAAGTAATCACAATATTTAAAACTCGATCTATCAGAACAGATCAGGCTATCTATCAATCTATTTGAAAAGAGCACGCTCATCTCCATTCATTTTCTCCACAAAAACATAGCCGCCATAATAAGAAGCAGGCGAAGCAGCTAGAAGTACTCGCTTCACGCCCTTGTCAAATGAATTGGGAAAGCCAACAGAAAGATTCGATTCTAACTTCGTAGAGTCGGTGCTGCTCTTGCCTGCGCGTAGGGCCGTCCCCCACTCCTGTCCCGGGGCGCTAAGGGGCTTTTGTTTTTGGAACAGACGACAGTCTTTTGCTGATGCCTCGAATTAAGCTTTTATTGCAACATGCTATGCTTTCTCCCCCATTGCTAGTAGGTTGATGGGTTGCGCGCCCGGCACACATGTTTTGGCCTTGTGTGTCCATAACTCAAAATAGGTGACCTAACGGCCGCCGCCCGACTAAACATACCAATAGTCACCAGATTCATATGAGCTACTGAGGAGTAAGCAATGATCTTCTTAAGATCGATCTGCCTTAAAGTGGTCGAGGAAGTATATATTATAGCCATCGCGCTTAAAGTATAAATGAAAGGATAATGTAAGCTAAGAATTCATGAAAATAACTTGAAAAATAGTTTAGGTCTCCTTGATTGAAAGGAATCAAGAATCAAACCCTCATACCTTGACCCAATGATAAAGTTCTAAGAGAAATTTGAAGAAGAGTTGAGTTTGTCATGATTCCCCAAGTTTGAAATCTACAAGAGTTCTTGAGAGGATTTTGAGAGAGTTTAAAATGTGAGGAGTGAATATTTGAATGTTAGGAATAGAGTTTAGGTCAATATGAAGTCTTTAGATAGCATAGGAAGTCCCAAAAGACCACTAGGATAAACCGAATGTACGAAAACGCCATTAATGTAACTTGTAGAAAAATTGCACGTCACTGCTTCAATGAGGGGTTCACGGGCTGTGTGACACTACACGGTCCATGTACAATGCTCTTGAACCATTATTTAGACAAAAATTAATTTGACAGAAGTCTGGTACCATGACCCAACACTTACAAAATTTTTGACGAAAATTCATCCTCACGGAAGGGTCACATGGCCTATGTGAAGCTACATGGGTCGTGTAAGTTCGCATATCACGTTACTTGAAAAAAAAATATTTCACAGCAAGTTAGGAAACGGTGATTCTATATTTAGAACGTTTCTCAGTCTAGAAGCTATATGGTTGGCCATATGGCCCGTGAACCATCACACGGCCCGTGAAGGTGGCCGTGTGACTACACTTTGCGCCAAATGCAGATGTTTCAAGATCAAGGATATCACATGACCCTCCACACGGTTCGTGAAGTGTCACACAGCCCGTGTGGGGTCCAAGTGTGATGTGTGTTACCCTGAAACTCCACACTAAGGCCACACACTCAAAATTTAGGCCAAATATCACTTCAGTGGAGGCCACACAGACTATGTGACCTCACACGGATCGTTTAGTCTGCCTTGAGGTGACACTTGCTCCAAATTTTGCCAAAAATGACATTTTCAAGCTCCGAAGAAGTCATACAATTTCCGGGTCATTACACTTGTTCCTTTGACAAATGTTGAATGACTTGAAGACTGATTGAAGAGACGAAGATCTAAATAATTCATATAATATGATATGGCACTGATCCAACAAAAGTGCAAGACAGTAATATTATTGCTACTTTTTAATTTTATTATTGTCTTGGTCTGTTGCCTTCACTCTTGGTCTATATGGTTATTCTACATTATACAAAGTTTGTATTTGAATTTCGAGATCGGGAAAGAGCAAGATGGTAAAGGTGTAATACCTTGAAAATTCCTAAGCTAAGATTCAAACTTTCTTCTTATGCATATGGAACCATATAGAGTGATTCCAACCTTGAATATAGGTATTAAAGCCTATTCTATAGTGGGATAATAGACTTGAGATGTATATAGGCCACAAAAAATTCTTTAACACAAAGTTGAGTCAAAACCTTCCTTAACAAATGAGTTTCGATATGAAATCATATGAAATTAGATTATCCAATAACTTCAAAGTTTTGAATGTATGTTAGGGACCTTTCCTAAGTAATTGAAGTCTTTCAAATGAGGTTTGAGGTCATAAGGGGCATCCAAGGTCAAACCAAGTTCAAAACAGTTCCATTGGCTAAGTTTCGGTATGAGTTTATAGAAGAGTCAACTTCAAATGATAATATCTCTCAGTATATATTGAGTTAGGTGACCCATAATATATGAAACAAAATATTTTTGAATTAACTTCCCAACATATTAAATTTTGACTTAATCAGAGTTCCGAGTAAAAAGTTATGACCATTTTACTGAAGTCTTTCAAATTTGTAAAATTCAGCGATCCGCTGAACAATTCGGCAATACACCAATTTAGATCATCGAAATACTTCTAGAAAGATTAGAAACTTTTAAAAAGGGTGATCTATGATCCCCATTCCGCGTACTGCTAAATGGTTCGGCAATGTCAGAAACCTCATAGCTCTATTCTTACATGTACCTATGTTTCAAGACTCATTCTTACATATGGAAAGTGGATTAGGGTCATAAGGGACCTCTAGTACTTAGCAGAGTTCAAAAGCTTTTTATAATTTGAGTTTTTAGTGTTAGATTATACAAGGGTCAACTTTAAATGATCATAACTCTTAGCACACAAAGAATTTGTTGTCTCATGACCTACCAAATGAAAGGTCTTTGAATTAGATTTCGAAGGCAACTAATTTCACCTCATTTGGAATTCAGAGTCAAAAGTTATGGTCATTTTACTGGAGACTGCTAGATGCAGAGTGTACCTACGAAACCTACTATGGGCCGTGGATCAAAGTACGACCCGTCTACTAACTCATGGAAAAAACATCCTGAAAATCCATTATTTGTTCCCAAATTTCATGAACTAATCTAGAGGTCATAGGAACTTCTACATGCAATAGATTGGGCTCGTGGATTTGATCTAGAGACCCCAAAATTTGCGCAAAAGTTTACAGAACAGTCCCTACAGGCTGTGGAAGTTTCCATGGGCTGTAGATGGGTTTGTAGAAGACTTTGATAACTTTTTAAGAAAGATTATTTGGTCTTTTCCCATCCTTTCAAAGCCTAAACTTGACGTCTTTATACCTAAATAAAGTCCTAAACATGTCAGTTCAAGCTTTTTATGCTAAAACACCCTCTCCAACTTAGGGAAAGGTTTCAAGTGAGAAAAAGGTTTCAAGAATCAAAGCTTCCTGGTATGTAAAGCTAACTAAAACATGTATTATGTTCTTCCATGTGCCTCATAACCAGAATTGATGGAGTGGTGAGTGAATTGAGTCTCTCATGAATATTTCTTGAATGTTTTTCTTAAATTCTAATGTATTTCT
Organism: Solanum ossicruentum; assembly: GCA_025774065.1. Taxonomy (NCBI): domain Eukaryota; kingdom Viridiplantae; phylum Streptophyta; class Magnoliopsida; order Solanales; family Solanaceae; genus Solanum; species Solanum ossicruentum. Next base: position 6,823,799 of record JAOTQR010000045.1, on the reverse strand, counting down.
ATATAATCTTGCATGAATTACAACTTTTATGAATTAAATACTTGAAATAGATGATTTTGCTTTTTTTTTTTCACATAAACTCTAGAATGAATTCTTATTATTTTTACATATTTCATTTAAATGAGCCTGCATGAGTATAATTTGATCCTAAAGAATCTATGAAATCCCTAAATGCTTTAACTCTAGTTTTGTTTTACTGAATGCCATGAGTAGAATGATGCATGATAGAGTCTCTATGAGTCAAAAGCTGAACCTTACAAGAATATAACCAAAGAGTTGATAGTTGAAGTGATGAATTGAGTTGACAAATGTCTAATAAGACTAGATGAATAATTTGACCATAGGGTTGGTGTCTTGTGAGCATATTGAGTCTTGGGAGGAGTATTGAGCACCGAATTGAGTAAGAGTATGTCCAACTCGAACTCAATAACTATGTAGCCGGTGTAGGAGAGGATTGAACTATAAAATCCGATGTTTCCTGTTGTCCAAAAAAAGAGGACTTGATGTTACTGATTCTAGATCCACTGATAGCTAGGATGTCCTACATCCTAGAAAGATATTGGATAGATATGACAATGATATCACTTCGTTGTATCATCACCGGCTCATATATAATAGTTGTCGGTTAGAGAAACTTCTAATTAGGCTTTGGTAGTACTCTAAGTGGATTGGACATAGATGGTAGATGAGTGGTCGTTGTCTAAATTACATTCTTACTTTAGACTCTTAACGTGATGATTGAGGGTCCTACTCCTTGAGTTGACCTATTTGAGTTGATGTTATTTTTCCGTTACATATTTCTTTATGCCATTTTATATATTTGTACATCCCACGTGCTGACATACATTCGGGCCTGCATTTTTTCATAATGCAGAGATAGGTACTAGTGGTTATCAACATGCGCCCCGTTGAGGACCTACTTGCATTCAGCTAATTGGTGAGTCCTCCCCTACTTTTGAAGGATATCATGATTTTCCTCCTAGCTTTGAGTTTAGCCTTTTTCTTTTGTCTTGAAGTAGCTATGGCTCTGTCATTGGCATCACTTAGTCAAATATTTTAAAGTCTTCATTGATTAGATGGTCAAGTTATGATCAGATATATTTTTGTCTAGTTTATTTCACACTAGTCTTACTTAGTTGAAGGATAGATTTCTTGGACCTTGGCCTTTGATTTCCATTTTATCATTACTTTTCATTATTAAGTATTCTTATTCATAGATTCTTCCGTTACTAGAATGTGATTGAATGAATGTGATGAGGCTGAGTGGTTCTTTTAGGTCAAGCAAAGTGCCGGCCATGCCTAGGGTATCCTCTTGAGGCGTGACAAACTTGGTATCAGAGCACAAAGTTCAAGTGTCCTAGGGACTCTATGAAGCCATGGTTTACGAGGCCGTTTACAACCCGTAAGTTGTTCTATGGCCCATAAAGCTCTTAGGTAATACCATGACTCGTAAACAGGTTTGTGAGTAGGACCTCATACATGAAGAAATTCGGGTTTTCAGGAAGATGATTATGAGTCATCAAAAGACTCATAGAATAGGATACGACCCATATAAGGTTTCATGGAATGAGGTCAGAAATGAGGCGAAATTTGGCTAAGTGTGTAAGTACTCTATGAGTCCAACCATGTCCTGTAAGTAATTCCACGACTTGTCCTGTTTGTCATAGTTTTCAATTCAACAAAATTCAAATTTCAGGATTCTCAAGTGAGCTATCAGACGAATGGACTTATGGCCCCCTAAGTGAGTTTAGGGCCTGTAGTCGAGGTCTAATAGATGGCTTTCAATAGTTTCTAATGAGGGGTAATTTGGTATTTCCCTTGATTCTAATTCAAAACTATGTCATTTTAGAGGTAGAAAAGGAATATATATTAGCCTACCAGCCCTAATTGCCTTCATTCTATACTCCTAAATTCTTCAAAGCAAAAGAGGTCCTCAAGAACTCCCCAAAAACAAAGCTAGGGTTTCCAAGGTTCCAATTCAATTTCTCTTTAGTTCCCCAAGCATATGAGTTGATTTATGGATATTCTTTCACCCATAGAGTTCTCTACTATGTATTTTACCTTTTCTTTAAGTTTCTCAATTCTAATTGAAATACCCCTCATGTGCATCGGAAAGCCCCATAATCGTAATTCTATATATCTTAAAACCATGCGTGATTTTGAAAATCTGACTTTATATCTTGATCAGGGGGAAAATTGAGTGGAGAATTGGTATAACCCAAGTTTTAGAAGACTCATAGCGAAAAATAATTTTGGCTAATTTTTCGGTTTCTAGTGTGCATCTGCGCCAGGACACGATGTGGACTGGGCGAGGATCAGCACAACACTGTCTTCGTGATGTGTCTGCATCACGAACTAGACGCGGACTAGTGTAGGTTTTTCCTTAGTTTCTTATTTTATCCAGGGGCATTTGGGTAATGACCTAATGCCCATTTAAATGTGAAAACCTCTATACTTAGCCATTTTCACCTTCAAACTCTTAAGAAAACACTCTCTAAACCATCCTCATATAGTTTCAAACCCTCCATTCAATCTAAACAATTTGAAGAGCTCACTTCGGATTTCAAGTACCCAAGTCAAGTCTCAAGTCTTGCTCAAATCAATTTCAAGAAAATTCAAGTATAAGGTATGTGGGTTTTCATACGCGGATCCTTTCACTCATAGAGCCCAACCTTCTCTTTTCATGAAAATTGCATGATTTCAAGTTGTATTACTTATGGGTATCCCTTATTATGAATTATGAGTGTTTATTATGTTGGAGTTTATCAAGTATTGATTGATTATGCATGAATATCTGATTTAATCTCATACCATGAGTTAATTTGTATCTATTGAAGTTATGCATGATGTGAACTATGAAAACTATGAATTATTGTGAATTTTGAGATGAATTTCAATATACCCTAAATGAGGATTTTACTACAATATTGGTGGGTTGATTTGAATTGATTTTTTACTCTTCTTATTATACTCTTGAGTTGCATAATTTTGAACAAGTGTCATGAACCCACCATGTGTATGAGGAAATTACATGACAAGAATTTCTAAGTTGTTGATGAGCTATTGCATGATTTATAAGTCAAGTGATTTCAAGATGATTATGGGCTCCCAAGTGTGTATTTGATACATGAAAAGTATCTATGATGTTAGAAGTGACAAGTTGAGTCGTATTTCAAGATTTTACCCTCTAGTGAGCCATTCATGTCAAGTTGAGTGATCAAGCATGATTATTATTTTTCACTCGTGTTCAAGTTCAAGTAAGCTTACTAGTAGAGGTCAAGCATGTGAATGAGCTGCTCAGTTTATGTTATCATGTCTCTTACAAGTTATTCATGTTATGATTATTTCAAGTATTCTATGGGATTAGGCTTAACATCGATTGAGGCTTAAGATGGGGGCTCGACTCATGGGGTCCTTATATAAAGTCTTTAGTCTCTAAACTATGTGCCACCAATGGATTACATTATTTTCCTAAATGGGATTTACTAGTAGATCCTTCTAGTACATACTTTTCCCCTCATATGGGGTCATCTCAAGTTTACCTTGGCAAGCAGACCACACTTTGTCGAGGGGGTGTCATGCCTTGATCACCTTGCCGAGGGGGTGTCATGCCTTGGATTCCAAGTAGTAGCTCACTTGGTCTATGTCGATTAGGTCTCCTCCCACATATGTATGCTATATTATATAAGTTAAATATTTTACATGCATGTTTTGTTGCAAGCATTGATCATACATGCCATATTCAAATTATTTCCATTGCCTATTGTATGTATTTTGAATATTATCACACATGTCTTTGTTGCATTCCACCCCACATACTTAGTACATTCTAACTGCTAACACATACTCTATGACTACATGATATTACCATGTGGGGACCAGAGCTCCTATTGATCATCCTCCTCCACGTGGCTAGTTTGGTTCTTTGAAGAAAGCTTTAGTGAGTCCTCAACTCCGAGGACAATATCTACTTTATTCATGCTATGTTGAGACTTCTTCTTTATGTTGGATACTTATTATTATAAAGGTGAGCTTGGAATGTATGTTGGCCCCCGTTCCATTCTAAAGTAGAGGTGTTGTTGGATACTATGTTGTATAAACTTATGATCTTGACTCTTCTTATCTTATTTATGATTATGAAAGACTTCCCTTAGTACCACTTTCCTTTTTATAATTGACTCTTGTCATTTATCTTATTTTGCTTCTACAACCAAGGATGTGTACATGATATGCTAAGAGATGTGTTTGGGTGTTCTCCGAACTCCCCATTTGCCGTGTCACGTCTAGGACCTAAGCATGGGTCGTGACACTAATGCATGCTTATAATGATTTCATGATTGTTAAGTCACTATATGATAAAGTTCAGTGTTCCTTTATGAAGTAAAAATATGCATATGCTTAAAGTATGATGTTGTAACTATGATGAGTTTTGATAAGATTAAGGTTGGATGATTTTGATGTTCCCTTTTTAAAGAAATTTCTTAAGACTTTTGTGATTTATGATTATTCTATGCATCAATTAATCTCACCTTATTTTCAATACAAGTTTCCTATAAATTATGTCTATGATTAAGGCATTTGTGAAGAGCTTTAAAGTTAAAGCTTACAAAAAATATATGTATGATGATTATTGCCCAAAGATGTTTAAGAAATATTCTTGAGTTCGAGCTACTCCTATGATTACTACTTATTATTCTATGAGTATGTTTTAAAAAAACTTTTGTGGGATGACTTAGCACCGAGAGGACTAGAGATTGGGACTCACCTAGTTAGTTGAGGCATTATCCCTTGAAGCTAAATCTTCAAGTCCTAACTATGTGCCACCATAGGAGCCTTATAGGCTAGGTTGGTAGGTCCACGTAGGACCAAAGGTTATGAAAACTGCAATTACAAGTTACTAAGTTTTGACTATCTACCTTGGCAAGTAGATTTCCTTTTCCCAATGGAAGAAGTGCATTAGCCTTTTTCTAATGAAAAGAGTTCATTGGATTCCATGTAGTAGATCACGTGGTCTTACTATTGGCTATCGTCTATTCCCACAAGTTTACATGATCCTATGATATGTCTTAAATTTGTATGTTTAATATGCATTGTCTCATATAGATCTGAGCCTGATGTATACTTCTATGTTATGTTTAACTATGATGACATTATAGTTTTATCTGTGTATTGCATCTCACATACTTAGTACATTCCAACATACTAACACTTATTTGTCTGTCTGATCTAACCATGTAGGGACAGGTACTCCTCCGCCAGCTCGTGGCTAGTAGGTGGCGTTCGAGACTAGCTATTTACTATGGTGATCCCTTAGTTCGAGACTTCCACTTATTTTTTGCTCCATATGAATTTTGTTTTACATAATGTATTTATGGCCCTTCTGAGGTGCTTACTTTCTACATTATCTATATGGATGTTCTTTCTATTTGATGCAAATCGACCTTATCAGTTTTATTCGTATTATTAGTAGTATGCCTATGGTTAAATGATATTTTCTAAATTATCTGCATTTTAGTGTTACTTTATTACAAAAAATGGCCTAAAGGCCCTTTCCCTTATGATTTTCTGCAATATGTTTCTCTTTAATGTCCATGAATGCTAGAGATACTTAGATGGCTTGGGTGAGGTGCCTCCACATATCTCATTTGCCATGTGATGACTAGGCCCTTAGGTTGGGTCGTTACAAACTTGGTATTAGAGCAAAAGGTTTTGAATGTTCTTCAGATGTCCATGCATACCCCATAGTATAAAGTCTTATTCAAGGTTTTGAAGCACGCCACTATCTTGAATGAGAGGCTAAGAGATGGTTTAGGAAAGTCTTCCATTCTTTCTTTATATCGTGCTTTAGAGTTGATTAAGGTTTTTCGCTAACTAACACCAGCTTTATTTTCTTTCTAGATCATATGACCCTGAAGAGGCACTCTAGAACAACAAGTCCCTCCACTCTAACAGAACGAAGGAGTGTCTCATGTGGAGTTCAAAGCTGCTTTCACAGTGTTGGCCCAAGCACTGGCTAACCAAGCCAACCAAAAGATAGATGTACTTCCCCAAGTGCCTACCTAGCTGCTAAAGTCCATGACTTCATACGAATGAAGCTGCCAGAATTTCATGGGTCAAAGGTGGATAAGAACCCTATGGAGTTTATTGAAGAGGCCTATCGGGTTGTGGCGGTGATAGATGTGCTATTAGAGGACAAAGCCGAGTTGGTGGCTTACCAACTTAAAGGAGTGCCAAGATTTAGTAGGAGCAGTGGGCTGATGAGAAAGGTCAAGAAGCGGGTCCCATTGGTTGGGAGGAATTCAAGTGTGCCTTCATTGATTGTTTCTTCCTCATTGAGCTTAGGGAGGCTAAGGTCCAAGAATCATCAAGTTGAAGCAAGGGAGCATAAGTGTGAGGGATTATTCCCTTAAGTTCACTAAATTATCCAAGTATGCTTCATTCATTGTCAAGAATTTGAGGGCTTGCATGAGCAAATTCATTTTGGGTGTCTCTGAGTTGGTCCCCTAAGAATGCAAGACGGTGATGTTGGTCAATGAGATAGATATATCCCGCGTAATGACATATGCCAAATAAATTGATGAAGAGAAGCTCCGAGAAAGGGTAAGGGAGTCCAAGTGGGCTTTTATGGATTATGGCAATTACTCTCACCAAAAGAGTAGCGACTATAAATCCCAAGATGGCATGAGGCAAGGATCCACCAACACTCCTCCTCCTCAAAGGGACAAAGGGGTCACCCCAAATCTCCAAAAACCTAATTGCCCCAAGTGATGAAAACCCTATAAAGAGAAATGCTTAGCCAGGTCCAATGCCTACTTTACTTGTGGAAAGCCTGGACAACATGCTAACGAATGTAGAAGTGGAGGCACATGACCTCAGGGCCAGAGGGGTCAAGCTCAAGGTTCCCCTAGGGCCAACTGGTTTTATTCCCTTCAAAGTCATCAAGAGGTTGAAGAAACCCGAGATTTGGTCACCGGTATGTTTCAATTTTATGATTCTTATGCATATGCACCTTTAGATTCGCGAGAAAATTTGTCTTTTGTAACTAAATTCTCTGCAGATAAGTTTCATGCATGCCTTAAAGTCCTCCATGAGCCTTATGAGGTGAGTAACCTCGTGGCTGAGTCTATCATAGCCCGAAGAGTCTATAGGAGTTGTCCTGTTTCTACTCTGCATAAAGTGATCCTATGTGATTTAGTTGAGCTCTCTATGGTAGACTTCGAAGTAATTCAGAGATGGATTAGTTGCATGATTCTTATGCCTCTTTTGATTACAGAACTTGTAGGGTCAAATTTTAATTCCCTAATGAGCCAGTTCTTGAATGGAAGGGTAGCAACTCTTTGTGTGTGGGTTGGTTGATTTCTTTTGTTAAGACCTGCAAAATGATTTCCAAGGGGTGTATCTACCACTTGGTGAGGGTCAAAGATGTCTCTTCCGTCCAAAGTTCCTTCCCTTGAGTTAGTTTCTGTTGTAAGTGAGTTCCCTAATGTCTTCCAAGATGAGTTAAAAGTGGGCCTTCCGTATGGCACATAGACTTTGGCATAGATCTTTTGCCCGATACTCAACCTATCTCAATCCCTACTTATAGAATGGCTCCCGCAAATTTGAAAGAGTTGAGGAACAATTGAATGATTTGCTGGAGAAGAGTTTCATCAGACCTAGTTGGTCTCCATGAGATACCTTGGTGTTATTTGTGAGGAAGAAGGATGGGTCGCTCCGTATGTGCTTTGATTATCGGTAGCTTAGTAAAGTCACCATCAAGAATAAGTATCCTCTCCCGAAGATAGCTAATTTATTTGATTAACTACAGGGGACCACTCATTTCTCTAAGATTGACTTGAGATCCGGTTATCACCAATTGAGGGTGAGAGAACATGACATCCCTAAGATGGCTTTCTAGACTAGGTATGGTCATTTCAAATTTGTGGTGATGTTGTTTGGCTTCACAAATGCATCGAAAATATTTATAGACATCATGAATAGGTGTTCAATCCTTAACTCAACATGTTTGTTGTGGTGTTTATTGATGATATTCTTATCTATTTCTGAGATAAGCAAGACCACATGGAGCACTTGAGGGTGGTATTGCAGACCCTGAGGGAATAAAAGCTCTATGCAAAGTTTGACAAGTGCGAGTTTTGGCTAGATGAGGTTGCCTTCCTTGGGCATGTACTATCTAGAGAGGGCATCAAAGTTGATCCTAAAAGGACAGAGGTGTTAAGAAATTGTCCAAGGCTATTGACTCCCACTGACATAAGGAGTTTCTTGGTTCTAGCCGATTACTATAGATGGTTTGTACATGACTTCTCCACAATTTCATCTCCACTCACCAAACTAACTCTGAAGAAGGTGAATTTTGTGTGGACAGATGAGTGCGAGAGGAGTTTTCAGACCTTTAAGTATCGATTGACTTCAACCCCTATACTGATATTGCCAGAAAGGAATGATAGGTTTGTCGTGTATTGTGATGCATCAGGGATTAGGTTAGGTTGCGCGCTAATGCAAAATGGTAAAGTGATTTCTATGCTTCAAGACAGTTGAAAGTGCACGAGAAATAATACCCAACTGATGGCCTTAAGCTTGTGGTAGTGGTGTTTGCCTTAAAGATTAGCCGACATTGCTTGTATGGAGTCCATGTAGAGTCTTTACTGATAATAAGAGTCTCCAACACGTGTTCACCTGGAAGGATCTCAATTTGAGGCAATGAAGTTGGTTAGAGCCACTCAAGGATTATGATATGAGTATGAAGTATCATCCCAGAAAAGCTAATGTGGTAGCTGATGCCCTTAGTAGAATTTCCATGGGTTGTGTGTCCCATATAAAAGATGATGGAAAAAGGGAGTTGGCTAGTGATGCTCATAGGTTGGCAAGACTGGGTTGAGATTGAGTGAGATCGGAATGGTGGCGCAATGGTTCTTCATGGGTCAATATCTCTCTTAATTAATGAGGTTAAGGCCAAGCAAGATCTTTATCCCACTCTGGTTGAGTTGAAAACCTTGGTGAAAGATTGAAAGGTAGAGGTCTTCTCATAAGGGGGAGATGGTGGACTTCGATGTCAAGGTAGGTTGTGTGTACCCAATGATGACGAGTTGAAGAAGTTGATCAATGAAGAATCCCATAACTCTTTGTATTCCATTCGTCCTAGTACTACCAAGATATATACAGACTTGAGAGAGATCTATTGATGGAATGGGATGAAGAAAATTTTTGTCTGAATGTGCCAACTGCCGACAGGTTAAAGTTGAACACCAAAGTACATTGACATTCCTACTTGGAAGTGGGAAGAGGTCAACATGGACTTTTAAGTTAGGTTGCCGTAGACCAAAAAAGTCTTTGACTCCATAGGGGTAATAGTTGATTGCAATATGAAGTCAGCTCATTTCTTGCTGGTCAAACTATATCCAGTGTTGAGGACTATGCCCACTTGTATATTTGAGAGTTGGTGAGGTTGCACGGAATTCTGTTATCCATCATATCTAATAATGGGGTTCAATTCACTTCCCACTTTTGGAAGTCCTTCCAAAGAGGACTTGTCACTAAAGTAAAGTTGAGTATGGCTTTTCATCCTCAAACTGACCGATAAGCCAATAGGACTATTCAGACTTTGGAAGATATGTTAAGAGCTTTTGTGATGGAATTCAAGAGAAGTTAGGATGAAAATTTGCCTCTTATGGAGTTTGCCTACATCAATAGCTTCCATGTAATTATTGGGAAGTCACCATTCAAAGTATTGTACAGTAGATGATGTAGATCATCTATTGGATGGTTCGAAGTCAGTGAGGTGGCATTAATAGGATCTGATTTGGTGATGAATACTATGGAGAAAATTAAAAGCTTAATGGAGAAATTGCAAGTAGCCTAAAGTCGACAAAAGTCTTACTTGGATGTAAGAAGGATGGAACTTGAGTTCCAAGTTGGTGATTGAGTCTATTTTAAGGTATCCCCAGTAAAAGGCATTCTCTGATTCGGTAAGAAAGGAAAATCGAGATGTGGGACCTTACAAGGTGGTGAGGAGAGTGGGGAAAGTAGTGCATGAGTTGGATCTACCCAATGAGTTACACTTGATTCATCCAGGTCTTCCAAGTATCGATATTAAGAAAATTCATGGGTGACCCAAGTTCTATAGTTCCTTTGCGTAAAGTGAACATTGAAGAGGATTTGACTTATGAAAAGGAACTGATTAAAATCCTAGACTAATAAGTGAAGAAGCAAAGGAATAAGGAAGTCACATCCGTCAAGTTACTTTAGAGAAACCAATGAGTCGAGGGTTCTACATGGGAACTGAAAGAAGATATATTGAAGCACTATCCATATTGATTCTACTCTACTCGAGTCTAAGGTACTAAGAAATTCTTCCAAAACATCACATCTCGTGCATTCTAGTTTCTCATGATGTATGTATTTATTTTTATGTTTATGGACTGTTTTGAGACATGTTTTAAACTATGAAATCTGAAATTTTTGAGAATGATGATTGACTTCATTTTTGCATGCATACTGGGTTATTAGATGCTTTTTTACTCCTTAGAACATTCCTTTAAGAACATTCAGGGACGAAGGTTCCCAAGGGGGAGATATTGTAATGACCCCCAGTTTAGGAGCCCCGAGTGCACAAATGTTGGCCTAAAAAATAACTAAGAACCTGGTTTAGGCCGTTTATGTACCGTAAGTTATTCTATTGCCTGTAGGGTCAGTCCTTAAACATAGAACTTTAGGAAGGGAAAAAGTTTCCAAGTGTGGGGTAACCCATGAACTAAGTTATGGCTCTAAGTAATACTACGACTTGTAGATAGGTTTGTGAGTGAGACTCCAGACATGAAGGAAATTGGAGTTTATAGAAAGGGCATTACGACCCATAGAATGGGATATGACCTCTATAAGGTTTTGTGGAATGAGGTCAAAAATAAGGTAAAATTTGGCTAAGTGTGTAGGGACTCTACGAGTCCAACGACAACCTATAAACAAGTGCACGACTCATACTATTTCTCCTGGTTTTTGATTTAGCAAAAGTAAGATTTCAGGATTCTCAGGTGAGCCATCAGATGAAAGAACTTACGACCCATAAGTCAGTTTACAACTTGTAGTTGGGGTATCGTAGATGGTTTCGGACAGTTTTTAGTGTGGGGGAATTTGGTCATTCCCATCAATTCTAATTCAAAACCATGTTATATTGGGCATGGGAAAGGAAACTATATTAGCCTACAAGCCCTAATTACCTTCACTCTATACTCCTAAATTCTTCAAAGCAAAAGAGGTCCTCAAGAACTCCCAAGAACAATCCTAGGGTTCCCAAGCATCTTCCCCAAGGTTCCAATTCTGTCCCTCTCTAATTCCCCATGTATATGAGTTGATTTATGGGTATCCTTTCACCCATAGAGTTCCTTACGATGCATTTTACCTTTTCTTTAAGTTTCTCAATTCTAATGAATGCGTATGATGGTTTCATAATTCTTTAGTCACTATATGATATTCATAAAGTTCAGTGATTACTTTTACTAAGTAAAATTAAGCATATTCTTGAAGTATGATATTGATTCTATGATGGGTTTTGATATGATTAAGGTTGAGTGATTTCGATGTTCTTTTTTTAAAAAAATTACTTAAGACTTTTGTGATTTATTATTGTTCCATGGATCAATTAAACCCACCTTATTTTCAATGAAAGTGTCCTGTAAATTATGACTATGATTAGGGCATTTATGAAGAGCTTCAAAGTTAAAGCTTTCCAAAGATATATTTATGATGATTATTACCCTAAGATGTTTAAGAAAGACTCTTGAGTTCGAGCTACTCCTATCATTGCTACTTATAATTCTAAGATTACGTTTTAAAATATTTTCATGGGATGACTTAGCACTGAGAGGAATAAAGATTGGAATGAGAGGAATAAAGATTGGAACTCATCCCATTAGATGATGCATGACTCCTGAAAGCTAAATCTCAAAGTTCCTAACTATGTACCACCGTAGGAGCCTTAATTATAGTCTAGGCTAGTGGATCCACATAGGCCCAAAATATCACGACCCGAGCCTAGGGCTTAGATGTGGCATGGCGAATGAGATGTTCAGAGACAACCAAAACAAGCCTCTTGATCGTAACATGCACACATCCTTAGTTGTGGAAGTTAAATAAACAACAACAAGAAATATAAAAAAAGGGAAACGGGACTAAGGAAAATCTTGATATTCATAAAAGCATAAAAGAGTCAAGCTCATAGCATAAATACATTATAATATCCAATAACACCTCTAACATGGAATGGAGTGGGGGCCAAGACTCTTTCTGGGCTCACCCTCATAATAACAAGTGCTCAACAAAAAGAAGTCTCAAAATAGCAAGGGTAATATAGATAGTGTCCTCGAACTTGAGGACTCACCAATGCTTATCTCCAAAGTACCGAACTAGCCGCATGGAGGAATAACAAAAAAAGCTCTGGTCCCTATATTGTAATATCATGTAGGTATAGAGTATGCATTAGTATGTTTGAATGTACTAAGTATGAAAGATGCAATGCAATAAGACATAAGCCAATATAGTCAAAATGCATAATCATAAGCAATAGATATATAATCTCAATATGG
>JAOTQR010000045.1:6777121-6795376 GCA_025774065.1 Solanum ossicruentum | reverse complement strand
CATGATGGGGTCCATGGATCCTAAGTAAGTTTTCAGAAATTTTGCTAAATATTGAGGGTTCTATGAAACCATGATTTACGAGCCATAGAATCGTCCATGGCCTATAATTGGGGTTTCATAGGGTTAGGCCCAGTAATTTCAATTGACCTGAGTGGAAGTATAAATAGAGGGGTCAAATTATTTAACCCCATATTTTCCTAAATTTATAGAATCACCCAACCTACCCACACCCTCCAATTTCTGACTACCTCTGGCAACCGCCGACCTTATTTTTTGTAAGAACTCTGACTAACCTAAGGTTTTTCCTCTACTCACCTCCTTCCTCTTCTTCAAGTTAATCTCGATTCTTGATAAGTTTTTGGTTTAATACCCTTAATTTACCTTTTATGAGTGATTGATTTGAATATTATGTTAGGAATGGTGTTTAGAAACAAAATTATTGTTTGAATTTGATTGTAATTATTTTAAATTAGGATTGCCCATGCTTGATTTTTGTCTAAGTTGAAATTGGTTATTATGGCCTTATGCGAATGTTAATTGTTTATGCATATTTTTTCACTCGCCTTAAGTGATTGAATGATGGTTGTGCATTAGTGGGTGATGACATAGGTACGTGATACTGTTTGAATAAATTTAGGGGTGGTCAGAATTGTAGGATAATTTGTACTAAATCATTCTCAATGAGGTGTGTGTGGGTTGAACATGTTTGGGGTGATAGGTGTAGTGTCCGAATCATGTGAGTACGTGTGTGCTTGCTTCGATGTTGATAATCTATTTCTTGAAAAGGTCTTTCGGGGTCCGTGTGATGGACTCAGAAACTCAGGTGACTGAGTTTTCTGGTTCACAAATGGCTTTTACGGCCTGTGGAATAATTTACAGGTCATAATTTTCCCTCGTGCATAATTCTAGAAACTTGATGTTTTTGAGTATCTATCAGATGTGACCTTTTACTAGTCAGATCCCTTTACGACTCTTAGATAGGTCTCACAGATCCCTGCCTGATTTTAATTGCTCACTGGAATTCTGTATGAGCCCAATCTATGACTTGTAAACCACTTTACGAGTCATACCTGGTCTCATATACTTTTCTAGTAACCAAATTTGTTTGAACCACTAGTCTACGAAAGCTCTTTACGAACCGTAGTATTCACTATGGCTCATAAAGGGCCGTTCATATAACCCTTCTGCAATTGAACTCAAATGAATTCTTGCATTTTAATTTTTAATATGTGGTCTGATGATGGTGCATATATGTTGTTGTTTCAGTTACTATGGACCCCAAGGACAAATGCAGAGATCGAGACTATGAGGCGGAGGCTCAGGGACGAGCCTTCGGATGATGATCAAACAACTCAACTGAGTGATTCACTAGAGATACTAGATGTCCAACTGGACCCAAAGGCTACTATACTATAGACCAGGGCTGCTATCAGTGCTAGCCGTACTCAGGTTCGTGTTGCTCATGCTCCCCAGTATGAGGAGGGACATAGCGATGGCAACGAGCTACCACAAATAACTCCATCCGATGAGAAGTCCAGCTCTGAGGGAGGCTCTAAGGACATATTAGAGGTTGAGTCTTCCATCGCACCATCATCATCATCATCTGCACCAAATGCCTTCGCTAGCCAATGGTGCATTGAGGAGATTTACTGAGAGGCATGCAACTGAAAGTGTAGGGTAAGCTAGTCTGCTCCATCTATGAGGAGCCCCGAGTGATATCAGATAAAATTAGTTGTGTCCTAATCTTCAGGACATGATGATTTGGTATGGGCTCGATTGGCTCACACATGGTCTTGGATGATACTCCCCGACTATGGTGAGGGATTTTTATGCCTCATATGCATCCACAGTCCAGCTTTCTCTTCCCAAGAGGAAGAAAGACCTCGTTCACCCTAGAATGATAGAGACACAAGTGAGGGACCAATGGGAGATATATTAAAGGAGACCATATGCTGGATGTTATTTGGTCCTGAGTACCGTGCCCTAAGATCCACCATAAAAGTTTAACTACAGGGTGGGGCGAATGAGGTACCTAGTGGTGATGAAGGTTCCTAAGCAACAAGCTACATTAACGAGATGGTTGGATGGGTATATTTCCATAGAAAGGTCTGTAACTGCTTGGATTGCCACTCACTTGGATCTTATTATCAAGGCTTCGCTCAGCTTTCTTACCAAATTTTGGTGGGCTATTATTTTTTCACACAGCTGGCCGACACTTTCTGATAATACTTTGATGTCAGAGCGTGCAATTTTGGCCGCCAATATCTTAGCTAGCTATGATACTGACTAGGCCCACCTCATCGCTAAGCAAATACATGATGCCGCACTGAAGAGGCCCACCTCCATCCCATTCATGTTCTTGGTCTACAGGCTCATTTTAAAGCCTAGGGTGGAGATATTACTTCAGCTGGGATAGATGACTGAGGCACAACACACATTCGATCCCCGCCTGATCAAGGCTAAAGAGAACCTGATGGCACTCCATCGAGCACAACCTCCACCTATGCCTGAGGTGTTAGCCCTAGTGCCACCACCTGAGGGTTCTGAGACTGCCACGACTTCTACTACTATTGCTATTGAGGAGAGGCACCCTCAGCCTGAGGCAATTGATGAGAGGGGGCCCACTATTCTAATCCTACACCATAGGCCGCTACTTTATAGCCTTCTACTGCGAGCATGATCTACTTGTCTGCTACATCTATACAGGCCTTGGCGTAGAGGTTATCATATGTTGAGTCTTACTTGACGTAGCTTATTCATCTAATCAGGCCATGAGTCTGCCAGTCTATGGCGGACTCGGAGGATCGGATGCAGGCATTCATTGTCGCTACTATTCAGAATTATATTTCTACAATGGATGTTCATATTGGCGCCTTCAAGGAGAGGGTTCAATAATGATTAAGCGAGGCTCGACCTTCAAACTTGTCAACCATACAAAAGGAGATCGAGCAGCTCCACACTGACATGATAGCGTAGCTGGCGGCACTAGTCACACTGCCAGAGATGATTTCTCCTGTGTCGATGTTTGATTTATTTGCTCCTGAGGAGCCTACCTAGTCTTCCCTCAGGAAAAGACCTTGCACGAATAAGGATCCAAAGGAGAGACATATACGTGCGAGGATATTAGAGGAGGAGAAGCTTGAGCTTGTCATGAGGAGATCAAGACATGAGGAGGAGATACGATGAGCTCGAGAGGAGGAGCAGTTTAGGGGTGCTGGCCCCTCCAAACAGAGTACCACCACTAAGCCACCCTGCAGGAGAAGGATGGCCAGGCTCAGCAATAGACTGGCGCTTAGGCGGCCAGGTATGTTTTTTGACCCATTATGTTCTTTTTTTTTTCTTGATTGGGGATAATGCACATCTTTTTCAATGTGGTGTGGGTAGTTTTTGGCCTCAATCTGACTAGCTTATGGTCTATAACTACCCTAATTTTTTTATCCTGGCATTTTCTTACCAATGTTCATTTTCCTTGTGGACACTTATTTTCTAGTTAATCGGCATGTTTAGGATGTTTAAATAATATTTGTAGCATATAGTACTAATACTTGTGGTATATAATATGTTTTTATGTTTTGTTTGTAAAGTGATACCCACCAAAAATTTGGATGAAGTAGTTAGATAGTCACCATGCATGTTTAGGTGTTTGACAATATCTATTTAGATAAGTGAGGGTGTGTTAAGATAAAAAGACTAACCTGTGAGTCTTTTGATGATAATGCATGCGGTGCCATGTGATTGTGAGAATAATTTGATAAATTCATATATTTTGTGCTAATTTAGAGCATGCCCTATTACTCTAAGTTAGATTGTAGATTAATTGGATTATGAAAGGATCTTAGGCCATTATACTTAAATTTTCCACTTTAGCCTTAAAAAAACCAAAAAAATTGATGATATATCCCTTATTCCTAATGTTTGAGCCTAACATATATCTATTCTTTGAAAATACCTGATTAACCTAGCCTTTTCTAGTGAAAAATCCTGAATTGACCCTAGTCTTTCCTTGAACATTGTGTACCTTGACTGAGGCAAAAAGCCTAAGTTGAGGGTGGCTACCAAAAGTGGCCCTGGTTAAGAGGATGGATATTATGCACCTCAACATAGGCTAAAATTCTAAGTTGAGGGTGGCTGGAGTAAGGGTAAAGCATAAAAATAAGGGGGTGAGTTAGGAATACGAAGAAAAAGGAGAAAATCATTTACTCGGTGCAAAAAAAAAATGAAAGATGCCTTGATTGAGAGCTAAAAAGCAAGATGAAGTATGAAAATAAGGTAAAAAGCTAAAAAATGAGAAGAAAGCTCCCATAAAAGCTTGAAATAGGAAAAAGGAAGAACAAGGTGAAAGTAACAAGTTGGTGGGGAAAAAGTGTAGAAAAATGTAGTTTCAAGGAGGGCATTTAGTGACTATTTTCCAAAAATACCATACTAAAGCCCCCTGAGCCTATGTTACAAGCCAAGAAAGTCCTAATGTGATCCTAGTCTAATTAGTTGAAAGTTTGAGTCATGAGTATAGGGGCAAACCTATGGTATTAGTCATCACACATGAACATCTTTTGCGAGAGTGAGTGTTTTGCATAGTCCCAAGGTTAAATATGAAAACATCATTGAGTGTCAGATATGGGATTTCTTTCTGTTAGGGCACTTGCATTGCATTGTTAGCATTTGACTTGTGCCGTGATTGTGGACTATTGATAACCCCTTACTTGTCATAATTATGTTGTCATATGCACTAGTTTGCCTTAGTATGCTAAATAGCTATCTGATCTAGTTCTAAAACGATGGTGTGAGTTTCTGAGTTTCAGATGTATGTGATGTATGACATTGAGTTAAGATTTGTGTGTTACTGTGTTGTCTATATAGATTGGGTCTGTCGCTTGAGGACAAGCAACAATTTTAAGTTGAAGATGTTGATGTGCTACCAAAATACAATAATTTTGATACTTAAAAATTAAGATTTTGTGTGTTCTAAATGTGATATTTGTGGATTTTATGTGTTTTTATGTTTAGATTTGCAGGATTATAGGTTGGCCATGATTTGGGGAAAAATTGCAGAAGTTGTTGATTTTTGCTGTTGTACGAGTCCTTCTTCAAGTCGTTGAGCATCGTACGAGTCGTAGCTAGATTTCATGAGGATTTCTAGTGAGGGGCATTTGCTAAAGTTGAAGTCTACGAATATGCAGATGAGTTGTAGAGCAGTTTATGAGTCCTAGAATACCTTTCATGCCCTAAGGATTAGAGAAGTGGACTTGCAGGAAACTTATTAGATGAAATCCTCTTTACGAGTCGTAAACCACTTTGCAAGTTGTGAAAGGGTTTCATAGAAGTGTAGTACAAAATTTCAATTGCTGATTATGAGATCCCGATTATGAGCTGTAGAAGATAATACCAGTCGTAAAATACCTTTCATATGGCGTGCCCGACTAGTTTTCCTAATTTATTTAGGACTTATTTTTAATTAAATAGGTTTTTAGGTTATTTTTCAAAAGTTCTCATCAGTTCACGTCAGTCTTATGTAGTTTAGGTTAAATGCTCAAGGAACTCAATATTCTTAGAGAGAAAAAGTGTGAGAGTGTCTTTAAGAATACTTGTGGTATAATTCAATCTTCAAGCTTGTAATTTTCATTGACTTTGGATTTACATGTTCTTAACTCAATTGTATAAGTGTTTAATTATGTCTTCTCAATTAATAATCTTTTCATCTATACATAGCATGAGTAGCTAAATCCACAAATAGGGTTGTGGTAACAATGAAGAACTAACAAAGTAAAACTAACTAATTCACAATTCTTGGAAGGTTTATATGCACGTATTAGTTAACTGTCTTCGTTTTGCATGTTTTCTTGTGGTGGCCAACATTAGAACTCAGCTAGTGTTACTTACTGGACCAAGGTATTAATGAATAAGAAAAGAGATTAACAGGATTCGACTGTTATGTTCTCGTCTAATTAACCAAACTGGGCCAAGGGGAGGTTGTACTGGGATTTATAGGTAATCGTTAGTAATGCACATATAGAGATGGGCCCAGTCGCATAGTAAAATTCACCTCTCACCTTTGACCAAAGGGCTTGGTGAACTTAAATTATCGTCCTGCATGCTATACACTAGGCAAAAATTAGGTTATCCAGTAATACTGAGTTGGGGAATCATGGGGAACGCATTACCCTAGTTGCTCTGTATTATTGATTTCCCTTTCGTGATAGTTTAGTTTATTTTCTCATTGATTATTGCAAACACCCCCTTTCTGGGGAAATGAGTCGGTTAGTTACTCGAATTACATATTCGTGAATTCTCGTGAGTCTACATATTTCCTGTGGCATCGACCCTAAACTTGGTTAGGTTCTATTTCTTGACAGTGACCGCGGTATCCTCTAAAAAGGAGGTGTAACTTGGACGACATCAGGGGTATAGTAGACTAGTAGGATTTGTCTCGTCTTTCTATCTGGTGTTGTCAGTATTTGTCTGAACATGTTAATTATCTTGCATGTAAATACTATCATGTGTTTTTCATTATTAATTGCTCTTTCTGTTCCATTTCTTTTCCTTTCCTTTTTTCATATCTAGTTTATTCTTCTTATTGGTTTTTATGATGATGGTTCCTAGGAAACAACCTCTCTACATTTATGAGGCAGTGAACTCCCGGGAAACAACCTTTAGATTAATTCATGACTATATATTGGACAAGAAACTACAACAATTAACCACTCAAAGTTGGATTCGAAATCCAATTATAGGTGTCACGACCCAAGCCCAGGGCCTAGATTTGACATGGCGAAAGGGGAACCCGAAGGAACCCCAAATAATCCACTTATCATATCAATCACACATCCTTGGTCGCGGAAAAAAAATAACAACAACAAGAGACATAAACAAGGATAACAGGACTAAGGGAAGTCTTTAATAGCATAAAACATAGAAGAGTCAAAGCACAGAGTATAAGTATATCAATTGTTACAAAAAAACCTCTAAACATAGATTCGAGTGGGGGCTAATATACTTTCCGGGCTCACCCTCATTGTATCATAAGTTTAACTGAGATAAATAACAAAGACATAAGAGTAGCATAGCTAGTATCCCCGAACTTGAGGACTCACCAAAGCTTATCTTCAAGATGCAAAAACTAGTCATATGGAGGAAGAACAAGAGGTACTCCGGTTCCTACATGATAACATCATGTAGGCATAGAGTATGTATTGGTACGTTTTAATATACTAAATATGTAGGATATAATGCAACAAGACATAGGCAACATAGTCAAAATGTATAAGCGTTAGCAATGGATAAGTCTAATATCAATATGGTATGCATGATCAATGCTTGAAGTAAAACATGATTGTAAGACATATAACTTGAGAATATAGAATACATGTATAGGAAGAGAGCATCATCATAGACCAAGCAAACTAGTACTTGGAATCTAAGGCATGTCACCCCCTTGCAAGGTGATTGAGAGATGTCACCCCCTCAACAAGGTGATTGAGGCATGTCACCCCCTAAAGAAGGTGATTGAGGCATGTCACACCCTCTATAAGGTGCTTGAGGCATGTCACCCCTTTATCATGCTGATTAAGGCATGCCAGTACCTCATAAAGTTGATTGAGGCATGTCATCCCCTCAACAAGGTGATTGAGGCATGTCACCCCCTGAACAAGGTGCTTGTCTACTTGCAACATCATGGATACTTTTCATGAATTCAATACATACATACAATTCCTTAATCATCATAAAGTCACTTGGCTCATAAGCCATGCAATATATCATCAATAACTCAAGAATCCTTAACAAAACATTTTATCAAATACTCAACGAGTGTGTAATGCTAGTTTAAAATCATGAAATTCAAGAGTGAAATGATGTGAGGAAACATAATGTAAATCAACCCACCAACACAGAGTAAAACTCTCATGTAATATGTATATTAAAACCCTACGTCAAATCTCACAATTGATCATAGTTTCATAGGTCAAAATATGCATAGTCAATCAACATTTCATAAAACCCCAACATAGCTTATAATCAAAATTTATAACAATAGAAACCCATAGATAATACAACTTGAAAAAATGCAACTTTTTTTTTAAAAGAAAGGTTGGGCAACATGGGTGAAAATACCCAATGGTTGAAACCCACGTACCTTAGACCTTGAATTTCTTGAAATTGGGCTGAGAAAGACTTGAAGCTTGGAAAGGGGTCTTGGAGTCCAAAACTTGCTCTTAAGTTCCCTTGAATTTCTATTGGGGTTTTGGTGAAGGCTATTGAGAGACTTTGAGAGTGTATTCAAGTCGAGCAGAATGAATTTGATCCTTTTGAATAGGGTTTAGGTCTTTGGGGAAGGTTAAGATAGCATTGGAGGTCCCAAAAAGACATTAGAATAGATTAAATTTATGAAAATGCCATTAGTGAAACGGAGGGAAAATTGACAAAGTGTCACCTCACTGACTGATTCACCTGCCGTGTGAAGCCACATGGTCCATTTACTGGTCCGTCAAACCATATTTAGAAAATTTTGCAAAAGTTACGAGACAGTAATTTCATACTTATAAAAAAATTTTGCTCTGGAAGCCTTACAAAGGGCCTCACGAGCCGCGCCATACCACACGGCTCGTGTGGCCAGTCGTGGCATGCGCCTTGGCCACAACGTGGCTGTCCTTGGCTCAGAAGCAGTCTTACGAGGTGTGAGATGCCACACAGCTCGTTTAGGTGCCCGTGTGGCAACACTGTACGGGAGGGTCTCATGAAAACGATAATAATTCCTTCATCTGAACTCGAAATAAGGTGAAACCAAGTATGTTGGAATGCTAACTCAAAGGGCTTTGATTTGACATGTCGTAGGTGCCCTAATTCCCGGTGTGCTAGACGTTATGGTCACTTAAAATTGACCCTTGCATAAATCAACACACAAACTCAATTCATAGGGAAGTCTTAAACTCATCTAAGTACTAGAAGTCCCCCCACAACCCTACTACACTCCCTACCTAAACAAATGAGACTTGACACATAGGTACATAAGTGCATGGAGTTATGGAGTATCACAATATCTCTCCTTGGGAACATTCATCCTAAAATGTGATAGAAACATGCATAAAAGAAGTAATCATGAAGATTTCAACCCAACATGGATTCAACAAATGCACTTAAACATTATTTTCAAAAAGTTTCAACATAAACATCAAAATCACCATAAACACACTAACATAAATCATGAATGCATGCAAAATAACACAAGAATTGAAACTTAGGACCTGAAATCTTAGGTGGGGCTGAAACTTAGGACCTGAAATCTTAGGTGGGGCATAGTGTACTATCTTAAGTTTGAATAGAATGAAAGAGGTACACATATCGCTTTTCATGACTCTCCGGCTTCCCATGTGACGCTTTCTTGTCGATTCCTCCAAGATCCTCGACGGATGCTAAAGCTTTGTTCCTCAACCCTTCCACATGTCCTTCCAATATCTCCACCAGGACCTCCTCATAGATCAATTGATCCTCTACAACACCCATAACCTCAAAGAGACCTATAGCACTTGAGTCACCAACACATCTCCTCAACATAGATACATGAAAGACCGAATGAACCATATCCATTCCCATCAGCAAATTCCAATTCACAAGAAACTTTATCAATTCCCCTCAACACTCTATAAGGACCCACAACTGTAGGCTCAATTTCCCTTTCTTGCCAAATCGGATCACACTCTTCATGGGTGGGACTTTCAAGTGAACCCAATTTTCAACACAGGCACCATAGCCTACCTTAATATCTAAGGATGCCATCTCTCCCCTTAGGAGAAAACATCCATTTCACCTTCCACCAAAGCAGTCATCTCTAGCAAGGCGGCTCAAAGTCTTGCTTTGATTTGACCTCATCAACCAAAGAAGATTTGAAACCATCAAAACCACTACACTACCATTCTCAACTTTATCCAATATCATTCCCAATCTAGCCAACTGGTGTACTTCTTTAACCACCCAAAGGACAAACTCAAATCTACCATGCCAAGTTCAACAACATCACAAAACAACACTTTATGAAACAAGAACATGGGACAATCCTCTATAGACTTTTTTAACAACAATAATGTCATCCATGGGGGGTTGGGGGGTAGACACCAAAAAGGCTCACATAACCATTTGGGACACACACATAAAACTTATTAGCACAAAGGAATAATGAAAGAAATAATGGCTCACGGATTCATCAAAGCCTGCACATTAAATTCAAAACCTCTAACATACCGGGAATAACATCGGGCACCTTATCTCCTCCTTGCCTTCCTTGGAGAGCATAGAACCGATTATGTCATGGAGCACCCCCTTGTTGTCCTTCTTGGGCCCTTTATTCAATATGACCACCCTTACCCCTTTTCAAGCATATGGAAAATCGACTAGCTTGTGACCCTCTTTGCCATAACCATCAAAGCATTAGTTTTATTCAAGCATGGACCACCATGGTTCCTCCCACACCTTTGATACTTAGGATTAGACACCCCATCATTAGCCAATCTCTTCTTTGGAGCATTAGAGGACTCTTGACCTTGGAAGCCAGCATCAAATCGAGCCCTCTTGGACCCCTCATTGCCCCTCTTCCTATACTTCTCCCCTTCAAGTTACTTGGCATATGTTATGAGTTGGGACAAATCTATATCACTTATCAACATGGCAGCACGACACTCTTCATTAACCAAGTCAGACACACCTATCACAAATTTGTTCATCCTAGATCTTGGCTCGGCCACTAATTGTGGAGCATACTTGGAGAGTTGGTTGAACTTGAGGGAATACTCCCTCACACTCATAGACCCTTGCTTTTAATTCATAAATTCCATCATATTTGCCTCCCTTAGCTCAAGAGGAAAGAATCGGTTGAGAAATGCCGCTTCAAACTCTTCCCAAGGAATAACATCACCATTTTCCATCTCTATCTTCCATTGCACAAACCAAACTTGAGTCACACCTTTGAGTTGGTAGGCCGTCAATTTCGTATTTCCTTCTGAGCTAACCCCCATAATCGACAATACCTTATACATCTCATCAATAAATTCTTGAGGATCCTCATCCACCTTGGGCCCATGGAACTTCGGTGGGTTCATCTTGTAAAATCCCTCGCCTTAGAGGCCGAAGTATGAGCATGAGGAACTTGGTCCCCTTGATTCAATTCATGAGTCATTCCATGTGCCAACATAGTGATAGCATTATGGAATGCAACTTCGGTAGACCCTCCATCTAGAGGAGCTTGAGGAGCGGGGTGAGCTGATTGCCCCGTGGGTGCACGGTCCCTCCTTGGTCTTCCTCTTTGGAATAACATGATATAGAATAGCAAAGAACAATCGTTAGGGGATGAGCCTTATCTTACTTCTATTGCATGACATAGACCATGAAGAAGTGAAACATTTCCTAAAACGTCTTATAGCCTTTTACTCATAGTTGTGGTGCACTTCACAACCATGAGTAAGACTCCAATCGACGCAATGTGATGAATTCCGAGGACCATTAAAAACCTAGTGCTATGACACCAAGTTTTTCCCGACCCAACCCTAGGGCCTAGACGTGACAAGGCAAATGGGGAACTTGAGGAACCCCAACAAGCCACTTATCATATCAATCACACATCATTCGTTGTGGAAAGAAAATAACAACAATGAGAGACAAAAACAATGACAACGGGACTAAGGGAATTCTTTAATAGCAGATAACATAGAAGAGTCAAAGCTCAAAGCATAAGTACATTAATTGTTCTAACAACACTTCTAAACATAGATTGGAGTGGGGGCCAAGACACTTTCCAAGCTCACCCTGATAGTATCAAAAGTTTAACTGAGATAAATAACAAAGACATAAGAGTAGCATAGCTAGTATCCCCGAACTTGAGGACTCACCAAAGCTTATCTTCAAGATGCAAAAACTAGTCATGTGGAGGAAGAACAAGAGGTACTCCAGTTCCTACATGATAACATCATGTAGGCATAGAGTATGTATTGGTACGTTTGAATGCACTAAGTATGTAGGATGCAATGGAACAAGACATAGGCAACATAGTCAAAATGCATAGGTGTAAGCAATGGATAAGTATAATATCAATATGGCATGCATGATCAATGCTTGAAGTAAAACATGCTTGTAAGATATACAACTTCAGAATATAGATTGCATGTATAGGAAGAGACCATCATCATAGACCAAGCAAACTAGTACTCGGAATCCAAGGAATGTCACCCCCTTGCAAGGTGATTGAGGCATGTCACCCCCTCAACAAGGTGATTGAGGCATGTCACCTCGTCAACAAGGTTCTTGTCTACTTGCAATATTATAGATACTTTTCATGAACTCAACACATATATACATTACCTTAATCATCATAATGTCAATTAGCTCATAATCCATGCAATAGATCATCAATAACTCAAGAATCCTTAACAAAATATTTTATCAAACATTCGGCGGATGTGTAATGCTAGTTCAAAATCATATAATTCAAGAGTGAGAGGATATGATAAAACTTAATGTAAATCAACCAACCAACACATAGTAAAACCCTCATGTACGATACATTGAAACCCATCATCAAATCTCACATAGATAATAGTTTCATAGCTCAAAATATGCATAGTCAATCAATATTTCATAAAATCCCAACATAGTTTATAATCATAATTCAAAATAAGAGATACCCATAGATAATATAACTTGAAAACATGCAAATTTTTTTATAAAAAGAAAGGTTGGGCACCATAGGTGAAAGTACCCAATGGTTGAAAGCCACATACCTTAGACCTTGAATTTCTTGAAATTGGGTTGAGAAAGACTTGAAGCTTGGAAGTGGGTCTTGGAATCCAAAACTTGTTCTTGAGTTCCCTTGAATTCCTATTGGGGTTTTGGTGAAGGCTCTTGAGAGAATTTGAGAGTGTATTCAAGTTGAGAGAAATGAATTTGATCTTTTTGAATAGGGTTTAAGTCTTTTGTGAAGGTTAAGATAGCATTCGAAGTACTAAAAAGACATTAGAATAGATTAAATCTATGAAAATGCCATTAGTGAAACGAAGGGAAAAACTGACAAAGTGTCACCTCACTGACTGATTCATCTCACTGACTGCCACATGGTCCATCAAACCATACTTAGAAAATTTTACAAAAGGTACGAGACAGTATTTTATACTTAGAAGAAAAGTTTTGCTTCGAAAGCCTCACGGAGGGCCTCACGGCTCGTGCCACACCACAAGGCTCGTGTGGCTAGTCATGGCACGTGCCTTGGCCATAGAGTGGCTATCCTTGGCTCAGAAGCAGTCTCTCAAGGCATGAGATGTCACACGGCCCTTTTAAGTGCCCGTATCGCAACACTACACAGGAGGGAATTGAGAAAAGTCTCCCAAGACCCTAATACACTCTCCACCTAAACAAATGAGACTTGGAACATGGGTATATTAGAGCATGTAGTTATGGAGTGTCACAGTAGGGAATTGAGAAAAGGAAAACTTACCAAAATTACTTTTAGTGTTGATTGGGAGGAGAAGTTGACTTGAAACAAGAGTTTTTTGTCCAATATACAAGAAAAAATGGTTGGAACAGTGATGTTTGGATAGAATCTTTGTCAGAAATGGGGAGGTGGTCGAGATTCGATCGAAAATTTGGGGAGGTTGATAAAAACAATTTTGGGAAAGTGAAAAGCATAAAAACATTTTTTCTCATTTATTCCATTTAAAATGGGATAGGATGAAATTAGGTGGTGTGATTCCACAAAACCCTGATTATGGGTTGTAAATGCTTCTACGACATGTAGTTTTGGCTTCGTCAAATTCTCTTGCCACTTTTTGAGACTTGGCATCCATGAAGCCTATTCATAAGTCGTAGTTAAATTACGGCTTATGGATGGGACTTGTAAATGCCTCAGACACTTGAAAGCACACCTAGGTTCCACGAACTTTATTCACGACCTGTATATGAGATTATGGGCCTTAAAGTTAGTTCATAGATTTTCTTAAAGAAAAATTTGCTCACTGGAACTAAGTTCACGAGCAATGTCTATGAGTCGTGGTTTGATCCATGGCCCATACATTGACTCATAACTCTCATTTCAATATTTGGACTTGTTTGATTTTTCACCCTGATCCTGCATGATCTCATAGAAATAAATTGTTACCTTATACTTTCTTGAATTTAAGTATAAAATTACAAACAAAATTGGAACGACTAAGCTAGCTTACTAGTCTATTACTGAAATGAAACATTGTTACAATCAAATGAGAAGTAAATCATAGGTTGTCTCCCAAGCAGCGCCTCATTTAATTGCAACATGGAGTAGGGTACTTCGTTACTCAAACTTCACCAATTGTCCTAGCTTAAACTATCTTCAACTCTTCAACATTCCCAACGTATGGTTTGATCCTTTCTCCATTGACTTTAAATTGTGAACCATCGCTTTCTTCTAGGTCAACGGCTCCATGGTGGGAAACATGTGTAACTTTGTAGGGGTCTAACCACTTTGACTTGAGTTTGCCAGGAACAGCCTCAATCTGGAATTGAACAATAGAACCAACTCTCCTGTTGCGAACATGTAGTGCTCAACCTAACAATCATGATACAGCTTCATTCTCTACTTGTACAATATTGGACTTTCATATGACCTTAAGCAAAACTCATCAAGTTTGTTGAGCTTGTTCATCCTTAAATATGCAGTATCATTCTAGATCAACTTCAACCGAAACCCATCAAGTTTAGTCTCCTTAGACTTAGATCAACTTCAACTTTTCTCAATATATAATTTCTCTTTAAAGAATATGACCTCAATTCAATAAATGTGTAAGACACAAGTTTATTCCTCAACTAAATTTTCAAAGTAAATATTTAAAGGTATTCGCATACATGCTCAAAATATTATTAAATGACTTCTTTCTCAACTTATGCTCAAAATATAAAGTAAGAAACTTCTCTAATACATCTTATGTTTAAACTCTTGTTCCATTATTTTGGTGAAACAATCATCCTTTGACTCAAAGAATTGAATGTAATAATTAACTACACGATGCATGTAGGGTTCATGCAAATGCAAGCATGTATTCATTATCTCAAACTCAACTCAACAATGAACAGCCAAATATAATACACTAATCCAATAGAACTACTGTACACATATCACTTAAGAATTTGCACTTTGAAAATGGGAATTAACTCAAATTTGTATTAACGTGGTTAGAAAAGAGAACTGATAGAGCACAAGGATGAACTTAGTCTAATATTCTACTAGTCTTATATACTTGGAATGAAGATTAGATGAGCAAAAGTTGAAACATAGGCTTGAAATTCTTGATTCTTAGTTCCTCCTTTTCTATTTAATCCTTGTTCTCAAAATATTTTAGATATTTATGAGAAAGAAACTTCTTTAGGTATTAATAGGGGACGGATATTGGTCCCAAAACATACTGGGTTATACTTGGGAAAGGTGGAGAAAAAATCAAAATACCCCTTATTAACATAAATGCCGGGCAAATCTTACCACCAAGTTCGCTATGCAGACTTGGTCGCAACTTTCAGCTTTTGAGGTTTTTAGCCATGTCCACGACGCGAACGTGGCTCATACTCCACTGCTTCAAATTTTCTTTTTTCAATCTTCACCGATCAAAGTTCCCCGTCCAGATTTGCATCATTTCTATACAATTTTAATTTTTTTCCTTGATTTTAGACTAGTTTCAGCTAGAATAGTATGGGGTGTTATAGTTTATGATAGATAAATTGGGAGAAAGGGATTTTTAAATATTACTTTAAAATTACTCAAAATGCTATACATAACTACAATTAACAACTTGAAATATTTAAAGACATGTAAATAGTTCGATTGACCCTCGAATCAGTATCGCATAAATAATGATAGATAAGCAACATATATTTTCTTAAAATGACATAAAACTAATATAGATCATAATAATAAAAAAATTTAAAATTTAATCAGTGCCACATAAATTGGGACAAGGAGAGTATCATATATTATTTAAAAATTACATAAAAAGTACTACCATTCACAATAATCTAAAAATCACATTAAAATTTAATTGGTATATTGACTCTCTAAATTCTTTTTATGTCACATAAATTGAAACTATAAAATAACATATATTAGACCTGTGTTACCATGGGCACTTGCGTCTAGTGTAGAGAGAAAATCAATGAATTACCTCTTCCTCTTATTTTCTTTCATTTTTAAGGGTGAATTTAAATTACCACACACAAGTAATAATTTTTCTTGATTTCAAATTTACTAAATCTAATTACCTCATACGTGGATAAATCATAATTATGCACAAACCCCTTACTTGGAGAAACTTTAAGTGAGAAAGTTTGACTTCATAGGATTATTTAGAGGGTGTTTGGATGGGCTTAAAAACTAGTCAAACCTGCTTTTAAACTCTTTTTAGCTTTTGGAAGTGTTTGACAAATCCTAAAATAGCTTAAAATAAGTTAAAAATAACTTAAAATAAGTCAAAAGTTAAAAGTTGGTCCCTCCTACTTTTTTATTTTTAGTTTAAAAGTCATTTATGTTTGATCAACAGATTTATCTTTTTATCTCTAATGTTTGCTTATAATTCTATATTATTTTGCTCTTATTATTTTTAAAATTTTTTCTTTATTTTTTTTAAGATTTTGCTCTTTCTTTTTTTTTTCCTTGCTATTTCTTTCTTGCATTTTCCCCTTCTTGCTAATTTTTTTTTCTTCTGTTTTTTCTTCTTCTTCTTCTTCTTTTTTTTTTTGCTCTTTATTTTTTTCTTCTAAATTATTTTCTCCTTGTTTTAGTAAAATATGTATGGTGAAGAAGAAATATTGCCATTATTAAAAATATAATTTAAAAAAATACTCAAATATATAATGTATTTTATTAAAATTATATATTTTAAATCTTAAAAATAGCTTAGACACATAAATTAACTTATATAATCAATTTATATTAAAAATGAATTAACATAAATTAATTCTAATTGAATCTAATTTAGAAATAAATATTTAGAGTAATAATTAACATTTTATAATGTGTAACAATTCAAGGGTATTTAAGACATTTTGATTAAAAAAAAAGTGCTTAACAACAATTTGGTACCAAACACGTTAACAACTTTTTTTCAGATTAAGCACTTTTATCCGAACACGTACTGCTTATTTTTAAAATAATTTTCAACACTTTAAAAAGTATTTTTGAATAACTTTTTAAAAGTTACTTTTTGCAGTTAATCCGAATGGGCTCTTATAAAATATCTTAAAATGGAAACTAAAATAGATAAGGAAAAAAATTCATAAAGTTATGAAAGTGTGTCCATGTTCATACTCTCTAGCTAGCAAAATGTAATTACAATACTATCCATTTGATATATATAATCCGATCTCAAAACTCTGAGTTCTATCAACTCAAAATCCGCCTTAGATCCATCACTTCTCATCTTAATGATAAAGTTGGAAGAAATGTTCTACATTACTCCTCGAACATATCCCTGTTGTTTCTAGAAATACAATAGACAGTTAGAAAACTGTGCTATTTGTCTTTCTATTCTTCTAAACAAAAAAGATTGATTAGCTAAAAAAAATATCTTTATTGCTTCAATTCTTGTCTTGCCAATTTAAATACACTCCAAGGGAACAAAATCCTACTTGTAATTTTTTGTGGCTTCTTCATATACCATTTTCAGAAAATTGATACACTTTAGAGAATAGAAAGTTGGAAGAGAAACAAATAAATAACTCTAACTCATCATCTTTTGAAGTAATTGGATAGGTACATATGTATGTATGTGTAGCATTATTTATTTTCATTTTTTATTGTTAATTTTAATATTCAAGACCTAAGTAGGTATTTTATAATTGAAATTTTGATTCATTCAAGTTTGTTGTTTATTTATATGTTTTTTGTGAGATCTAATATTCAAGATATAGGTAACTTAAAATTTCTGTAAAAGGTAATGGTTGTTCAAGAAATTGAATCTGGATCTACTATGTGAAGTTGTGTTATGACTAATTATTGTAAATATTTGTTAATGAAATATATAGGAATTTAATTAATTACATCATTTTATTTTTAACAGCTGATCTTTGTAACATTTAGAAATTGATAATTTATAAAGAGGTTTTCAGAACTTAATTTTATGAGGAGAATCACTTTTTGCCATTTATTTAGATTTATTTCAATAGCATGATTTATATCATAGAGAATTCTTTCATGGTCTCTCTCTCTCTCTCTCTCTCTCTCTCTCTCTCTCTCTCTCTCTCTCTCTCTCTCTGTGTGTGTGT
>JAOTQR010000045.1:6690227-6771633 GCA_025774065.1 Solanum ossicruentum | reverse complement strand
ACTTCTCTTCCAAGCTTTCCTCTCTTCAATCCCTCAATTTTCTCTAAGTGTAAAGACAAGAGAAATTTTTGTCTTGTTGAAATGAAATGAGGGGGTATTTATAGACAAACAATTTCTCAAAATTGCATCATAAGGGCCTCTAGTTAGCCCATTGACCAATTGAGTCCCAAACCTTTATATTTTTATTCCAATTGAGGACTTTCGACTTCAAATAAAGTTTTATACGCCAAATTCACTTGATTCCATACTCCCACACCTCAAATTGATTAAACTGAAGCTATACTTCCATCCCAACAATTAATCCCAATTAATAAATAGCCTTAAGAAATTTCGGGGTTTAACATCTATGATGTGCTAGTCAAACCTGAAAAGTTCATATTCCCCGCAGACTTTATGATCCTAGATTGTGAAGTCAACTTTGAAGTCCTACTCATCTTGGGAAGACAATTCCTAGCCACTGTTCGAGCACCAGTAGATATGAAAGCTGGTGAACTCAGATTTCATTGAACAATGAACAAATTGTCTTCAATATTTGTTAGTCTACTAAAGAACCAGTTGATTTGAAGAATGAAGTCCGAGCACTTGGTGAAGTTTGAGTAACTAAGTTGTCCAATTCATTCCACAACAATAAATCAGGTGCTACTTAGGAGACAACCCGAGATTTTTGATGTAATAGTTATAGTCGTAGCTTTATTTTCTGTGTTTGTGCTCATAGGTTGTTTAGCTTCTTGTATTTTGGTTGTAATTTTGGACATTGGACTGGTTGAATCTAAGGTAACAGTGTGTTCTATGAAGAATGTACGGGTACATAGCTAAGTTAGCCACTCTTAGCTGAGAAGAGCATCAGCAAATGTCTCTACGACTGGTTCTACGGGCCATAAATTACTTCACAACCCATACACCATCTCGTAGACATTTCCAGTGAGCAACAAGTTGTGCACTCCAGTCCACGAGCCAACTTTACGATCCATTGACAAAACTATGGGGCATGAATGGGGTTTGTGGACCCCAGGAAAGTTTTCTGAACTTTTTGCTAAGTGTTGGGGTCTCTACGACCAACTCCATGAGTTGTACTTCATTTAAATGACTCGAAGACTGGTCCGTGAAACTCAGTCCTGAAAACTAGGATTTGGATGTTCTAAGAAACCACAATTCATGAGTCGTAAAACACTATACAACTCATAATTGAGGTTTCCTAGAGTCCAAGCCCATCAGTTTTAATTGACTCAGTCAAGGTATAAATATTGGGGTCAAAATATTTTGAACCCATTTTCAACCCTAATTTAAAAAAGCACCCATCAACCCCCACCTCTAAACTTTTTGACCATCGACGGTTGTTACCGCCACCATTCTCTTGCAAAGTTTTTCGACTACCTGGGGTTTTAGTGTCTCTTCACCTCCTTCATCTTCTACATCTAGTCACACAAATTGGTAAGTTCTTAGTTAACCTAATGCCATTAATTTTCCTATATTTGTATGATTAAACTGAAAAATATGTTGGGAATGCTTATGTTAGACACAAACCTATATGTGGAATTGAGATGTGTTAATTAAATTGTGGTTGCCCATTCTTTAAAAATTTGTCTAAATACGGAATTGGGTATGGTTGTTTTGTTATATGATTCGAATAATATTTGTTGGCACCTATTGAACCACCCACCATGTGTGATTAATTTATTGTGTGCATCGTTTGTTAGGTATTGATACAGGTACATAATTTTCTTGTGAAATCATTCATACATGGTTAGAAGGGTTTGGGATACATGCTCAATTATTTTTGATGGGGTGTATATGTTAATATCATGTTGAGGTGTTGATTATAGTGATAAAAATCATGTGGGTGTGGGTGTGTTGCTTCGATGTTGTTATAATAAGATTGAAAAGCCATATGGGGTCCGTTCTAATGGACTTAGAAGCTTAGGTGACTGAGTTTTCTGGTCTATGAGTGGCTTTTATGACTCGTGGAACATTCCATGAGTTGTAGTTGCCCCTCAAACAAGATTCCAGAAACCTAAAGTTTCTAAGTAGCCATCAGATAGAACCTTCTATGAGTCATAGAACGCTTTACGACTCGTAGAAAGGTCTCGTGGTTCCTTTCTTGAAATAATTTCAGAAACTGGACTACTCTATGACTCAGTCTATAACTCGTAGAACATTCTACGAGTTGCACTTGGCCTTGTAGACTTTTTTGGTGAACAAAAATTCTGTGACCACTATTTTACAAGAGCCTTCTATGACTCATAGTTTCCACTACGACCCGTAGTGGAGCTTTCACAGACCCTTCTACAACTAACTCTAAGTTGTTTTTGATATGTAGGGCTAATCAAAGTGCACAAATGTTCATGTTTTAGGTATTATGGCCTCAAAAGCAAAACGTGATGATATCAGGGCCCTACGAGGAGGCTTAAAGATGAGCTCTCACAGGATGAGCAGACCCCTACCCTGAGTGGATAGTAGAGGACCTTCGCGTCCATCCGGACCTGGAGGCTGCTAGACCTCAGGCAAGAGTTGCTGCCAGAGCTGGACAGACTCAAACTCTTTCGATTTGTAATCCCCAATCTGATGACATAGAAAATGGTAGGAGCAACTCTATTCAGATGACTCCATCAAGATAGGAGTCCAACTCTGAGTCAGGCTCCGGTGACGGAGCCCTCTATAGTACTGCAAGCATCACCATCTCTACCAGAAACACTGACTAGTTGGTGGTGTGTCATGGGCATATGGGACATCTATGTTGAGGATTCATAGAATAAAGACGGGGCAAGCCGACTCGATCTATTTATGAAGAGCCCCAAGTCATCCCAGATAAACTCGATAGTATCCCCAGTCTCTAGGACACAATATCAGATTAGGGATTCAGTGGTTGACCAAATTAGTTGGGTGATACTCCCTGACTATGGTGATAGAGTTTTATAATCATATGCAGCCACGATTCATAGCATTCTTCCCAAGGGGAAGAAGCCCCTCACTCATCCCAGACTAACCGAGATGAGAGTGAGGGGATGACAGGTGGACATTTCAGAGACCACTATCCTTCTCATGCAATTTTGTCTAAAGTTTCTTGCCCCCAGATCTACAGTTGACTTCGGCTACAGAGTGGGGCAGATGAGGGACATACTGGTGATGATAGATCCAAAGTACAAAGCAAGCCTAATGAAATGGGTGGCTTGTTTGATAGATTAGTAAGGTTTGAAACATATATGGGTCGCCACTCACTCAGAGCCTATTATCAAGGCTTTGCTTAGTTTCCCCATAAAGTTGTGGTGATCGATTGTTAGATCATGTATCTAGTTGACACTTGCTGAAAATGCATTAACTCTGGAGCATACAGTACTAGTGGCCAACATCTCTGCTATTTATGAAATTGATTGGGCCAGCTTCATTGTTGAGTAGATTCACGAGGACTCCCTGAAGAGGTCCACCTCCATCCTTTTGCCTACTTGATGTATTGACTCTGTCTAGAGTTGAGGATGGAGAGCGTACACTAGTTGATCGAGGTCCAGTGTACTATGGATGCCAGCCTGATCAAGGATGAGGAGAACCCAGTGGCACTCCAGTGAGCATCGCCCTAGCCTTCTCCTATGCTAGAGATGTTTGCCCAGTGCTACCACCTGAGGTTCCACACAGCACCACCACTGCTTTTGCTATTGAAGATAGGACCCCGCAGCCTGAGGAAGATGAGAAGAGGGGGCCCATTACTTATGTTCCTGCACCACAAGACAGTTCATCACAGGTTACACCTGTGAGCATGCTTTACGTGTTTACCATATCTATATATACCATGGAATAGAGGTTATCTCTTGCTGAGTCACAGTTTACTCAACTTGTTAAGCAAATTAGGTTATGGGTTCGCCAGGCGATTTGAGACTCGGAGTGCCACATGCAGGTATACATTGTCACTATTATATAGGACCATCTTTTCGCTATGGATGCCTGCATAGACATCTTTGAGACGACGGTACAACAGAACCTGAGCACAACCTGACCAGCAGACTTGACGACGAGCCAAATAAAGATCCAGTGACTCCAGTTCGATATAATAGCAACACTGGTAACACCAGTGGCACTACCAGAGACCATGCTCCTAGTGTTGTGGTAGATATTTTTGCTCCAAGTGAGTCTATTCAGTGTTACCACAGAAAAAAACCCTGCACAGATAATAATAAGGTTGTCATACGCTCATATGTGGCTCTTACAGAGTTGGAGGAGCCCGAGCTTCTCTTAAAGGAGTCAAGACAAGAGGAAGAGAGATGACAGGCTCGAGAGCTAGAGAGTTGGGGGTGTCAGCCCAACAAAATTTTGATTAGTTACTCTAGATAGCAACTATGTAATGTTTAGGTATGTTGACAATGCTTGTTCTGATAAGTGATGTTAATTTTATATAAAAGGAATGATCTAAGAGTCTTTTGTTGATAATATAATCTGTTCCATGTGAATTTGAGCTTTAATTGCTAAATTCACATTTCGTGTGCTAATTCAGAATGTGCCCTATTACTCTAAGTTAGACTATAGATTAAGTGGATTAGGAAAGGATCTTAGGCCATTGTTCTTAAAAATTCTACTTAGCCTAAATGACTAACCAAATTTGTAGAATATATCTTGATTCTAATGTTTGAGCCTAACATATACCTATTCTTTGCAAACACCTAATTTACCTTTCCTTGGAAGTTGTAAAATCTTGAAATTAGTCCTCTTTCCTTGAACATTGTGCACTTTGATTTAGGCGAAAAGCCTAAGTTGAGGGTGGCTACCAAAAGTGGCCTAAGTCTAAGGATGGATAATGTGCACCTCAACTCAAGCGTAAAGCCTAAGTTAAGAGTGGCTGGTGTAAGGGTGAACACAAAAATGAGGGGGAAGTGAGTAATACAGAAAAAGGAGAAAAATAATGTACTGGATGTGAGAAAAATAAGTGATGCCTTAGTTATGAGTTAAAAAGAAAAAGTGTAAAAGCAAGGAAAAAAGCTGAAAAATGAAAGGAAAGCACCAAGAAAAGCTTGAGATGGTAGAAAAGGAGAATGAGATAGAAATATATCAGTGTTCGTAGGTGAAAAGTGCAGGAAAATGATGTGCCCAGGAGGACTTTTAGTCACTCTGTTCTAAAAATACCATACCAAAGTCCCCTGAGCCTATATTACTAATTTGTTGTCAAAGTACAACACTTTTGATGCTTAAAACATAGGATTTTGTGTGTTCTAAACGTGATATTAGTGGGTTTTATGTGTTTTTGTGTTTATCTTTGTAGGATTACAGGTTGACAATGATTTTGGGGAAAGTTACAAAGTTACTGCAGATTTGCTGTTGTATGAGACACCTTATAGGCCGTAGCATGCTTTTGTATTAAATGTAGTCATGGGCTGAGTTTCGTAAGTTACTTCTACGAGCATGGAGATGAGCCGTAGATTAATGTACAAGTTATAGAAGAGGTTTTGTGCGCTGAGGATCAAAGAATGAAGACTTTCTGAAGTTCATCAGAGAAAACCCTCTTTCTGGGTCATTAACCATCTTATAATTCCTAAAGGGGTGTCATAGAGAAGAAGCCCAATTTTCCAGCAACAATTTTGCATGTTTTTGTATGGTGGCCAACATTAGAACCCGTGTAGTGTTACTAATGGGACCAAGTAGTAATGAATAGGAAAAGAGATTAATTATAAAGATTCAATTGATGTGTTCTCATCTAATTAACTAGCTGGGCTAAGGGACGGTTGTACTGGGACTAATAGGTAATGATTAGTAATGCACTCTATGCAGATGGGTCAAGTCAAATAGGGAAATTCATCTCTAACCTTTGACCAAAGGGTTTGGTGAACTTAAATTACCATACTCCATGCTATACACTCTTGTTCGGTGATACTGAGTTAGGGAATCATGGGGAATACAATACCCTAGTTTCTCACTATTATTGATTTTCTCTTGTGATAGTTAGTTTACTTTTCTCATTAATTATTGGAAAACCCCCTTTTCGAAAATTAAGTCGGTTAATTACTCAGATTATATATTGGTGAATTATTGTGAGTCTATGTATTACCTAGGGATTGAGCCTAACCTTTGTTAGGTTCTATATCTTGACAATGACAACTATATTATAAAGGAGGTGTAACTTGGACAACATCAAGATTTTGGCGCCATTGCCAAGCAATATGGCTAGACTTAGTGAATTCATTAGTAGTTCATGTGTCATTCCTTATTTCGCTTTATTTCACTTTTCTTGTTGTTCTTTTTTTCTTTGTAGGGTATAGGAGTAGTATATTCCCAACACTCAGAGTCAAAGGCAATCCCTTAACTCTATTTGACCCAAAGATCCCCATAACGATAATAAGAGCGGCCCAAGACAATGACAATAATGCGGCCAATGCAACTCTTACTAGGAACAATAATGATGATGATAGGAATGAGAACCATCCTCCTTTGGAGGACATTCCATAGCCTCAGGATTTCAACGTCGATGCTTACTAGTGAAATAAGTACAAGTTGAGTCTTATAGTTCTGGAGGTGACTGGAGCTATTGTCTTGCCACTACTATTGGCAGACACAAAGTCCAAAGTCTCGAGTGGGTTACATAAGATGTCATAGAACTACGGTCTATTAGCGGGCTTCTCCTTAGATGATCCACATAGCCACCTACACAATATGTCATTTGCTTGTAAGAATATGATAGGAGCACAGAATCTATCTATGGAATGCTGTGGGACTTCATGTCTTCCCATTGTCTCTTACGAACAATGTTGCATTATGGCTATCTAAGCTCCAGCAAAGTTCAATCACCAGCTGAGCAGAATTGTAGAAGGCATTTCTAGAGAGGTACTCCCCTAGATAAAAGAAGCTCAAGTTGAAGGACTAGATCAACAAATTTGAGAAACTTCTTGGTGATTTGATAAGCACTACTTGGGAGCAGTTCATAAAATATCCGAGGAGTGTCTCTGACCACAAGATCATTGATGATGCCTTGATGGAGATCTTTTACCGTGACCTTGATGAGAACAGTCAAACTCGTGCTGATACTATTATGGGGGGGCATGTTTCTAGATCAACCATTTGTAATTAGAGAATGGCAAGGATGGTCAAAACAAATCGTGCAACGGGCAGGGAGGTAGAGCTTCCACAAAGAGTTCATGTGCCGTCAGTATAGGGCCACAACATGCTAGAATTAATGGAAAAATCATATAGCATCTTGCTCAGCTTCGCACAAGTATAGATGTGATGATAAACTAGAACCAAGAAAGAGTGAACGCAGTGGTTCACTAACTTCTACATGCACCCATTTATAGGGATCTATACGATGATAAGGATGCTTGTTTTGTTCCAGATCATATGGGGAGTTTCTTGACTAACGCCCAAGGGTCCAGTTAGGAATATTGGCACCAAGATCAAGGAAACCAAGGTTAGAACTTTGGTAGAGATGGAGCTTATAAGGCGAAGCGCAAAGGATATTATGATAGGAACATGGGTATTGATACAGATTGGGGTCACAGAGAAGGCTTCAGAATTAGTCCTTATGTGCCACCTCACAACCGCGACACAGGTGTAGGCAATTCTAGAATTGAGGAGATGTTTGATCGCCTCTTGAGGAAAGTTGAAAAGCAGGATGAGACTTTACGGGACATGAAATTAGATATTTCAAGTATTAATCAAAAAACAGAGTCTCACTCTGTGGCAAGAAAAAATGAGAGAGGAAATTGTGACAGAGTATATAAGAACACTTGTGGTTGAATTTGATCTTAAAGCTTGTGATTCTTATTGACATTAGATTGATTGTTCTTAAATCTATTATGTAAGTGTTTAATTATGTCTTCTCAATTCATAATCTCTTTATCTACATAGAGCATGAGTAGCTAAATCCACAACTAGGATTATGGGAACCATGAAGAACTAACTCTCTTCATTTTGCATGTTTTCGTATGGTGGCCAACATTAGAACCAGCGTAGTGTTACTGACGGGACCAAGTAGTAATGAATAGGAAAAGAGATCAATTAACAAGATTCAATTGATATGTTCTCATCTAATCAACTAATTGGTTCAAGCGGAGGTTGTACTGGGACTAATAGGTAATGGTTAGTAATGAATACTATGCAGATGGGCTAAGTCGCATAGTGAAATTCATCTCTAACCTTTAACCAAAGGGTTTGGTGAACTTAAATTACCGTACTATCCTATACAATCTTGTTAGGTGATACTGAGTTGGGGAATCATTGGGAACACAACATCCTAGTTGCTCACTATTATTAATTTTCTCTTGTGATAGTTAGTTTACTTTTCTCATTGATTATTGCAATTTTCCTTTTCGAGAATTAAGTCGGTTAATTACTCAGATTGTATATTGGTGAATTTTTGTGAGTCTACATATTCCCTATGGGATCGATCCTAACCTTTGCTAGGTTTTATATCTTGACAACCACAACTTTATCCTCTATAAAGGAGGTGTAACTTGGGCAACATCAAGATTTTGGTGCCGTTGCAGGGAATAGGGCTAGACTTAGTGAATTCATCAGTAGTTCATGTGTTAGTCCTTAGTTCACTTTATTTTACTTTTTTGTTGTTTTTTTCTTTATAGGGTGTATGAGTAGTATATGCCCAACACTCAAAGTCAAGGAAATCCCTTAACTCCATTTGGCCTAAGATCGCAACAACGATAAGAAGAATGTCCCAAGACAACGCCAATACTGCGGCCAATGTAGATCTGAATAGGAACAATAATGATGATGATAGGAATGAGAACCCTCCTCCTTTGAAGAATATTCCACAGCCTCAGGATTTCAACACCAATGCGTACCAGTGGAATCAATACAGGTTGAATCGTATGGTTGTGGAGGTGACTAGAGCTATTGTATTGCCACCACTATTGGCAAACACAAAGTCCAAAGTATCGAGTGGGTAACTTAAGATATTGTACAACTGCAAGCTATTTGTGGGCTTATCCTAAGAGGATCCACATAGCCACCTACACAATGTGTCATTTGTGTGGAAGAGTGTGATGGGAGCACAAAATCTATCTATGGATGTTGTGGTTCCTCATGTCTTCCCATTGTCTCTTACGAATAATGTTGCATTATGGATATCTAAGCTCTAGCAGAATTCAATCACCAGCTAGGTAGACTTGCAGAAGGCCATTTTGGAGAGTTACTCCCCTAGATCAAATAAGCTCAAGTTGAAGGACCTGATCAACAAATTCGAACAAATTCTTGGTGATTCGATAAGCACTACTTAGGAGCAGTTCACAAAATATCTCAGGAGTGTCTATGAACAAAAGATCATTGATGACACCTTAATGGAGATCTTTTACCGTGACCTTGATGAGAACAGTCAAGCCTGCGCTGACCCTACTAAGAGGGGTATGTTTCTAGATCAACCATTTGCAAGGATTGTAGAGCGAATGGAAAGAATGGTCAAAAGAAATCGTGCAGAGGGCTGGGACATAGAGCTTCCACAAAGTGTTCATGTGCCATCAGTGTAGGGCCAGAGCGAGCCAGAATTAATGAACAGATCATATAGCAGCTTGCTTAGCTTCGCACAAGTATAGATGTGATGATAAACCAAAACCAAGAAAGAGTGAACACAGTGGTTCACCAACTTTTATATGCACCCATTTATAAGGAGCCATACTATGATGAGGATGTTTGTTTTGTTGCAGATTAGATGGGGAGTTTCTGGACTAATGCCCAAGGGTCCAATCAGGAATATTGGCACCAAGATCAAGGAAATCAAGGTCAGAACTTTGGTAGAGATGGAGCTTATAGGGACAAGCATGGAGGACATTCTGATAGGAACATGGGTATTGATACAGATTGTGTTCACAGAGAAGGCTTCAGAATTGGTCCTCATGCACCACATAACCACGACGCAGGTATAGGCAATTCTAGAATTGGGGAGATGTTTGATCGTCTCTTGAGGAAAGTTGAGATGCAGGATGAGATTTTCCAGGGCATGAGATTAGATATTTCAAATATTAATAAAAAAATAGAGTCTCACTCTGTGGCTACCAAAAATGAGAGAGGAAATTGTGACAGATTCTTTCAGAACACTTGTGGTTGAATTTGATCTTAAAGCTTCTGATTCGTATTGACATTAAATTACTTGTTCTTAAATCTACTGTGTAAGTGTTTAATTATGTCCTCTCAAATCATAATCTCTTTATCTACATAGAGCATGTGTAGCTAAATCCACAACTACTGTTGTGGGAACCATGAAGACCTAACAAAGTAAACCTAGATAATTCACAATTTTTGGAAGGTGTATATGCATGTATTAATTAGCTCTCTTCATTTTGCATGTTTTCATATGGTGGCCAACACTAGAACCGGCGTAGCGTTACTGATGGGACCAATTAGTAATGAATAGGAAAAAAAATTAATTAACAAGATTCAAGTGATGTGTTCTCATCTAATCATCTAACTAGATCAAAGGGAGGTTGTACTAGGACTAATAGGTAATGGTTAGTAATGCACACTATGCATATGGACCAAGTCGCACAGTGAAATTCACCTTTAACTTTTGACCAAAGGGTTTGGTGAACTTACATTACCGTACTCTATGCTATACACTCTTATTTGGTGATACTGAGTTGGTGAATCATGTGTAACACAATACTCTAGTTGCTCACTATTATTGATTTTCTCTTGTGATAGTAAGTTTACTTTTCTCGTTGATTATTGCAAAACCCCTCCCTTTTTTGGGGAATTGAGGCAATTAATTATTTGGATTGCATATTGGTGAATTTTTATGAGCCTACTTATTCCTTGTGGTATCAACCCTAATCTTTCGTTAGGTTCTATATCTTGATAGAGACCGTTTTAACCTCTTAAAAAGAGATGTAACTTGAGCGACATCAGTTACGAACCTATAAAGTCCTAAAGTAATCTGTTTTGTAAAGTCCTAAAGTAATCCTAGTTCAACTGGCCGAAGGTCTTAGTCATGACTGTTGAGGCAAGCCTATGGTATTGGGCATGATGCATGATTATCTTTTGTGAGAGTGAGTGATTTTGCATAGTCCCAAGATTATACATGAAAACATCATTGAAAGTGAGATATGGTACTTCTTTCTATGAGTCCAC
The DNA here is from genome assembly GCA_025774065.1 of Solanum ossicruentum. Lineage (NCBI taxonomy): Eukaryota > Viridiplantae > Streptophyta > Magnoliopsida > Solanales > Solanaceae > Solanum > Solanum ossicruentum. Next base: position 6,760,587 of record JAOTQR010000045.1, on the reverse strand, counting down.
TTGCATTGCGTTGTTAGCATTAGGCTAATTCTGTGATTATGGATTGTTGATAGCACCTCATTTGTCATAGTTGTGTTTCACATGCATGAGTCTGTATTGGTTTGCTAGATGACTATTTGATTCTATTTTGAAAAAGTGGTGTGGCTATCTAATTTCAAGTTTGTTGTGATGTATGTCATTGGGTTGAGGTTTACTGTTACTATATTACTTTTATAGATTGAGTCTGTCACTTGAGGACAAGTAATAATTTTAAGTTGATGGTGTAGATGTGCTATCGAAATACAATATTTTCATGCCTAAAACTTGGAATTTTGTGTGTTGTAAAAGCGATGTTAGTTGGCTTTGTGTGTTTTTGTTTTTATTCCCAGGATTCTAGTGTTGGTCGTGATTTTGGGAAGAAAATTTGGTGAAGTACGGGACCTTTTAAAGACTGTAGAGTATTCTACTGGCCGTGAAGTGGGTTTCATAGACAATTCCAGGTAGGGGCTGATTTTCCAAAGTTGTTCTACAAACATATTGATGGATGGTGGATTAGTTTACGAGTCGTAGAACATGGTTTGTGCCCTGAGGATCAAAGATGAGAGACTTTCTGAAGATTCATTAGAAGAAGCCCCTTTATAGGTAATAGACCACTTCATGGGTCGTAGGTAGGTATCGTAGATCTCAAATTCAAGTTTTCAGCAACACATTATGAGACCCCAATTATGGGTCGTGTAATGCAATACGGCCCGTAAACCTATTCGTGAGGTGTGCCAGCCAAATATCCTATTTTATTTAAGACTTCTATTTTAAAGATTCTAAATAGGTTTTAAGGTTATTCTTCACTAAGTTTTACAGAGAACTCGACAGTTAGAGAGGAAAAATAGTGAGATTGAGTAGAAAACAATGGAAAGTTGTGAGAGACACTTGTACTTTGATTTGATCTTTAATCTTGTGATTCTCTTTGAAGTTTGGATTTGCTTGTTCTTAATTCAATTATGAAAGTGCTCTATTATGTTATTCTAATTCATAAATCTAGTATCTATACAAATCATTAGTGGCTAAATCCACAACTTTGGTTGTGGGAACCATGAAGAACTAACAAGGTAAAATCGGATAAATCATAATTCTTGGAAAGTGTACGTGCTCTTTGTTTGCATGTTTTCTAGTGGTGGCTAACACTAGAACCTGCCTAGTGTTACTAACTTGACCAACGTAGTAACGAATGTGAAAAGAGATTAATTAATAGGATTTGATTGACTTGTTCTTGTTTAATCAACCAAACTGGGCCAAGGGGACTTTGTATTGGGACTAATAGGTAAGGGTTGGTAATACACATAGCTGAGATGAGCCAAGTCACGTAGTGAAATTCATCTCTCACCTAAACCAAGGGTTTGGTGAACTTAACTTATCGTCTTGCATGCTACACACTAGAAAAGAATTAGGTTATCCGGTGATATAAAGTTGGGGAATCATGGAGAACACAAAACCATAGTTTCTCTCCATATCGATTTAAATCCTGTATTAGTTAGCTTTACTTTTCTATTAATTATTGCAAACTCCCCCTTTGGGAAACTAAGTTGGTTAATCACTCGAATCGCATTGATAGAATTCTTCTAAGTCTATGTATTCCCTTAGTTTTAAACCTAACCTTGATTCTATTTCTTGACAACGACTATTTTATCCTCTAAAAAGAGGTTAACTTGGGTGACATCATGCATCATCATTTACTAAGGTTTCAGAGGCTAAGAATAAGAAGGAAAGAAACCCCTATTCTAGTTGTGATAAGTGTGGTAAGATGCATTTAGGAGAGTGTTTGTCGAGACAAGAAGGTTGTTTTGAGTGTAGTGAATTAGGGCACTAGAGAAGAGCTTTCCCAATGGACACTCGGAAGGGAAGGGTGAACATATAATGCTTTGCTTGATATGTAAGTATCTCTTTGAATATTATATTTGTTGGTGCTAAATGATTTCATGGTTGTGGTGCTATGGTTTTTGTTCAGAGGTAATTGGTTGTGTTAGACAATTGGTAAAAGTGGTAGTTCTTATTCATCCTCATGCATCATTTATTTTAATCTTGACATGTTACTTATTATGCCTTCATGCTCATGGAGTAAGTTTGATTAAAGTTTCCTATGCAATTATGTAAATATATGACTTATGCTTTTAAAATGATGTTCATTGCTAACGAATTTGAAATTTTAGTTTAAAATAATGTTTGACTTGCATTATTGTATTCGTAATGGGTTGGTACATGTTGTGTCACTCTATTCATGCTAGCTCTATTCATACTTGAGAACGAATGTTCCCAAGGGGAAGATATTATAACATCGTAATTCTTAAGCTAAGACTCGAGTCCTTTCACATATGTGCATAGGCTCAACTTGATGAATTCTAATGCGGTGGCATTAATTAGCAGATGTTCAAAGTGGATTACATGTTATTTGGGGACATTGGGCATCTCCTACATTGAGCCTGACTAAAGGATTCCAATCGTCTAGGTTTCGATATGAGTTTGTATAAGGGTGAACTTCAAATGACCAATGCATCCTATTTTGCCTTATTCTGGTTTTGAAGTAAAATCTTATGGTCATTTTACTGAATCTTGTCGAACCTGTCAATATAGGTGATTCGTCGAATATTTTGGCGACGGGAAAATTTTGACCCTTGAAATGACCCAAAAAGCTTCAAAATCTATTAAAAAGGGTGATCCAAATGTCCCATTCAGAGTATCGCCGAATGATTTAGTGATGGGACCCCTGGACCGCCGATTTTTCCCGCAAGACTCATTAAAATGTCATTTTTTGATTCTTGATGATATTTTTACATTCCCAAAAGGGGTTTTCAACCCATTTAACTTAAATACACCTTCCTAAGCCTATTTTCATGTACTAATAACTTTTCCCTTCACCTATTCCAAATTTCTCTCTCAAGGAAAAAAAATCTAAATCCTCTATTGAAGAACAATCTTTGATTTCTTTCAAGCTTGTCATTACATCCAAGATTCTCTTCAACTTTCTTCTCTATTTGGCTCTAAGATCTATGGGTCTTTCTTCCATGGTTCCTTCCACCCATGGTACCCAAAATATTTTCTACGAATTTCTCTATGATTAATGGTTTACTTTTATGGGTATTTCTCATTACTCCTATTAAGCATGATTTATGTTGAGAATTTTCATTTATTGAATGGAATTACATGAATTGATTTCAAGGATTTTCTATTATGCACTTATGATATTCAAAGTTATGAATGTTATGATACCTTGAAGTGTTGAGTAGTTGATAATTTTACAATACTAATTTCATGTTTTGACATCTATGCTTGAAAGGATGATATGAATGTTTGTGATGGATTATTTAGGATGATATAAATTGATTAATTTTAGAATATTTCCTATCTTAATCTATTATGAATTTTTGAATCTCTATGTGGGTTGGTAAAATTATGGAATATGAGATGATTTTTATAATGCCCTAATGAGGGTTTCACAATGATTGTTTTTAAATGGTTTTAAGTGATTATGTTTTACCCCAATCATCAATATTACTCTTGAATTTCATAAATTTGAGTCTCTATGTATAAATCCAACAAGTTTTGGAACTAAACCCTTATAATGAAGTATTTCCTGAATAATGAAAAAGTTTTTAATATATGGATCCAATTTATGAATATGATGAATGATAAGGTCTATAAGGTATATTTTCAAAATGCTTTGAATTTCTTTGAAGGCTATGCTTTACCATAAAGCCCTATCCATGCTGTTATGGCATACAAGATTATGCATATCATGATTACACCCATGTTCGTATGAGCAATGGGACCAGTCTATTTGAAGTCAAGAATGAATAAATGATTGAGGTATGAGTACTCCATCTAGTAAAGCTTATAAGATCTTCTTATGATGAAGATTTATGTTCAAAAGTCTTCTAGGATGGGTTAGTAGAATACTTTTCCATTGTTTCAAATGGCTTCTGGGATGGGCTAGTAGAACACTTCCCTACACTACATGATTCTATGGTTCATGTCTATGGCCATTCTGTGAAAGTCACACGTAGCACCGAGTGGACCGTGGGATATAAGTGGATAGTCCCCATTGCTAGGGAAAGAGGTCATAAGTGGAATTCCATCATCCCATAACTATATGACACCATAGGAAATAAGGGACACTGCTAGTGCTAGCTTTAGTGGATCCACTTAGGCATCTTAAGAGGTTACCCTAGCAAGTGACTTCCTCCATTCTTTTGTTGTAGGGGAAAATCGAAACTCCATGCTTTGTGTCGATTAAAGGTTGCTCTCACACATGTTCATGTTCTCTTTATAGTCCTAAGTTTTCCTTTTTTGATATTTATGGTGGTACCCTTATGTCATGTCCAAGAGTGTCTTAATATTTATATAACTAATTGTTTCTAAAGTTCAAATGGTTTTCTCTCATATATGTATGATGTAAAAAAGTTATTTTTCATGCAAGTTTTCATTCAAGCATACATAAGCATGGCATATTAATCTTATGATCTATCATATATGAGTATGCATCTTGTTTAGAAAGCTTATTCTATATGTTGCATTGTATCTCCACATACTAGTACATTCAAAGTACTAATGCATACTTTTTGCCGACTTGATTTCATAACTAGGACTGGCGCTCCTCGATATCCTCTATGTGGCTAGCTTGGATTCATAAAGATTTTTATTGTGGTGTGTCCATTTTGGAGAAATATTTGATTTCTATCTTGCTTATGTTGAGACTCTATTTCACTTTACTTTTTAGATTGAGGGTGAGCCTTGGACATGTCTTGGCCCCCGTTCTACTCATGTTTTAGAGGTGTTGTTGGATATCATACTATACTATGATGCTGTGCTATGTACCTATGATGATATGTTGAGCCTTATGGAGACCAATCCTTTAGTCATTATCCCCTATGTGATGCTATGTGATGTTGTTATTGTTGATGGAAAGTGATGAAATTCCTAAGTCTCTACTTCCTCATAGCTTAAGTCATACTTATCCATCTCTTTGTAATTGTTTGCTATGTTATTAATGTAAATCCTATTCCCTTACTTATCCCTATAGCGCGAGTCTAAAGCCCCTATTCCCTTAAAATTATATGTTGATGCTTTTTTTATATTCCACAACTAAGGATGTGCAAAACATATGCTAAGTGGCTTTTTGGGGTTATCCTTGGGTTTTCCATTCTCCATGTCGCACCTAGGCCCTAGGATTGGGTCATGAAATAAAGCTTCATAAAGAATTTCATAACCTAATAGACATGTATATAAAGGAAAAAGACCATAACTGACAATAAAACCATATAGAATATTATATACAATCTCGGTATTCCATCTACAACGAGCAAAAGAGGAGTCTACTTTGCCAAGGTAGACCTGATCCTCACCCTATAGGCTCTATCCTAGCATGAAGAGAACCCATCATATGACCCTACCTTTAGGCTTCCTAGCATGGTGAGTGTCTATTAAAAGTTATATCGATTCATTAGCAAAGATTATAGGCATATAATCATCAACCTACGATGGCATGTGGTAATGAGACTTGAGATTCATATAACGACCCTCTGAGATTGTCCCCCTCATATAAGCTCATTCGCGCGAAGTCAAATCTCACACAATACATAATCATGTATATACATAATTTTGAACATAATTTATACTTTATGAAGATCATACTTTCATAGCTTGTAAAATAGTCACCATAGCTTCGTTAGAACATCTCAACACATAAGAATAATCCATCTACATAATTTTCACATAATGTGAGTATAGTATCATCTTAGCATCACCATTAGGATCTTAAGTCACCCTCATCATCATTATCACTAGAACATGTTTTTCATACTTAGAGTCATGGGCATAAAATCATAGCTTTAGCATAGAAAATTAGGGTCATGTGTGGGTTCATGAGCAATTGATCTAAAATCATGTAATTAGATGAAAATCATGTAGGAATGATGCAATTGAAATCAGATTGAATCATTTGTAAACGAACCCTCTTAAAGTCATATACTTAAAGTGATTCATGGTAAAATCCTCAAAAAAGACCTAATCATCATATACTTAAAGTCATTCATGGTAAAAACATCAATTTCATATAATTGGCACAAAACCATATTATAATTGATCAATAGACATAATCTCCATCGTAATTGAAGAAATTAAGTAGAAATAGAAAAAATTCATATGTTTTACATAATTGAAATTAGGTAATAATTGCGAATTTGAGAGTAGCTCCATAGAAGGAAGAATCTTATGGATGAAACTCACATACTTTTAGTAAGAGCCTTAGAATCTGAAGAGAACGTGGAGAGCTTGAATTGATCTTCAATGGAGATCCTTGCTTGTTGAAGATGAAAGCTTTTGAGAGTAGTTTTAGAGAGAGAACTTTTATAGTGAGTGAATTAATAAATAATGAGATCAATTGAGGAGTTAAGAGATATTTATAGAGTGGAGTTTGATCATAAAAACTATCCAAATACATTTCATATCAATTAGGAATGAGTTTCAAACGATCTCACTTGACACAGGAATTGTTCAAAAAGTTTTGACATGTAATGAAACTGGGGCGCTACATGGACCTAGTCCTGCATAGATCATTTTTGTGCGAAGTTCAATTTTCCTCTGTTTTGACTTAGGAATGAGTTTAGGTAACTTTTATATTGAAATAAACCCTCTCCACGATCTGGAGAGATTGTGTACTTTTCGAAAAATGTAAAATTTCATGAAAAATTATTTTCTAATACAATTGATATAAAATAGAAAGAGACCATTTCTCCATACTAACTTTCCTCCTGATTAAGAATCTGACTTCAGATTTTCTAAAAAAATACAGATAATATGTTATGCAAGGCATCTTTCATAAGGTCATAAGAAGATATTTTGGGAAGTGTTATTGAGGCGTAGGATGAGATCTCTCCCTTACATTATGTAGGAAAAGAAGAATGTCTTAGTATGTTTAAATGTGCTAAATATGTGGACAATATAATGAATCATAAAATTATATTATGTGTTTGACCAAGTACATAGCGTGATAAGGGAAGTAGTTGAAAATATAAATGAATATAAGTTATCAATGTACAAGGAAGGCATAAGAGAGTCATGTAAAAAGTAAGTATTATGGATATCAAGTAATACATCATAAAGGAACTACATGTGCAGGATTGAACCCATAATCGATAATAAGACCATTCTAGTTATAACATGAAATTTTAATACGTACCCATACACCAAAGAAAGGAGATTCTATTAGCCAAGGTAAAAGTCTACCCTTGCTAAGTAGGTGTCATGAACCATGTGCTATATGAAGAGCCACTAGTTAGGCTATATTGGCAAAAATTCTATGGTGACATGTAGTTGTGTGACTAGATATTGCTACTAAAAGACCCGTTGGTTAAGTTCCCACCTCAAATTCCTCTAGGTGCTAAGTCAAAATACCACAGAATACTAATCTTAAAAGTCATACTTACCATTGATTTAGTAAGCTTGTCATAAATCATAATTCATAATTTTCATAAGATTGCCATATAGGAAAGGCAATTCATAACTTTCAAATCTGAATTCATAGAAACTTAGTCATGGAATAGCTCATTTTTATGTGATTCACATAATGTGGATGTAGGTCATCCATCATTATGAATCCTAACTCAATACAAAGTGTCATTAGAGTCTGAGATCGCCTTTATTAGAAACATACTTGAACACTTGACAAATTCACAATTATAACTTGTAGCAAAGTATGGGTTCACGTTGAATTAACTTAAATTCATAAAATTTGCTAGAGAACTTGCATAATCATATAAAATAGCATCAATTGAACAAAATTGAATGAGCCCATATAAAATGTCATAAATCCTAAATTGCATATAGGAGTAATTCATTTGTAAACCTTGAAAATCATACAATTTACAACCATTCATTCATAAATGGATACATAATCATACTATAAAATATAAATAATAGAAATTCATAAATTTATATTTAGAATTGGATGAAAAATTTTAGGATCCTTTGGGATCCATAGGCGGAAGGGACTCATGGGAAAATACAACCATACCTTGAGTGATTTGTCTGAGAAAATCTTCAAAACAAATAGAGGAAATAAAATTCCTAGTTTGAGGAGAAAGATACTTGAAAGGATTTATGTGTTTTTGAGACTCGGGTTAGAATGGGGTGAAATTGAGAGGGTTGGGATGGTTATGGGATAGTTATAGGACCAAAATGATACTTTAAAAATTAGGTGAGAAGAAAAGGTCAAAACTATCCCTCATTAAATATATCTGGATAAGGTCTACGCGACCCTTTTATAGGTCATGGAATTGCCTATCGGTTCGTAGATGAGGTGTCAAATATTTTGTCCTAAAATGATCCCCTCTGAATCTCAAACCATGAACTAACTCCATGGCCTCATCCTGTATTGTATGGACTATAGAAACTCCTTGAGAATCACCCAAAATGTAGTGAAATATCTAGATCATACTATCCAAAATATGAACACTAAATTATGGCTTGTAATTCCTTATATGGATCATAAAATACCCTTCGTACATACCATTTATACTTAATCAAACTTTTACCCTTCAGAATCCTATCTACAAATTCTTATCATGACTCATATATTTTTGCACGACCTAGTCCTATGGGAATATGAACTCAGATATTGAGACTCAACCATTAATGGATCATGGATCAAACGATGGCTCACTTTGCACTTGTGGTTCATAAAAAATTTTCCAAAAATTTACCAAGTCCATTTCTATCCACATGACCACCCATCTGCGACCCATGAAACACTTTACAAACAGTAGATTGGGTGCGTGAATACCTGCTTCATTCTATTTTTGTCATTCTCTTCCTTGTTTTATCTTTCCAACACCTTGGATATTACAATATCTTCCCTTTAGAAACATTCGTCCTCGAGTGGGATAAAACCTAGCTTGAGTAGAGTGCAATGGATATCAAAAAACCTAATATGAATATAATGATGCAATTTAGACATCAAGTTCATAAAAATTTTCAAACCTTTGCATAAAATATCATTCAAAAAGTAGTTTCATGAGCATGCATGGATATGATATAACATGATAAAACTGAAATGTAAGAATTTGTGGGATTTTTTGAGCATGATAAACTAATATCTTTGATGTAACAGAAGGAAAGAGGTAAGGACAGTGTTTCATCAAGTCCACTTCGGCTTTCCATGTAGCACTTTCAACTTCTTCATTCCTTCACAAACCTTGATGGATTTAGTTTTCTTGTTTCTCAACCTTTAAACTTGCTAGTCTAGAATTTCAACTACAACCTCCCAAATTCTCCTAACACCTACATTCTCCAAAAGTACAATGGAACTAGGATACCTTAAAAGTTCTAAAGTCAAAGTTAAAAGGAGAATTCAAGAAATGATTCTAGCTTAAGAACCACAAGTTAATTCTATGGCTCGTAAACTAAATCATGAAAGCAGGCTCATGACACCTGAGTAAGTTTGGGACTTTATTTGATTTTTCTAACTTGATGATTATAAGTCATAGTTAGAAGTACGGCTCATAGATTGAGCTCATAGAATGAATTCAGAGAATAAGAAAACTTGACTTGATTGGATGAAATCCTTGACGGATCATCATTGATATGGATCGGAGTGGTGAAAGGCATTGTCACTTTAGAATACATTTATAGGTTGAAAGATTGTTCTAGAAATGGTATTAAGAGTCGTAAACCCTACTATAAGTTTGGTTCGTGTACGTCATTTATCAAGATTCTAGCGCCTCAGCATCTCATATACGAAAACTATTTACGGTTTGTAAAAAGAGTATTGGTGGATCAAGTTTAGAGATTTAAAAAATCAAGTAAAATTTTATGGACAACATTCGATGATCTGTAGAACTATCTTTGGACCATAGGTAAGTATCGTAGGTTTGGTCTAAAAATTTTAATTAAGGGTATTTTTTATTTTTCTATCCTTCTAACCCCTTAACTATGTAAATCTACCATAACCATCTTTACAGTACCATTCCACCTCATTCCTAAATTCTATACCTAAATCCCGAATTTCCTTTCCCAAGTTTCTTCTCCTATAAGATTCCGTTGAAGAATCAACTAGGGTCCTCAATTCCTCCATGAAATTTCAAGCTTCAAGCAAGTAATTCTCTTAAATATTATGGGTATTCATCCTTTATCCCTTTATCCATGGAGCCCAAAACTTTCCTCACTTTTTAATCAAATTGCAAGTATATATTTTAAGGATTTTCATGATTCCTATTCCAATTGCATGAATTATATTTTATCTTATGATTATCAATTTTAATTATGAATGAATTCTATTTAATTACATAATTTCAAGGATTTTTACGTAAACTTTCCTACATGCTACCTAGGGTTCATGAGACTGATGATGAATTAACTTAATTATGATTTCAATTCATGTTATTCTCCAATATTATGCATGATATACAATTTATTTGTATGATTTAAGTGTATTATTACCTAAACCCATGGATTTTCTAATTTCAAGTATGAATTCATGAATTTTCCAGTAGGTCCTTTTGAAGTATGATTCTATTTATATTAACCCATATGATTATGCATGATTTTAAGTATTATGATATGATTTACAATGACGAAATATCTTTATGATCATGAATTATAAAAATTTCAAGTAAGTTACATGCAAGTTATGAACGAAGTTTTTATGGTGTACTTTGAGTCAAGCTTTAATAATGGTGAGTACCTCATTAAGCAAGAATATGTAATAATGAAAAGCATATATTCACATTACATATTTCAAAATTGAGGATCCATCGTATGGCTATGTTTTATGGTTAGTAGATGGGTAGTAAAGATGGCCCCTCCCACATGATATTAATTGTTATGATTTATGATTGTGATTTCTATTCTATTGAGAGTTCACTTAACACTGAGTAGACCTTGGATAAAGGCTCTCACCTGTTATAGAGGCATGAGACCCACAGTAAGATCCCATTATTTACTATAGCCCACCATAGGATAAACAATAACCCATCCTTAAAGATCACCTATAGTAGAGGTTTGATCCTTCATGTAGCTTAGTAGATCTATGTAGGCATAAAGGAGTCTACCTTGGTACATAGTCTCTCTTTTCCCCGATGTATGAATAAATATCAGGACTCTATGTTATAACTTACATGGTTTATGTCAGTTAAGTTAATTCTCACAATGTTCAAAGTATCTCCTTTTATGATTAATAATATTTCTCACAAGGCTTAAATTTCTTTAACATGATTTATCATTCTTACTATGACTTATAAACTTCCTAAAAGTTTATGGTACATTTCACTATGATTTATGCCTCATACTATGATTAGGATTTTTATTATGACTTGAGGCATTTTAAAAAGTATATGATTATTACAATAGTACATGATTATTATTATTATTATAGCATTTGTGTTCTCTTATAACTTCATTATGGTTCCTAAAATGATTTGACCATGTTCTTGGTTTATTATTACACTTCAAGAATTTATTCAACTTGTTTCTTAACATAGTCCATTGCATAATATGATATCATGCATTGAATTTCTTACACACTTAGCACATTTAAAGTACTAATGAATACTTCTTTGCCTGCATTGTGTTATCATATAGGGTTTGGAAATCACCGCTACACCCTCATGTGGCTAGATAGAAGGTTGATTCAGTTGATTGTAAGTCCTCAAGCTTCGGTGACAATCCTATCATGACCCAGACCTAGGGCCTAGTCATGACCCAGAGAATGTGACACCCGAAGGCGCTCTATCCAAGCCTCATGTTCATATCGTAAGCATTCATAAGGTAAAAATAAGCATACATAAGAGGATAAGAAAGTGGAAGTATATAGAAATAAAATTTCATAGTTTCCCCTAAGGGAACATACATCAACTCATCAAGTCCAAATCATGCCTCAACATCATAGATCATGGCGGGGACTAGCATATAGCTCATTAGTTCACCCTCGTGACATACATCAAAGAATAAAAGTACTAAAGTCTCATAGTAAAAGAAAAACATCATAGTTTTTGTTCCCAAAGTATAGGAACTTATCAATAAGTCTTCAATATCAAGATCCGAACCTAGCCACGAAATGGAACAATCTCCTCCTTGTTTGTCCTTAAATTGTTATATCATGTAGGCAGAGAAGTATGCCTTTGCACATAGAATGCACTAAGTATGTAAGTATGTTATGAATCACAGGACATCATATTAATATCAATAGGCATAATCATAATTAATGCGATAAGAACGCAATATGTATGAGCATACAATTTAAAAATCAAAAAAACAAGAAAAATAAATTACATTCTTATCCTTAGCAAACATGTATGGGAATAAAAGCATAACCAACATTCATAAGACCATGCATATTATTACATGGAATCTCAATGTTCACTCTACATCGAGCTAAGAGGAGTCTACTTTGCCAAGGTAGACTCAATCCGTACCCTATAGGCTCAATCCTAATACTATGAGAACCATCATTTGAGCCTCACCCTTTAGCCTCTATCCGGGCACAGTAAGTGTCCATAATTTAAACTAATTGGATCTAATAGCACACCCTCAAGGCATAAAATATACACATCACTCCTATGATGGTACATAGTTATGAGACCATGGAATCTATGAAGGCCCTCTCGGTTCTAAGTTATATCCCAAAAAATATATAAATTATGCATGTAAATAGCTTTCAACATATTTCATACTTAATCAAAAATAAAACTTCCATAGCTTTCAATATAATCATCATAGTTTTTCATGAAACATCATGTCTTAGGAATAGTCCATCTACTTTACTTCATCATAATGTGGGTAAACATTCCCACCTTAGCATCATCATAAGCATTAAGGTTTTTATCACCCTCTTTATCATAACATCATCATAGCTTTCATAACGTCATTATTGTCACAATATCATCATCCTCATCATCATTTAAAACATGCCTTCCATACTTAAGTTCATAGGCATAAAAATACATAGCTTTATCATAAAAAACTAGGGCTAAGTGTGAGATCAAGGATATTTGAGTTAAAGTCATGCAATTAAGTAGGATTCATAGAGAAAACATGCAATTTAAATCAAATTAAATTATTGATAAAAGAACCCACATCAAATCATTAAGCCCTAATCATGCAAACTTTGAAATCACATACTTTTACTTCAAAATCATATATATCTTGATATTCATCATAATTCATGCATAATTAGTTATAATCATCATAAAGGAATCATAATCCATGTATGAAGGATCATAGATTAAAAGCCCATAGGAAATCATCATGAAATTTGTTAAAAAAGAAAGTTTTAGATTGGCCTTCAGGGATGAAACCAATCCATTAACGAAGCCCTACATACCTCAAGTAGAATCCTTAGAATTAAAGAAGAAAATCTAGAAAGTATTTGGCAAATATTAAAGCTTTAGCTTCAACGGAATCCTTGACTTAGAGAGAGATTATTGAGAACTCTTGAGAGAAATTTGGGAATCAAAACACTTTGAATGAGTTTGGAATAGGACTTTATAGAGGTTAAGCCAGTTATAGTAGTTAGGGTAGCATAAAAGACATAGTTTAGGACTTACATGAATTAGAACAGTAAAAAACACCCTTCACTAAAAATTGCAAGAGTCATCGACGAAACCCCTTCTATGGGTCATAGAACAACTTACGGCTTGTATCCTTATCGGTAGGTCAGGGTGTCACAAAAGTCGATCTACTAGAATTGTAGCTTCCAGCCCATGAACATGCAGCATAGCTCGTGGATAAACTTACGAGCCATAGAACCCTTCGTAGGGATGTCACGACCCGGACCTAAGGTCTAGGAGTGACATGAAGAATGAGAACCCCAAGAGTCCCAAAACACGCCTCAAAGTATTCATATTCACATTATCAGTTCGGAAGCAAATACAATAGTAAATAACATATACAAGACTTCATAGATAGAGAAATGGTGGCTTTTTTGGAAGATATAGGACTCACTATAACAAATGTCGCAAATCCTATCTAGCAATCAAATGGTGGATGAAGGTAGTCTGTGGTCCCTACATGGTTAGATCATGTAGGCAAAAGTATGTGTTAGTATGTTTAAATGTACTAAGTATGCGGGCATGCAATGCATATGACTTATCAAACCTACATACAATGCTAGATGACAAGGACACATAATATAGAAAGAAGTATATATCCAATAAAAAATAGTATAACTATATGTCATGAAATTAATGATACCTGAAATGCAAGTATATAGTGGGAATAGATTAGAACCGACAAATCAAACCCATGCGAGCTATTACATGAGTAGTCCGATGAAGAGCTCCTATCGATACAAGAAGATTACTTGCCAAGGTAATCTACAACACACCTTACAACCCAGTCAATTCAGTGGATGGACACCTTTCTTATGACCCAATCATTTCAAAAGGATTACTAATATCATATCATATCAATAAATGAATAACCATCCCTTATGACCAGGTCATTTCGGTAATGGCTACCATTCCTGTGCTGTCACACAGCTATAGAAAAGGAAGAGGACCCCTGGGGATAGCCTTGACACCCCCAATCCATCAAAGCTAAGTTAATACATCCCATGGGAATACTTATAGATATATATGCTTTCATAAGAGGCAATAGTCATTTCAAATCTTTTCAATGCATATTTAGGCTCAAAAACCAAATCATAATTCAAAATCATGATACTCATGCATCAGAATACATCATTCATTTAACAATATGGTGCAAGCAATCAATATGCTCAAAGAGCCAATAACAATAGACATTCATGTGATCACATTCTTATCACAACCAATATTTTATCAAAAATTATTTACATAAACATAATTGGGCATAACTCACTTTATAATTTTCATAAATTCAATGCTCATGAATGCATATGCTGAATGAGATAAGAATGGAATGGATAATAGAGGTTCAAATTTAAATCAACAATATATTATGGAATTTAAGTAAATACATAAGTAAAATTCACATTTAAAGTATAATATAGACTACCCATGCATAAATCAAGCTTTGAAGACGACATGCACATTCATAACCTTGTAACTTCAATGTAAATCATCATAATTGGGATTTAATCAAGTTAAAGTATAACTCATACATCAATTGAATTTAATAAATCATAATATTGAAAACCCACATTTAAAATAAGCTAAAAATCATTAAAATCACTTGAAAAGAGTTTGGATCTTCTTGGTTGAAAGAGACCAAGAATCAAACTCACATACCATAGCTATTGAAGAAGATTCAAGAAGATATTGATGGAGAAATGAATATTCCCTTGATTCTCAAGTTTTGTATTCATAAGAACCTTTGAGAGAGTTCTTAAGGAGAGTTGAGAGAATTTTGAATGTGAGGAATGAATTTGAAAGAGAGAAATAGAGTTTAGATCATTTGGAGGTCTTAAGATAGCATAGAAAGTCATAAAAGACCCTTAGGAGAAGCCATAATTACAAAAAAAAAAAAAATATTAATGAAGCAAAATAACATGTCTTGCCAGGGGTCCTGTGAGGACACCTCATGGTCCGTACAAGGTTTCACAGACTGTGAAACCCTCCCATAGTACCTCACTTAGAAAATTTTTAGAAAACACTGCATAGATGGAATTTTAAAAAATGGGTATAACTTCTTGATCCAAACTCAAAATGAGGCAAAACAAGATGCGTTAAAAAGCTAATTCAAAGAGATTCAATTTTATAGGTTATGGGCCACTTAGTTTTTTTGTATGTGTGTGCTAATAGATATGACCATTTAAAATTGAACCTTCCATCAGTTCTTATGAAAAGTTTAGCTAATGGAATTCCTTTGAACTTGGCTTGATGTTGGATACCTATGATGACTCCAAACAACATAAATAAGCTTGAATTAAAAGCTTGAAAGTGAGCTTAGCTTGAGATTGAAGATTCCATACTTAGAAAAATTCACCATATGATTGGTCTCACGGTCCGTACCAAGCTACACAGACCGTGTACTCCTTCGTACCACTTCACTTAGAAAATTCTTCACAACAAAGTTCTAATACGGTGATCTAACACTTAGAAAATTTCCACTATGGCATTCATACGGGGGACCTCACAGACTATGAGGGTTCATACGATCTGTGAGACGGTCCATGCCACTTCCCTTGGTTGCAAAACTACGAAATTTAAACACGAAGGCCACCACACGGCCCTCCACATGGTCCGTGAAGGCTCACATGGCCTGTGTGGGTCAATGTGTGGTGCGCCTTAGTCTGAAACACTACTTTAAAGCTCCAACACCCTACACAATGCCAAGGGTCACTTCAAGGAGGCTCCACACGGTTTGTATAGCTTCAGACGGACCGTGAGGGGTTACATAGAGCGTCACCTTGGTCCTAAACTTTCTAAAACCAAATTTCTAAGCTCCAATGAGGTCGCATAATGTCTGGTTCCTTACAAGGGAGAACCCAGACATAGACAAATTTTGGTACCTCAAGGCCTCTACCCACAAGACCTACTAAAGGGTCGTGGGTCAATATATGGGCTTGTCTGATAACTCGTAAGTCAACTTTCAAAATTTCCTCAATTTTCTAAATTTTCCGAACACTTTCCAGGAGAGGACCTACATCTCGTGGATGCATCTAAGGGCCATATAGAGTCTCCTAAAAATGGATTATTAGTGAAAATCTTAACTCCTAGTTTTCCAAACCTATAAACATGAGGGGTGTTACAAAGTCATTTGAGTTTATGTTCTTTATGATGTTGGACTTCTTTTACTACTTTCATTTAGGTAAGCTACTAGCTTGTACTAGGACCCATTTGTGATACTAGAGTCATGCTAGATGAAGATTCGTAAGTCCGTTTATTCGAGCATAAGCTTTTCTAATTTCCTCAAACTTTATTTGAGTCTTACCTTTCTTTTTCTTTCTATTATCATTTTACCTACCTTATGTTTACTTGATATTCTAAGAGTCGTAGTTAGGTTTTTTCTGAGAATCTTATTCACCGTGTAATACCTAACGTCTAGCTTGGGTTATGAAAATCTTTGTATCAAGCATGATTTAGGATGTTCTAGGGAGTCTAGCATGTTGCATCAAGTAGAGTCTTATTTATCGAAGAGAAGTGCACCATATCTCTGAATAGGAGACTATGAGGTGTTATCGGAAACTTTTTACTTCTTCATGATCTTTGTCATGTGATAGAGTTGTGCCTTAAGGTTCCTCCACATAACGATTGTTATTTGCAATTTTACAAAGTGTCCATCAAGAAGAGCCCTAACCTGAATTTGGTAAGGGTTGGTTTTATGGAGTGTTTTCCTATCATGTATATTCCTATATTTTAGAATTTTCATGTCATTTTATATGCATGCATGTCATGAAAGCTATTGAAGTTATGATTTATGCATGTTTTGAAAATCTCATGATTTTTGTATTTAAAATTGCACTATTACATCCATATTGGGATAGTAGGTGTCGCTTCCAATCTATTCATGCTAGATTGATTTACATTCAAGGGTGAATGTAACTAGGGGGATATTTTAATACCCTAGAACAGGGATAATTATAATCAAAAGCATAGTAAGGACACTAGGTTAGGAACCATAAGTCAATTATATAGCTCATGGACTATTCCACAAGTTGTGGAAGCAGGCTCATGGAACCTGGATAAGGTTTAGGACTACAAGTGATTTTTATGAGTTGATGATGATAATTCATGGTTAGAAGTACAGCCCATCGATCTAGCTCGAAGAATTGATTCAAAGACTAAGGAAACATCATGTGATAGGATAAAATTCTTTACAAATCTTAGTTGTCTTGACGGGTCATGGATTGAAATCGTGGAAGGTACTCATGCTTAGAAATATTTAGAGGTTGAATTATGGTTCTACGAGATGGTATTATGGGTCATAACCTAAGCAAAAGGCATGGTTTGTATTCGTTGTTTGATCTAGATTCTAGGGCCTCAACATCTCATGTATGAAACTATTTGCAGATTGTAGAAGTCTGATTTTTGTAAAAAAGAGGTTCACGGATCAAGTTCAGAGAGGGAAAAAATCAGGCAAGTTTCTACGGATATCATTTTGCTAGGCCTAGAACCATCTATAGTCCATAGATGGATCTTGTGTGCCGTATTTGAAAATTTTAATAAGGGATATATTTGATTTTTTATACCCTCCTAACCCCTAAACTGTGTCACTTTGGACTGATAATTCCATCATAACCATGTTTACACTACCATTCCACCCCATTCCTAAATTCTACACCAAAATCCCAAAATTTCTCTCCCCGGTTCTTCTCCTAATAGACTCTATTGAAGAATCAACTAGGATTCCCAATTCCTCTATCAATTTTCAAGTTTCAAGCAAGGAATCCTCTTAACATTTATGGGTATTCATCCAAGGAGCCTTAATATTTTCTCACATTTTAATCAAATTGCAAGTATGTATTTTAAGTTACTCATGATTCATATTGAAATTGCATTAAGTATATTTTATCATATGATTATCAATCTAAGTATGCATAAATTTTTGTTAATTACATTATTTCAAGTTTTTTTATATAATTCTTCCTTTATGCTACCTAAGGCTCATAAGATTGATGAAGGGTTATCATAATTATGATTTTAATTGATTTTATCCTCCAATATTATGCATGATTCACATTTTAATTGCATTATTTCAATAAACTATTACTTAAGCCTATGGATGATGCTAATTTGAAGTATGAATTCATGAATTTCTTAATGGGTCCTTTCAAGTATGATTTTATTAATATTGTCCCATGTGATTATGCATGATTTCAAGTCTATTACATGATTTTTAAGATAATTTCACATGGACTTATGTATTATGATATAATTTACAATGACAAACTATATTTAAGATCTTGAATTATAAAGCTTTCAAGTAAGTTCAATGCAAGTTATTAAAGGAGATTTTATGATGCTATTCAAGTCAAGTGTGAATGACATTGAGCGCCTCACTAAGTATTACTATGTAGTCATGAAAGGCCTATACTCACATTACATAAGTCAAGATTGAGGAGCTATTTTATGACTATGTTTTATAAGTAGTAGATGGGTAGTAGAGATGGTTCATCCCACATTGTAGTGATTGTTTTGACTTATCATTGTGATTTTTATTTCATTGAGAGTTTACTTAGTATTAGAAGGACCTTGGATAGAGGCTCTCATGCATAGTCGAGGCATGGAACCCATAATAAGATCCCATTGTCCTATAACTACGTGCCACCATAGGGTAAAGGATTGCCTACATTAGAGACTCAATTGCTTAAGGGTCACCCATAGTATAGGCTCAATCCTTCAGGTATTTTAGTGAATCCACTTGGCAAGTAATGTCCCTCTTTTCTATGATGTATGGGAAAACATTGGGACTCCATGTTATTCATGGGGAATCCATGTTATATCTTACATGGTTTGTGTCGATTAATGGTAACTCTCACAATGTTTAAGGAATATTCTTTTATGATTTATGATATTTCTCACATGGTTTAAGGTTTTTCTCATATGATTTACGGTTCTCACTATGACTTATGAACTTCCATAAGGTTTATGATACATTTCACTAAGATTTATGCCTCTTACTATGATTATGATTTTCATTAAGACGCGGGGCATTTTACAAAGTACGTGATCTCTTACAATGACTCATGATTATCATTATAGTGTTTATATTCTCTCATAACTTCATTATGGTTCCTAAAAAGATTTGAACATGTTCATGATTTATTATTATACTTCACGAATTTACTTAGCATGCCTCTTGACTTGGTCAATTGCTCAATACGGTATCATGTAATGCATTTCTCATATACTTAGTACATTCAAAGTACTAACACATACTTTTTTCCCTACATTATGTCATAATGTAGGCCCTACACACTCTCATGACTAGATAAAAGGTTTATTTACTTGATTGGTAAACCCTCATGTTTCGGGGACAAGGCATTTGAGTCTATGTTATTTATAATGTTGGACTTCTTTTACTAGTTTTGTTTGGCTGAGCTAGTGGCTTGTTCTTTGCACCCATTTGTAATACTAGAGGCATGATAGACAAACATGTGTAAGTCCATTTATTCGGGCATAAGCTTTCCTAATTTCCCTAGACTTTATTTGTGGTTTACTTTCACTTGATTCATGTTGTTGTTATACTAACCTTATGAATGCTTTATATGCTAAGAGAATGGTTGGGGGTTTCTTTGGGAATCCCAATCACTGTATCACACCTATGGTCTAGTTTGGGTTGATACATAGGACAACCTAGATATTTCCTAGTAATGACACATAAAATACCAGATGAATTGTAGCCTACTCCAATGGAAAATCAATCTCATAGATCACTTTACTAATACGCTTTAGGATCTTGTATGGGACCACATACTAGGGACTAAGCATCCCCTTTTTACCAAAATGCATTATGCCCATCATGGGCGAAATCATCAAGTAGTGTCAATCGTCAATATTGAATTAAAGTTCTCTTCTCCTCATATCCG
Source organism: Solanum ossicruentum (assembly GCA_025774065.1). Lineage (NCBI taxonomy): Eukaryota > Viridiplantae > Streptophyta > Magnoliopsida > Solanales > Solanaceae > Solanum > Solanum ossicruentum. The sequence continues at coordinate 6,740,114 of JAOTQR010000045.1, read as the reverse complement.
AGTATGACTTTTGATGGCTTTGAGAAGGCTTTAACCTTTCCCTAATAAGCCTCACCTTCTCCATAGCCTCAAACATTAATTTAGATCTTGTCAAGGCTATTTCGCCTACTTCAAACCACCCAATGAGGGACCTACATCTCTTGCTACATAAAGGTTCAAAAGGGACCATTTTATGCTATCATTGTAATGTTGTTGTGTGCAAACTCAAATACACTATAGGTGATCAACCTAATGACACTAGGAATTGAGTACGCATTCCCTCAACATATCTTCAAAGGTTTGAATTGTTCTCTCAACCTACCTATCAATTTGTGGGTGAAAATCGATACTTATCTTTACCTTAGTACCAAGACCATTTTGAAACGACTTTCAAAAATATGAAGTGAATTAAGTACCATAATCCAAAATGATAAACAATGGCAAAACCTATGAAGTTTAACCGATTCCTCGATATATATCTTTGCACAATCTTCAGTATCATAAGAAGTCTTGACTGATATAAAATAAGCTAGCTTAGTCATCCTATCCATAATCACCAAAATAGAATCACATTGCCTATGGGTATGAGGCAAACTATTTATAACATTCAAGTTCACATCTTCCCATTTCTAAGTTAGAATTTCAATGTCTTTGGTTAGACCTCCCATTCTTTGGTGTTTAACTTTCACTTGTTTGGAATTTGCACATTTTTCTAGAAACCTTGCAATGTCCTTCTTCATACCATTTCACCAATACAGTTCAATCAAATCTCAACATATTTTGGTAGATCTCGGAAGGATGAGATACTAAAAGTTATGCACTTCACTCAATATCATCTCCTTAGGCCATCAACATTTGGAACACATAACTGACGTTTGTAATGAATTACATCATCTCCTCCTTATGAAAGAACCTTAAGCTTTTTTTGAAAACCAACTTCTTCAACTCTACTAAGGTTAGATCCATTTCTTGATTTTCTTTTATATCAACCAGTAAGGAGGACTCCAAAACATTATGAACTAGGATGCCACTCCCATTATACAGAAATGTACCTTAGACACGAACGGGCCAATCAATGAACCTCTTTATCCAGCTCCTTGTTTTCATCCCCAATATGAGAAAAGTTAGTCATAAAGTTCCGACTTAAAGAATCAACAACCATGTTCGCCTTTCTTAGATGGTACAACACATTTATGTCATAATCTTTAAATAACTTAAGTCGCCTCCTTTGGAGTAAGTTTCAAGCTCCTTTGGCTGAACACATATTGAAGGCCCTTATGACTAGTAAATATATTATGTGTACCCTATAAAGATAGTGGGGACAAATTTTCAAGGCAAAAACAATTACTACTAATATAAGATCATGAGTGGGGTAATTCCTTTCATGTACTTTGAGTTGCCTTAAGGCATATGTTGTAACCTTAACATATTGCAATAAGACACAACTCAATTCAACCTGTGAGGCATCACAATGTACAACAAACCCATCCAGAATTTCTGGTAATGTCAACATAGAGGATGAAGTATGTCGACCCTTAATGTTCAGAAACTTTTCTCGTACTCATTTGACCATTGAAACTTTACATTCTTTTGGATAAACTTGATCCAAGGCGATGATATGGATGAAAATTCCTCTACAAACCTTGTAGAACCCAACCAAGTCTAAAAAGCTTTGTATATTCGAATGAGATAGTGGTCTAGACCAGTTCTTCACCACCATTATTTTCTTGAGGTCAACCATGACATCTTCACCAAAAATATATGATTAAGAAATGCTATAGACCTCAACCAAAATTCATATTTTCTAAACATGGAAAATAGTTATCAGTTCCTCAAAGTTTGTAATACAATTCTCAAATGAGCTACATGCTCTTTTTCACTTAGGAAAGCACATCCAAAAATTCATTCACAACAGGGACTGACTCAGGAGAAGGGGTTCAAAATTTATATCCCTAACCTCATTAGATGGTAAATACAACCTTTGGAAATTATCTTTTGAGATTTAAGGCATGATATAAATTGACCCTTAAATACAAAATCACTACCCTTCCACTCTAGGATTGGTTCATTAGAAAGTTGGAATTTGGTCACTCAAGTTATACAATCAATGGAGAAATAATAAGAATGAAGCCAATCCATGCCAAAAATAATATCAAAATTAGTTATGTCAGGTTCTATAAGAACACATTAATTTACTTTATGCAAGATAGGAATTGGGTAATTCCTATAGACTTCCTTGGCTAAAATCAAATTATCAATGGTGATATATATACAAAAAGATTCTAACTAGTCTCTAGGAGTTGCATTAATTCTTATAGAAAGGTGAGGAATTAAACAAGACAAATTGGCACCCAAATCAACGAAAAAATTTACATCTTAGTCAAACACCTGTAACATACCTATAGCTCTGTTGGGAAACTCCTCCACATCCTGTGTAGCCATAGTAATCACTTTGTAGTGGCCTAGGGTCAATCTACATTTCACCTCCATTATTATTTTTCATAAAATAACCCTGCTTATGACACCTGAAACAAGAATAGGTATTTGCTAAGCATTTCCCCAAGTGGCTCATGACACATTCCTAAGAGGTAGTAATAAAGAATTTGCTTACACCCCCTCCTCGAGCCACCTCTCTTTCTCTTGAAGTAGCCACCTGACAATCCCTTATCTTATGCCAATATTTGTGCATTTATAGGAACCATCCTTACCGACCATGCACTTGTCTTGATGCATCTTCTTGCACTTTTGACAGATGGGGAAAGGATGTCTTTTTATGTTAAACTTATGCACTGAGGCACTAGTAAAAGATAAAGCACCATTACTTTGAATTTTCTTAGTCTCACTTATTCTCTTCTTATTGTTAGAAGTTCCTAGGGTATTCACTTGCTAATCCACTTGAAGCATGAAGGAACTCTAAATTTTAAATATCGACAAGAGGCAATTGACCGACTAGTGCAAGGAAAGTACCATCTAGTTCACCATTTTGGATTGTTTCCATCTGATGTAACATGTTCTAAAACACATAAAGCATTTTTAAAAGGATACTGTGGATGGTTACAATCTATCACTCAATATAGATTATAAAAGAAGTAGGGATTTCTTAATATACCTCATAGCCTTCTACTCATAGATGTGGCGCACTTCAAACCCCCATAAATAAGACTTTATTTGAGAAGGTGTGCTAGAATCCATAAGACACATTAAAATGTTGTTCTCTGATACAAAGTTTTCCATGCCCAAGCTAGGTCTTAGGTGTGACACATCAATTAGGATTCTCAAGAGAACTCCAACCAAGCCTCTTCACATATCATAAGCATACATAGGTAAATAAAGCATCAACACATTTCTAAATAAGAAGAAGATAAAACAAATCTCAAATATTTCAATAAGTGAGAAGCATAGATAGTCAAAAGAAGGCATCATAGACTCCATATATCCCAACATGCCTCTAATAGATCTACCATAGGCGGGGCTTCGGACATATTCTTAGATCACCCACAACAAAATGAAGAGCATGAAATGGTCTTAAAGTATCAACATAGACTAAGACTGACAAGAAAAAAAAGATAGACTTGGCTTGCCCTTAAAGCATGAAGAGTCATCACAAATTCTTTAATGTAGACCGAAGCTAGTCACATATATGAGAAGTAGGATGAAAGCCCTCTCCTACATTATATAATAATATAAAAGTATGCATTAGTATGTTTGAATGTACTAAGTATGTAGATAATACAATGAACCATAAAATCATATTTTGCATTTGACAATGTAAGCAGCATGATAAAAGAATTAGTCGAAATCATAAATGAATATAGGGATGGTCAACTCACAAGGAAGTCAAAAGAGAGTCATCTAAAATCAAGTCCTATGGATAGTAAAGTAACACATCATAAGAGAACTACATATATATGGAATAGCAACCATAATCGATAATAAGACCATGAAATCCATAACATGAAATTTTGATGTTTACCCATGCATTGAAGAAAGGGGAGTCAATTTTCTACGATGAAACTCTACCCTATAATATGGGTGTCCTGAATTATGTACTATACATGGATTCACTATCTGTGCAATGTTTGGAAAAATCCTATGGTGGCATATAGATAGGGGACTAGAGATTGCTACTAAGAACCCCTTGGGTCGAGTACCCACCTCAAAGTCCTTTTGGTGCTAAGTCAAAATGACATGAAATACTAATTATAAAAGACATATTTATCACAAATTAACAAGATTATCATAAAGCATAGTTCGTAATCTTCACAAGCTTGGCATGTAGGAAAGGCAATTCATAACTTTCGAATCCAAATTCATAGAAACATATTCATGGAATAGCTCATTTTCTTATGTTTCAAGTAATGTGGGTGTAGACCTTCTATCAGTACAAATACTACCTCCATATAGATGTCATTAGGGTCTTAGGTCACTGTTATCATAAACATGCTTGAAAACTTGTAAAATTCATAATTATTGCATGGGCTCGGCTCTGTAGGCTCAAACCAGCCAACTGGAGTACGACAATAGCAACCACTTAATAGAAACAAGTCAATCCGCCCCAAGGGCCAATATCAAACAAAGTCCATCTGACAATAATGCTCGACCCGTGCATACAATCCTGAAGAATCATCATACCAAATTCCCCACAAACAAAGGGACTTTCCACCTTATCGATACTTGACCAATGATAAAAGAGGCTCAAAACCCATACTCAAGTAAGTGATGACCTAAGCAACGCATCTAACATTATATAACCATAGCCCAAGTACCAATCTGCCAAAATAATCAATATTCCCATTGGCAAGCATAGCTAGGAATTTGGACAACACAATCCCTATCGGCTAACAATCGTAACAAATACCCATGGCAGAGAGGCTGTTAGCTCAGCTAATAACACAATAATACCCAATACAACAATAGGAAACCCAACTAAGCCTCCAGGCATTACATTTATCTCACAATCTAGTCACCCAAGAATTAGTATCAACTGAATTATCACAACAGAATCATAACCATAGGGGCACAAGGTGTAGCTAGGGGTATAACCGACAACCGGCCTCTCAAATAAAGTGTACACTAGTATCAGACTACCCACTTCTGTAGTAAAGTATAGAAAAGTTCATATATATAAATCATGGAGTTTTGGCTTACAGTTAAGCACTCACAAGGTAAAATCGAAACATAGGCGACAATTACTTAGAATCCCACCATGTATAACATACTCATCAACATTGGGAAACATAATAGATCCACCCAGCGATTAAATAAATAAATATAAATATACTAATAGAACCAATGCTTAGCATTACCTTAGACACAGCTTGTCTCACCCTTGGAAATCTTTGTTAGGAGTGCTCATAGCCCACCAAACATCTAACCAACAACTGTTATACAAATACACATAAGACAAAATTTCATCCCCAATAACATCTCCCATAGTATGATACATAGTCATCTCCAACCAAGAACATATCACGAAGCCTGTCTCCAAGGCCTTCCACAACCTCAATGCCTGTAGGCTTCCTATCCAGTTGTCAAAACTCGAGGGCATCCCATCACTGCTCAATAGGCTCTAGGGATACTCCCTATCGAGGAATGACAATACAGCACTACCCTTACCCAGAGTCTAACCTCTGCGCGCCATCCACGTAAAGGAATGAACATAGCTAAATTCTTAGAAATCAAAGAACCATTGACAACAGGCACAACAAGAATCAAAAACACAGGAAAATTTCTAAACATTCCGTAAGCCATGGACATCTCTGCACCCATCCAAAGGACTCTATCAAATGATAGTTCTATACAATTGAGAATACTGAACCTTAGGTCTAATACCAACTTGCCACAACCTGGTCCCAATCATGATAGCACCTGCTAGGTACCACCTATAGACAAGCCAAAAATCTAACCCGAGAGTACCTGTCCTAGCTCTCTAGTCATAGTCAAAACCAAAATAATAATATAAGTAGCCAAAACCTACCCAGAACCTGAAAGTGAACTATACAAAGTTACAATAGACATAAGGGCATATCACATATGTATATTGATAACCATAATACTATAAAAAATCAGAGTGCCTCAATAAGTACATAACACTACTGTACAAGGATAATGTTTGGATACAAAAGACGGCTATCAATAAGAAAGAGACTACGAAGAAGACAGAGCTGTCGAAGCTCACCAAGAGTCTCCTAAGCGCTCCCTAAGTTCCCCATTTCAGCTATCATGGCCCATACCTAGCTTGTACTATGGGAAGATACAAAGGTAGGGGTGAATACTAGAAAAAGGAACCCAGTAGGCATCATCGGCTGATCAAGTGAAATAGTGAACATATATATAGCCCAAATATATAAATACTGAAGTGGTACAGTGAAATGAACTCACATCAAGGCATAGGCATGCTCTGGAACCCTCAAACCATAGTTGAACCACTTATAGTGCAAAACGATGATAAACTAATCCAACCCAGCTCTGACGGCAGGAGAGAACACAAAAGCTGAACTAGAACCACAAATGTGACTCAGTAAGTACCCTGGTCTGGAGTGGCCCTCTGACCATGCCTGCACTGGACCTTAGGAAGCCTACTAGAGACATCAGGTAAGCAAGACCCTAGACTGGACATCAAGGCATAATGAACTTATACAATATTTATTGACGAAAACTGTAAATGTTGATACCATAATTGTCCCTAAATGACGCACAGTGTTGTCCACGAGTACAAGGCCCTAGTATGAATGCTTGTACACCAATTAGGGACCCATAAGCTCAAAAGGTACATGTGTGCACAACTAATTAACTGAATCATAATAGAACCGAACTCCCAATATCCCATGATCACAGGTATGTTATACGTGGGGTAAGACCGTAATATTAAAGCTTGAATTCCCCCTAAGCCCCTATAAGGCCAAAGAGTACATCCATACACAAATAGGGTGTGAATAGATATGTGGATCCATATGTAATCAATCACGGGGCCTCAGCCCAACAATTAAATGACAATCAGGACTTGAACTCTCGCCGATACGTGATACCTAATCCAAAATATCCATACATATTTGTGGGATGTATCCCATGTGGGAGAAAGAATCCACCTAACATAATCAAATGTGTCTCGTCTTGGAATGTCAATCGCGAGCCTCATCCTAAAATGGGATCAACAAGATCCTCAACCGAAGTCAATTAGTGTGTAACATAGTCAGTAGGGTCTGCAACCCAGAACATCAACGCGTGCTCAATCCTAGAAATTGGCATCCAAAGCTTGGTGCTCAGATGGGGCCACTAAAACTCAGAACCCCCAGGTGCGTAACTTGGGGACTCAGATACTCGAGAATTGTCATCAGTACTTGAACAACAATGGGGAGCATCATCTAGGACTCGAGGTATCGAACAGTCACTCACGCAACCAATATATCCCGATCTAAAGCTCCAAACTTATATCATACCTACAGTGAACATAGCGACAACACTCACAACCTAGGTATCCCATAATCTCAATCCAACTTGTAAAACCATAACCACCATCTCTCTTAGATACAACAGATACCCCAATATGAAATGCAAAGGACCATTGCACAACTACTAGCACTAAATCGACGTGTATATATATATATATATATATCACAAATCACGGTAGAATCATGCCCAACTAAGGCCAAATATGCCATAAACCCATCAATCACAAGTGCCTAGAGTAGACGTAGACAATCATAGTAAATCATAAGTATCCAAGACAATTAAACCGAGCAAAGTTATATATATACCAGAATTATGCAAAAGTATGACATATAATCAATAAACAATCTCGTAGTCAGCAGCTCTATAGCAACGGCTATACACAATCATATAGGTATAAGTCAGGTCAGCACGCATGCCTTCCCCAGGCACTAGCTCATATTCGGCCCTTACTAGACCCTTATATATATATATATATATATATCACAAATCACAGTAGAATCATGCCCAACTAAGGCCAAATATACCATAAACCCATCAATCACAAGTACCTAGAGTAAACATAGATAATCATAGTAAATAATAAGTATCCAGGACAATTAAACCCAACAAAGTTATATATATACCAGAAGCATGCAAAAGTATGACATATAATCAATACACAGTCTCGTAGTCAGCATCTCTATAGCAACGGCTATACACAATCATATAGGTATAAGTCAGGTCAGCACGCATGCCTTCCCCAGGCACTAGCTCATATTCGGCCCTTACCAGGTCCTTTCTCTGTGTAAAGCAACCCATAGGGAAGCATCGATATAACATAAGTTAAGCCCAGAGAGGCTAGACAATCAGAAGGATATCACCTATGCAAAATCATATCGTAGCCCAGCTTCTATCATGTATTTTGCCCAAGGTAACCATGTGCTATCCCATTAACGATATGCCCTTCATTAGACAAGTTGCTAGATTCTAGGGCTAACCCATATAACTAGCGTCTCATCATAGATAACCTGGGGAAGCCCGTAGGATATAGCTTGCACCTCGCTACCTAGGTCATACTTTCATATCTAATATGCTAGTGGCTCAGTAGCAACACCTCTCAAATGACAGAATGCAAGGCTCCCTTAGGGTTACCCTATAATTGACCAAGATTATAGTGTATTTCTTTAGTCACTAACCAGTAGCACAAGTACATAACAGATAAGATGGTATATAGGATCATACAAGTCACAGGGCAGGACAAAATTGTGTTTAAATAGGAAATTCTATCACAAGTACTCAGAAAAGATATAGACAACTATAATCTCATATGCATATACATATCCACAAACATATAGATACTAGATTTAGTACACAAGCTAGCATGTAATCATATGTCAGCCTTAACAGCTAGTATTTCGATAGGCTCAAAATCTCTTCTCGATGCTACTCAACTGTTAAAATAATATTAACATGGTCACTATGGTCACATTGACTGTAACATCGTAAAAAGCAAGTGAAGTAATGTTAATGAGGCTTAAAATGAGGAAAATAAGGCCAACGCCTGAAATCCTGAATAAATTCTCAAAAAATGATCCCTACATCACCCTTAGTCTACAACCAAAAATTTGTCAAAAAATGGTCCCAGAATATCAAGAAAAGGCCCAAAATCAAAGTTCAAAGCTTTACTTAGAAACATTCTTTTCAAAACTTCCTCAATCAAAGTTCTCAAAAATCGAACAATTTCAGCTAACACCCAGAATACCACAATGTTCCCTTTGGAATACAGAACAATTTTCACTCAAATTTCATTCAATTCTATCCAAACCCATTATGAAATCAACATGTACAGTTTTCACCTATTTCTACAAAGTAATCAGCTAAAATAGTGAATCTACCTCAAGATACGCATCATAACTCAAATCCAACTTCACCATAACATTCCTTGCGGAATTTTGAGTCACGTAGACCTTTGGTACCAATATCATATTTCAGTTGAGTTTTTTACATGCTTGGGAGTGCTTGGCCTTGTGCTGATCATGAATTGTTAAAGCACTTACATAGTCCTCAAACCCCTCCTCTACTATCTTGGATCGAGCCCCATAAACACAAAGGCTTTGGGTAATTTGCCCTTCTCCACAAACATGGATGCCACTCAATGAATGAAAAGCTCTGCCAGGTATACACTCTCCAAACGCACCAATACCCTCCATGAACACGAAGGCTTAATTCATCTGGTCCTGCACCAGCTCAAGCCCAAACATGCCCGGGGCTATTCGAGGGGCATTCGATGTATATTTTTTGCAAATGAATAGTGTAACTACACTACATTCAATATTCTAGATCTAACAGTGCTGTTGGAATTCACAATGAAGCATCCTACAGAAAAATAAGGGTCCCACTTCTTCCTGACTAATTTAAGCTTAAAGAACTGAGGGGGTCAAAACACAACTAGAAGACCTCGTCAACCAACAAAGGATCATTTTAGATTATTTTTGACATTCCACAGCTAGCCATGCCAGCATATTTTCATCCTGAGCACATTTAGCTAGGTTTGAGTAGAACAACACTTTTCAGTTTCTTGTTCAACTCATTTAGCAACTTTTAGCTCAAAATCACAGCAGGACCCTCCATCCTTGGACCAACCACCCTTCTAACATAAATCGGCTATTCTAAAATTGATAAAACCACCAAAATCCCATAGAAATCTCACTTTACGAGTTTTAACTTCTCACTTACTTGCAAACTTGCATAACTCACAGCCAAAACACCCAATAATCATCCTGATAGTCCCAACAGGACATAAAAGGTCTGAGGCCACCATATAGGAGCTCAAATCAATAGAGTCACTACAGTAAAAAGGAACTCACCTGGAGTGTCAATACACCAAGCCTCACGTTTTATGGAAAGTTCTATTTCAAGGGTTAGACCACTTGCTTCATCGAAGGATATATGGATAGATATGTCCCCCATGGATTTCAAATTGAATTTCAGTGGGTGTGTTTTATTAGGACAGATATGCTTCATTCCAATGTGACATTTACATTGCATTGTATTTCATTATCTATGATTGAAACTTATTATAGATGTAAATTAAAATCCTCTTTCCTATTACTTTTGTCAATGGAACTGATATATTATTTCAGTGGATAGAGTCATGTTATCAGTTCATTTTGTACTGCATTACTATCTATTATATCAGGCTAATTATCTCTTGTAGGTGATAGCTATAGAGGTTTTGACAGGGTGTGATGGAGTACTTAAGTTCTCTATACTTTTACATAGGGTGAATAAGGCTAGTTACCCCTTACTTCTAAACCTGCATAAGTTGTAAGCTAGGATCTTATTAATTGCTTTCTTTTGATTGAAACAAAGTTATATATATACCAGAAGCATGCAAAAGTATGACATATGATCAATACACAATCTCGTAGTCAGTATCTCTATAGTAATGGCTATACACAATCATATAGGTATAAGTCAGGTCAGCACGCATGCCTTCCCCAGGCACTAGCTCATATTCGGCCCTTACCAGGTCCTTTCTCTGTGTAAAGCAACCTAGAGGGAAGCATCGATATAACATAAGTTAAGCCCCAAGAGGCTAGATAATCAGAAGGATATCACCTACGCAAAATCTTATCGTAGCCCAGCTACTATCATGTATTTTGCCCAAGGTAACCATGTGCTAGCCCATTAACGATATGCCCTTCGTTAGACAAGTTGCTAGATTCTAGGGTAACCCATATAACTAGCATCTCGTCATAGATAACCTAGGGAAGCCCGTAGGATATAGCATGCACCTCGCTACCTGGGTCATACTTTCATATCTAATATGCTAGTGGCTCAGTAGCAACACCTCTCAAATCACATAATGCAAGGATCCCTTAGGATTACCCTATAATTGACCAAGAATATAGTGTATTTCTCAAGTCACTAACCAGTAGCACAAGTACATAACAAATAAGATGGTATATAGGATCATACAAGTCATAGGGTAGGACGAAATTGTGTTTAAATAGGAAATTCTACCACAAGTACTCAGAAAAGATATAGACAACTATAATCTCATATGCATATACATACCCATAAGTTATAGATACTAGATTCAGTGCACAAGGTAGCATGTAACCATAGGTCAGCCTCAACAGCTAGTATATTTCGATAGCCTCAAAATCTCTTCTCGATGCTACTCAACTGTTAAAATAATATTAACATGGTCATTCTAGTCACATTGACTGTAACATCGCATAAAGCAAGTTAAGTAATGTTAATGGGACTAAAAATGAGGAAAATAAGGCCAACGCCTGAAATCCTGAATAAATTCTCAAAAAATGATCCCTACATCACCCTTAGTCTACAACCAAAAATTTGTCAGAAAACGGTCCCCAGAAGATCAAGAAAAGGCCCAAAATCAAACTTAAAAGCTTTACCTAGAAACATTCTTTTCAAAACTTCCTCGATCAAAGTTCTCAAAAATCGAACAATTTCAGCTAACACCCAGAATACCACAGTGTTCCCTTTGAAATGTAGAACAATTTTTACTCAAATTTCATTCAATTCCTTCCAAACCCATTATAAAATCAACATGTAAAATTTTCACCGATTTCTAGAAAGTAATCTGCTAAAATAGTAAATTTACTTCAAAATACTGCTTCACCATAACATTCTTTGCGGAATTTTGAGTCACGTAGACCTTTGGTACAAATATCATACTTAAATTGAGTTTTTTACATGCTTGGGAGTGCTTGGTCTTGTGCTGATCACGAATTGTTGAAGCACTTAAATAAACCTCAAGCCCCTCCTCTACTATCGTGGATCGAGCCCTATAAACACAAAGGCTTTGGGTAATTTTCCCTTCTCCACAAACATGGATGCCACTCAATGAATGCAAAGCTCTGCCAAGTATACTCTCTCCAAATGCACCAATACCCTCCGCAACACGAAGGCTTAATTCATCTGGTCCTACACCAGCTCAAGCCCAAACTTGCCCGGGGCCATTCGAGGGACATTCGATGTCTATTTTTTGCAAATGAATATTGTAACCACACTAATTTCAACATTCTAGATCTAACAGTGCTGTTGGAATTCACAACGAAACATCCTACAGAAAAATAAGGGTCCCACTTCTTCTTGACTAATTTAAGCTTAAAGAACTAAGGGGGTCAAAACACAACTAGAAGACCTCGTCAACCAACAAAGGATCATTTTAGATTATTTTTTACATTCCACAGCTAACCATGCCAGCATATTTTCATCCTGAGCGCATTTAGCTAGGTTTGAGTAGAACCACACTTTTCAGTTTCTTGTTAAACTCATTTAGCAACTTTTAGCTCAAATCATAGCAGGACCCTCCATCCTTGGACCAACCACCCTCCTAACATAAATCGGCTATTCTAAAATTGATAAAACCACCAAAATCTCATAGAAATCTCACTTTAGGAGTTTTAACTTCTCACTGACTTGCAAACTTGCAGAACTCACAACCAAAACACCCAATAATCATCCTGATAGTCCCAACAAGACATAAAAGGTATGAGGCCACCATACAGGAGCTCAAATCAATAGAGTCACTACAGAAATAAGGAACTCACCTGGAGTGTCAATACACCAAGCCTCACGCTTTGTGGAAAGTTTTATTTCAAGGGTTAGACCACTTGCTTCGTCAAAGGATACATGGATAGATATGTCCCCCATAGATTTCAAATTGAATTTCAGTGGGTGTGTGTTATTAGGACAGACATGCTTCATTCCAATGTAACATTTACATTGCATTGTATTTCATTATCTATAATTGAAACTTATTATAGATGTAAATTAAAATCCTCTTTCCTATTACTTTTGTCAATGGAACTGGTATATTATTTTACTACATAGAGTCATGTTATCAGTTCATTTTGTACTGTAGTACTATCAATTAGATTAGGCTAATTATCTCTTGTAGGTGATAGCTATAGAGGTTTTGACAGGGTGTGATGGAGTACTTAAGTTCCCTATACTTTTACATAGGGTGAATAAGGCTAGTTACCCCTTACTTCCAAACTTGCATAAGTTGTAAGCTAGGATCTTATTAATCGCTTTCTTTTGATTATATTCTGAGGATTTCCAAAAAGATATCTTAGGTAGTTTCTTGTCACTCACTGGTCTCACATGTTTCTTTATCATGTTATTGTTCTATTCGAGAAAAAAAGATATTGAGACTTTCTTTATAAACCCCTGAGGATTTTTGTACCTTCGTGTAAATTTACTGTCTTACCCCTACCCTTAGCTTCTTTATGATCTTTATGATTTTTGGATGGATGGCATATCCGAAGGTGGTTGGGTGAGTTTGCTGCAGGTTTTTCGCTAGTTGGAGTCTTAAGTTAGAAAGGGTTGACTTTATTTAGTATCTTGATATTTAAGCTTTAAATGAAACTTCTGGTAGTTCCATCAGTTCTGGGAGGTCCATTTTGGTCTAAATAAAAGGTTGGTTTAGCTTTTGTGGCCTTTATTTTGAGTTTACATAAGTAGTCACTTTAACTTTAAAGTTTGGTCTAACTTGACTTTTGTGAACATTTTATGTAACCACACGCGAATGAAAATTTCATCAGTATGGTTAGCTCTAGAATGCAAAGTTTGGTGTTAAATGACCTTTGGTTTGATTCTCAGGATTCTAAAAATGAATTTTAGGTCATTTATGTTTTTTATGCAATAAATTGTGAAACACATTGACTTTGGTCAATATTTCATCAAAACATCCTCTGTTCGAAAGTCTGTCGATTTTGTTGAGTCTAGAACATCATTTCTAGTTAGGTAACATAGTTTGTTCATATTGACGAGATCCTGAATGAATGTTGAATTCCAAAAGTGAAATTCTCAACCTTGATCCATTATTTATGTTGCAGTTGCTAGTACAACACCTAAGTGTGCATCAGGCTCACATGAAGCCCTCTGCGATCACAGAAGCAGAATTCAATGACTATCGCTATCATAGGTGAGTATCATGTTTCCAAAGGCCTTCTGAGTTAGGCATAGCGATTGCAGGCTTAACCTTTGGGATTGTAGTGAATAAGTGTCTAGGACCTTGGTATCGTAAATGAGATCCAAAATTCGAGAAGACCAAATCAGTTGGCACTTTAGTGAATTTAACACTCAATTCCAGCAACCAAGTAGCTAAGTTGATAGTTCTTATGGTAACATTCCGACAACCTTAAATATTCCTCAATCTTAGTAAGTTTTGTGTGATTTTTTGCCTAATGCTCCCACTTTGGACCTGTTAGGACTTGAAAATTATTAAGTTATTTTTTCCTTTTCTAGTGCTCAAAATGTCCCCTTTTGGGGTATATGTTTCTTGAGCCAGTTGGGACCTTGTGAAGGAGTTGGTTTTTCAAATTTATGCATGGGTACCAATGTTTAAACCCATTTCCAATCCAAATTTAACTAAATCAATATGGATATCATTAGTCTTTGACTTATTATTTGATGATTTGATAGAGTGGCAATATTTGGGGGCATTTTGGAAGGCCAAAGCTCCTGTGTAGCAGTTCTGTCTTTAAGTTAGGATACGGTCTCTTTCTTTTTTACTCAACTTGAATTAATTTTATATAATTTGAGTAGTTACACATGATTAGATGGTGGATTGATAGCATTTTACTGAGTTGAGATTGTGAAAATACTTGTTAGTATGGTAGCAAGATTTAGTGGAATTTGACCAAATATCCTTATTTTAGGATGACGCTTGTGAATTGGATGATAGAATACTTAGAAATGACTTTAAGGGGATACAGACATAGGTCGATGAGTTTTGGATTGTCAGATTATTGGTCGAGTTGCTAGATTATTTAATTGCTAAGATTCATATCTTTTTGGTGATTTATTGCTAAACTTGATGAATTTCTCTATATGTGGTAAGTTTAAAAGTTTTTAAAATTACTATCGTAAATGTGTAAATTGGGTGGAAATTGGTAGAAATGATATTATATATGAAACTTTATGAAAAATGGAACTTTGGGGGTTTTATAGAATTTACTGATAATTATAAGATTTTGATAGAAAGGTGATTTTTGCATGCATATTAATAAAGCACTGTATATAAATAAATGCTAAGCTCGAAGCATAATTCTAGATGGCCCATAGACAGATTCTTGGTACATAATTATTACATGATAAGCTTGAAGCATATTCTGGCACACTTTCAGGTAATTGTACTTATATTTGATAAGGTCGAGACAATTCTGGAAAATCCATAAGTACCTTTGGGGTTTCTATATTATTGTCAATGAGCACGATGTCATTTTAGGAGGTCTGCGACTACTTTTTGTGGGGTTTTTACTATTTAACATCCTCTACATTAAATTGTATACTTTTATGTATTATGGAGAAGTTAGTGCGGATATATTATCTGGCACTCGGCTTTATTATTGAGGAATGTATTTTCCCATGTCCCAATACCTAGTTCTTAGTTATTCCTGTTTTTATTTTGTTGTTAGTTTAACATCGTGCTATTTATTCAATATATTATCTTTTTGAGCTTGGTCGGCTTAGGATGCCCTTTAGGTACCCATGTTTTTGGTACCATGCAGCACTTCTACATTATTGCATATCAGAATTCGAGCCACCTTCAATATGTGTTAGATCATCCATAGTTGTGCCATATCCGAATAGTAGTGAGCTCCCGACGTACAGAGACTTGTTGCATTCTTCTAGTTCCTGATTGTATTTTGCATTTTGGATAGTTAGATTCCTAGATTGTACATGTATATTTTATTTGGTCTTATACTTAGTAGCTCTTGTCTATATGATACAAGACCGGGTGGTTGATCAAGTGTCAGTTGTTATTTTCGTAACATTCGGGTATTTAGTATATTTTGCATTGAATGCATATCTATAAACCTATATACCATGGTTGTATTATTCCTACTTTTGCTTATTGTTAGTATCTACTTTAAATAAATTGACTTCTGAAAATGGTATCAGAGTTATTCAAATTCGGGTCTGACAACATGGTATCAGAGTTAAGGTTCACCAATATCACTAATACAGGAGCAAGTGTCTCGTAGAGTTCGGCATATCGGTAAGATGACATCCATATTCAATCTTCGGGAAGCTATAGAGTATTGTTAGGATCAATTTGTCAATCTTGATTCTAATCTTCCGATGGAAGTATGAGAAGTATTTGAAATTTTATTCTATCACTCTTTCTCAGACGGCGCAGATGAGGTATATAGGGGGTGGTTGACGACCTTCTATACCTACTAATGGAACTCCAATCAAGGGGCAGAGGTAGGGGTCGAGGTTAGCCCAAAGGATAAGGTAGAGGTTGAGTCACACTACCAGCTTATAATCAGGGGTAGGCACCAGTACTGAAGCCCAAGTTTACAAGTGAGCACTCCGAGCACTATATAGCTGAAAAGGTTTCGGCCCCGTCTCTACCTAGCTTCATGGTCACACCAATACTATACGATAATTTGGCCAAGATCCTTAGCTTAATGGAGGGTATGTCTTAAGCGGCCACTATGTTGATCACTTCAGCAGGAATTCAGACCAGGGAGCAGTGATAGACCTCAAGTAAACAGGGGCACCATGTGATCATACCGTAGGTTCACAGCGTACTACTATGGCTCCCCATTCAGTGATTCAGTGGATCCTTATGGTTTTCCATCCCTTGATAACCCAGCTAGCTATGACTATTGATGGGCAGAAGATATTGATGAGGTTTATCAGATTGGTCCTTACTAGATTTTCAGGTGCCTTAGGTGAGGATGCCCGTAAGTTTTTGATTAGTTGTCACAAGAGATTGCATAACCTTTGGTTGGTTGGGTCGCATGGAGTTGATTTTATTGCCTTCTAATTGAATAGGCCAGCAAAGTAGTGGTGTTGGTCTTATCTCAATTGTAGGCCAACAGGATCACAGTCGATAACATGGACTCAATTCTCAGAGGCTTTCTTAGATAAGTTTGTAACTCTTAGCTTAAGGGAGAGGCTAATGGATGTGTTCACCATACTGGTATAGGGATCGATGTAAGTTCCTGAGTATGAGGCATGATTCCATGAGTCGTCTAGTTATGCCGCTACGATTATGCTGACAGAGGAGGTGTAGGTGCATCATTTTGTCAAAGGGTTATTCTTATCCCTTAAGATTGGCTACATAGAATATGGTTATGTTTAGTTGTGCATTTCTACAAATAGTAGATCATGCACACACTATTAAGACTATTCGTCATGAGGCTTATAGAGGCAGTGACAAAAGTCCTTGTCATAAATGCAGTTTCACCGAGCATCAGTCATATATTAGGGTTTTTCAAGGCAAGAATCATCCGTACTAGGTTCCACATGATAGGTCAATTTCGGCTGCTTTACATTCCACTAATGGTGGAGCAGCAGGTGCTAGTGATCATAGTAAAAAGGCTTTAGTTCAAGCATCACGAGTCAGTCTTCTGGGCATCCATGCCATAGTAGTCGTTCAGGGTCAGCTAGGTTATCTTAGGGAGGTTAATTTCGATGGTTGTGTTCTAAGTGTGATATGATTTTCCATTTTTCCAAAGAGATCCCTACTATTATCCATTCCCATTACCAAGGTTAGTAGAGTTAGGCCCCCAAATCCATACTCAAGAAAGTCAGCCGAAGTGCATAGGGAGGTAGAGGTAATCCTCGAGGTACTAGAGGTGGTCCTCAAGTAGGTCGATCAGGCAGTAGAGGTGGTCGTGGTTATATGTATGTTTTTTTAGGTAGACTAGAGGTGGAGGCATCTGATTCTTTTATCACAGGTACTATGTTTGTGTTTCAGCAGCCTACATTTATATTATTTCATCTAGGGTCTACAAATTTTTATGTGTCTGCTTATTATGCGACTCGATCGGATGTTTTGAATAAGCCGTTGGTAGTACCAATGCATTTATCTACTCTTACAGGTGATTTATAGCACTGGATCAAATTTATCGATCTTGTGTGGTGTCTATATTGGGCTATGATATTAGAGCATACTTGATCTTATTAGATATAGTAAATTTAACTTGATTATGGGCATGGATTGGTTGTCTCCCCATCGTGTGGTTTTGGATTGTTATTTTAAGACTGTCAGATTATGTATGCTTGATATACCTTCAATTGTATGGTCAGTATAGCGAGTCGTATATTAACGGGTATGATCCATTCTGACCCTCACTAATTAGTAGAAAGGGGGTGTCTAGCTTATCTTGCCTATGTTCATGATAATAATGTTGACTAACCTTCCATTGATTGTACATCGATGGTCCAAGAGTAATCTGATGTCTTCCCTACGGACCTTCCCGATCTTTCTCCAGAGTATTATATTGATTTCAGCATTGAAGTTGAGTTGGGTACCCAACCAATTTCTATTCCGCCATACCAAATACCCCTTGCTGAGTTGAAAGACCTTAAGGTACAGCTTTAGGATCTTCTGAGTAGAGATTTCATCAAGCCTAGCGTGTCCCCGTAGGGTTCTCCTATTCTATTTCTGGAGAAGAAGGATGGTACCATGCATGTGTGTATTGACTATAAAAAGCTGAATAAGGTGATGGTAAAGAACAGGTATTCGATATCATATAGTTATAATTTATTTGATAAGATCCAGGTTGCAAGAGCTTTCTCTAATATAGAGTTGAGATCGAGGTATCATCAATTGAGGATTAGGGAGGCAGACATCCCTAAGACTGCATTTAGGACTCGATATGGCCACTATGAATTCTTAGTCATGTCTTTTGGGTCAAGTAATGTCCTCATAGCATTTATGGATTTGATGAACTGTGTGGTCAGACCCTATTTGGACTCCTTTATTATAGTGCTCATTGATGAAATCTTAGTCTACTCCGGGAGAACAGATCAATATGAACAGCATCTAAGGACTTCAGACATTGTGGGATTAATTCCCTAAGTGTGAATTTTGGCTTGAGTCTGTAGCATTCTTGGGGCACATACTGTCCCAGGATGGGATTATGGTAGACCTGGCTAAGGTGGCAGTAGTTGGTGATTAGGCTTGGCCCACATCTCCCACTGAGGTTAATAGTTTTTTTGGGCTAGCAAGGTATTATATATGGCTTGTGGAGGGGTTCTCTTCTATTATAGCACCTATGACTAGACTGACCCAGACGAATGTTCTTTTTCAGTGGTCCTATGAGTGTAAGGCGAGTGTTATGAAGTCAAGGCCTTATTTACTTTTGTTCCAATTCTCATTGTACCTATTGAGGGGCAAGGATTTAAAATTTATTACGATGCTTCAAGTGTTGGTTTGGTTTGTTTTCTGATGTAGCAAGGTAGAGTCATTGCATATGCTTCTAGGAACTTGAGGAGCATGAAAAGAACTAAGCCCCATATGATTTGGAGTTGGTGGCAGTAGTCTTCTCGTTGAAGATTTGGAGGCATTATTTGTACGGGGATTACAATGAAATCCTTAGCGATCACCATAGTCTTTAATACATTTTTAGTCAAAAGGATCTTAATTTGAGGAGCGTAGGTGGTTGGATGTAACACCCCACATCTTACATGTACTATTCCTATGCAAATGGAACATGATATAGCTTGGTCAAATCAGCACCCATTTTTAAAAAGTGCTTGACTTTCATATTAGAGGACTGTGTATGTCTAACATTTAAGACGAGTGAGTGTATATATGTTTTATGTCGAATTGAGGAGATTGTGTCCTTAAATGAAGTGAAAGAAGTAAGGTGCTTGTAGGACTTAGGAAGCTAGTAGGTGAGTCACCTATGTGCTTAGCTTAACTAGGCTAGGTAGATGGAGATGAGGCCCGACAGCGAATCTGTCCAAGTTTGATAATGAATAAAGTCCGTGTTAAGGCGGTAATTTTGCCCTGTGTTTTAGCATCGTAAATAGACAAAATTTGTAGCCTAAGATGAATAAAAAGGGTCCAAGTACATTCACAATTGATTTGGTGATTTGGGCCCAAACAAAGTGAAGGAAAAAGAGAAAAATGGGCATCCAAAGCCTAACAAATTAAGACCCATTTAGGCCCAAGTGAAAAGTCCAAGTTGTTGCATCACCACCTTGATAAAATAAGGCTTAAAATACAAGAGTAAGTCCGACAAGAAAATCTAATTTTGCTAAGTTCTTTTTGCTCTCTTTCAACTCATACAAAGCAGCCACAAGAAACCTTACTAAGGTTCTTAAAGAAGTTGTCAACCTTGAAGGTAAATTTAAGTAAAGGTAATTGTATATTTAGAATGGTTTCTTCATGAAAAACAAGAGACTAGGCTGGTTAAACTTGTGCTAAAATTGTGGACAGCATGTGTTCCAAAGATTGTTGTACACTTTTCTTATTTATTTGGGAGCTTTACTCTTCTTGGTTAGATTGATTATGAACGGAGATTTCTGTTCTTAATGAGTTTTAGTTCTGTAATGATGTAGCAAGGTCACTGCACTACTTTTGTTCTACGTAAACAATCGAGCTTTAGTGTACTATCCTAAATGTGTTGTTAGTAGAAATTACGGGCTGATTGATTGAGGACAATTGTCTCACATATCCCACCTATTTTTAGAACTGTTTTTGGACTATTTTAGGACTGTTTTTATGTGTAAATAATGTGAGAAAAGTTTGGTTAAAGTTGGTATAGGTTTGGAATTGTCGACGTTGAAATGTAGCAAAGGGACGTAATGTGATACTGCCTACTTGTATGTTATGTATAATTGTTATGTGTTGTTCTTTGTGGGCTGTTGTGATACTATCATGGCACTAAAACAAGCTTTGCATGTTATGTATATGAGAATATGTATTAAAAAGTACGATTAGAGGTGGAAAGGTTGAAAGAATACGCTAGGGTTGATAATTACACGCTTGCTGCCCGTGTGTTATTTTTCTTATGAAATTGTTCTTCCAAGAGGTGTTTATTAGCTGCTAATACTAGTTTTTTGGCCTACTCTATTGTACATAAGTATTTGGGGGAAAAGAATATTACTTCGAGGTAATAATTAGGTAGTACAATGAGGTACGTAAGGCTACTCGATTTCATATTACTTGGGAAGAAATCTAGATTCTTCCTTGGCACAAAAAGGCACTTACCAACTCCGACATACCTAATACTTGTGTCTCCAATCTATCACATGTACATATGCTCCCATACATAGTCATTGCAAATCTGCATACATACTTGGGTACCAAGATACATGAGTTCTTTTTGCTAAACAAAGTTCACGAGTTGTTTCATCTCATTTCATTATTTGTGTAACCGACTCCTTTTATTATGATGTTATCTTGTATGGTCATTTACATGTCACAGGTCCTATAGCTCCAATATTATGACCACCAAGAGAATCATCTTAAAAGTAAACAAAAGATAAGTTAGTTGCTTATTGATAGGTGGTAGCCCGAGGGTGGAAGAATCACTTAGCATTGGTCGATCCCATTACGGGGGGTATCCCAGGGGTGAAAGGAAAGCCTAGCATGGGTCAATCATGGTATTTATTTACCACAGATCAGCTAGTCATTTGCATCACATTTTGTGAACAGATTATACAGTAAAGAAAGGTAAAGTAATAAAAAGGACATAAAGTACATGATTCCACTATATGACTATAGGTGGTTTCTTATCCTTATACTAGTGCATGGTTTCATTTGAGTTCTTATTTCATATACAGTACTTACTCTCTTACATATTCAGTATATTATCTCATACTGACGTCCCTTATGGGGGACTTGTATTTCATGTCGCAGGTACAGGCACTAGTAGATCTCCCTGGTGGGAGTACAGGATATCCAGCTACTGTTACGAAGCTCTAGGTTGCTTCGGGGCTTTGTGTGTCTAGAGCTTATACTTTTGTATTGTAAAGTTAGTTATGAGGTGAGGCCTATCCTAACCCTTATGAAATATTGTTCCTTATCTAGAGGTTTTGTAGACAAATATAAAGTAAAGTATGGTCGTGTCTCGTACTTTAGACATTGTGGCTCCAACAGCCTACTCATATGCATTTCCTTTTAGCTTATTATTATTGTCTACTTTCTTGAATGCATGCTAAATATGGAAACCCCTTATAATATTCATAGAAAGTGCATGGTTACATGTTGGTTCTCCGGAGTCTTATCGACAACAGGTGCTAGTCCGCCTTAATGGAACTTTAGGGCATGACATTGGGTTGTTGAAGGACTATGATGTTATTACTCTTTAGCATTTAGGCAAGGCAAATGTAATAGTAGATACCTTGAGCCAGAAAGCATTGAGTAAGGGGATCTTGGCATTCTTATCAGTTAAAGAGCAACCTCTAGCATGAGACACGCCGTCCTCAGCTAACCAGATAATTTGACTTGATATTTCTATGCCTAGTAGAGTGCTTTCTTGTGTGGATGCTAGATTATCTTTATTAGAGGAGATACAGGCTGAGCAGTTTGATAATCCACATTTGAGAGTGATTTATGATAAGGTGCTCAGTGTGGAGACTAGGAAGGTGACATTAGATTCAGAGGGTACTTTGAATATCGAGGGTCATATTTGTGTTCCTAGGGGTTGTTTGGTTCGTAACATGTCATCCCAAGATAATTAATCCCAGAATAAGTTAGCATAGGATAAGTTATCCCTCCATATTTATGGGATAACTTATCCCGTCACTAAGACAATAATGGTAGATAAATAGTCCAAGGATTACCTTATGCCTCTAACCAAATATGGGATAAAATAATCCTACATTTTAACCCGGGATTATTATAACTTATACCACACACCAAATGACCCCTTAAAGTTAGAGACTTGGTTAGACTAATTCTTAGAGAGGCTTACTATTCTAGATACTCTATTTATCTTCGGACAGTTAAATGTATCATGACATATGGCAGCATTACTGGTTGTGCAGGATGAAGAGAGATATTTTATCCTTTGTAGCTAGGTGCTTGAATAATTCATAGGTAAAGCTTGAGCACTAGAGGCCAGGTGGTGTGATACCATAGCTTTCTATTCAGGAGCAGAAGTGGGATTGAATAGTTATGGACTTTGTGGTAGGACTATGATATACTGTCAAAATACAGCACATTTGATGCTTAAAAGCTTGGAAGTTTGTGTGTTCTCAAAGCTATGATAGTTGATTTAAAGTGTTCTTATGTTTATTTTGCAGGATTACAGGGTTGGCACAATTTTTGGGCTAAGTGTGCAAAGTTTGCTGAAATTGAGGTTTCATGAGACCTTCTAAGGGTCATGGAAAATCCCACAGGCCATAGATCTGGTTTCATACCAAATTTCAATGAAGGATGATTTTACGAAGTTAATTCTATGAACATGCAGATAAGTCGTAGAAGATTTTATGAGCTGTAAACTTCTGTAAACTTGGTGTCATGCCCTGATAGTCAGAAAGTGGGGAGTTGCAGCAAGATCATCAGATGAAACCCGCTATGAGCCATAAAACTTTATACGGGCCATAGAATGGTGTCATAGAAGGCAGCCCCACAATTCAAGATGAAATCCATGAAGCCCCGACTACGGACCGTAAAACATTATACGGCCTGTAGAAGTGCCCATAGAACCTGCTGACCCAGTTCTCCTATTTCATTTTGGTTTTGTATTTTAAAGACTATAATTGGGTTTTTTTAAGGTTATTTTCCATAAGGAACGTAACAAAACAGTAGAGAGTAGTAGAGAGCTTGAGAGAAACTCTTATGAAACATTATTTTGTGTCTTTAATTCAATCTTGTGATTCTTGGTGAAGAGCATGGATTTATTATTCTTAATTCTCTTGTGTAAGTGCTCAATTATGTAATTCAAATTCATGAATCTTGCATCTACACTGATCATGAGTAGCTAAATCCGTAACTAGGATTGTGGGAACCATGATGAACTAACAAGGTACAATCAGATAATTCGTAACTCTTGAAAATTGTGCATACATGTATTAATCAATTCTCTTTAGTTTGAATGTTGTTTAATGGTGGATAATGTTAGAACTCCCCTAGTGTTACCGATTAGATCAAGGTAGTAATTAATAGGAAAAGATATTAATTAATATGATTTTATTGTTTCTCGTCTAATCAACAAAACTGGGCCCAGGGGAAGTTATACTGGAAGAATAGGTAAGGGTTAGTAATGTCACACTACGGGGATGGATCAAATCATGTAGTGAGATTTCTCTTTTCTGGATCTAAGAACTTGGTAAACTTAACTTACCATTCTGCATGCTACAGACTAGAAAAGAATTTGATTATTTAGTAATATCAAGTTAGGGAATCATAGGGAGCACAATACCCTAGTTACTCTTCATACTGATTTCACACATGTCTTAGTTCAGGATTACTTTTCATAATTGTTACAAACGCCCCCCACCCTTTGGGGACATTAATAGGTTAATTGCTTTAAATTCTTCTAAGTCTACCATATTCCCTGTAGTATCAACCCTAACCTCTGTTAGATTACATATCTTGACAACAACCTCTTTAGCCTTGCAAAGGGAGGTGAGATTATATATCTTGACAACGACCTCTTTAGCCTTGCAAAGGGAGGTGTAGCTTAAGCGACATCAAGATTTTGATGCCATTGTTGGAATACAGCTAGACTTATTTAATCTGAGTAGTTTGGGAATTAATCCTTATTTCCCTCATATTGCATTTTTGTTGTTTTTGTTCTATTTCAGGGTACAAGTGTAGTGTATGCCTAACACGCGAAGTCGGGGCATTCCCTTGACTCCATTTACCCAAAGTTCTAGAGAAGATTGAGAAGGATAGCCCATCATAATGCAAACAAGGTGGTTAATGCCGCTCTGAATCATATCTAGAATGAAAATAAGAATTAGAATAACAACAACCCACCTCCCCTTGAGGACATTGATCCATAGCCACAGGACTTCATTACCGAATCTTATCAGTGAAATCAATATTGGCTGAATGCAATGGCTATAGATGTGACTAGAGCCATTGTGTTACTACCACTACTGGGTGACATAAAGTTTATGGTTTCAAGTGGGTTGCTTCAAATGCTGCAGAATCGTGGGTTTTTCATGGGACTACCATTAGAGGATTTGCATAGTTACCTACACAATATTATGTTGTTTGCAAGAGTGTAATGGGAACTCATAATCTGTCTATGGATGTTGTTGGACTTCATGTCTTCCCATTATTTCTAACAAGCAATACAGCGCTATGGCTATTAGAGCTCCTGCAAAGTTCGATCGCCAGTTGGGTTGAGTTGCAGAAAGCCTTTTGGAAAGGTTCTTCCCGAGATCGAAGAAGCTCAAGTTGATGGATCAGATCAACAACATTGAGAAACTTCGTAGTCACTCAATTAGTACTACGTGGGAGCAGATCACAAAGTGTTTGAGAAGTGTCCCTGAGTACAAAATTGTTTATGATGCCTTGGTGGAGATCTTCTACCATGCCCGGGATAGAAATAGCCAAGCATCTGTTGATAACATCATGGGGGGAATGTTTTTAGATCAACCATTTGCAAGGTCGCTGAGGAGCTGGCAAAAGTGATCAAGATGAATCGTGCATGGGGGTCGAGAGGCAGGTCCTCTACCAGGAGCTCGTGTATTGTCGGTACTAATTCAGAACAAGCTAAAATAAATGAGGAGATAATGCAAGGGCTTGCTCAGATTAGTGCCAACATGCAGGTGATAATGAAGCAGAATCAGGAATGAGTTAATGCAATTGTTCATCAGCATTCGCGAGCACCCATGTACAAGGAGTCTTGTTATGAGGCGGACATTTATTTCATTGTTGATCAGATAGGGAGTTTCCAGACCAATGCCCAAGGGTCCAATAAGTACTATTGGCACTAAGGTTAAGGAAATCAAGTTCAAAACTTAAACAGAGATAGCGCTTTAAGAGACAATCGTGGAGGTTACTACGACAGGAACAAGGGCCAAGACAAAGTTGTTGATTGGGGTCACAGAGATGACTACAGAAATGGTCTTTACATGCCACCACACAATTATTATACTGGTGCTAGTAGTCCCAGAGTTGAGGAGATATTTGAGTGGCAATTGAAGAAGGCTAGACACATATGATGAGACCTTAAGGGTGATAAAGTTTGACATCTCCAGCATAAATCTAAAAATCAAGTCTCATTTTGTTGCTATCAAACAGCTGGAGCAATAGTTTGGTCAAGTATCAACTTAACTCAACTAGCATCAAAGAGCTACACTGCCTATCAACACAGTTCAGAACCAAAAGAATGAAAGTAGTGTATGGCGGTCACTACTCATGGTGGTAAGTGCACCATTGGTCCTCTAATTCTAGTCGATGATGATGATGTTCGAGAGGAGACAGTTGAGATCAAAGGTGTTGATACTACAGATGATCATGTTAAGGATAGGGTAAGTGATGATGTAGAGGTGCCACAGAAGATGAAGTCCATTCATAGACCTCTTCCCCCTTTCCTCAAAGAATCAAAAAGAAGGATGACGGGGAAAGTTTAAACATTTTTTCTCCATGCTGAAACAACTCTCCATCAACATCCTTCTCATTGAGGAATTGGAGAAGATGTCAGGATATCAGCAGCTTATGAAGGACTTGGTTAAAAAGAAGTGCATTGTGAATCAGGAGCTCTCCAAAGAGCTTCAGTATTGTAGTGCATTGCCACAAGATCCTTGGTGCAGAAGAGATAAGGCGCTTTTACCATACCCTGCACTATTGGAGATGTGGAGTTCGCAAAGGCATTGTTAATGCGATTGTTAATGGCTAACAATTGTTAATGGCTAACTGCGTGGTGAAGAGGCTGTGGGAATACTTTATGATGTACTCATCAAAGTTGAGAAACTCATATTCCCCACAGACTTTATGATCCTAGATTTCAAAGTCGACTTCGAAGTTCGAATCATCTTGGGAAGTCCATTCCTAGCCACTGGTCTAGCACTAGTGGATATGGAAGCTGGCCAACTCAAGTTTAGATTGAATGATGAAGAAGTTGTCTTCAACATCCTTCAGCTAATGAGGAGGCCAAATGAGTTAAAGAGGGATGTTTAGGCTTTTGGTGAAGCCTGAGTAACCAAGATTCCAAGTCGTGCTGCGACAATAAATAAGGCAGTACTTGGGAGGCAACTGAAGATATTTCATGTAATAGTTGTAGTTTTGTTTTTAGCTTTTGGACTTGTAGGTACTTTAATTTTTTGCATGTTGGTTGTAATTAGTGGAAATTGGACTGGTTGCATATAGGGTAACAATGTGTGTTATGAAGAATGTGTAGGTACATGACTAAGTCAGTTATCATTGGCAAAAAAGGCATCAAGAAGTGTTTCTACGATTCTTCTACGGGTCATATGTAAAACTATGACACGTACACTATCTCCTAGACCCTATGTAAGTTTTTTTGTTTTTGGCTAACTATAGAGGTTTCTATGACCAACTCTATGAGCCTTATTAAGTTTTTACAGCTCGTCGATTGGTCCATGAAACCTAGTCCCTAAAATTAGGGTTCGATTATTCCACTAAACCAAGATATATGGGTCGTAAATACTATACGAGTAGTAATCGAGGTTTCGTAGAGCCTGGGCCCATTAATTTTGGACCGACCCACTCAACCTATCAATAGAAGGGGTCAAATCAATTTGACCCCATTCTTCCTTAAAATTACACAAACACAAGCGGCATCCCTACCATTGTTTTTTCGATCACCGATGATGGCCCACGACCTTTCTGCCAGCCAAATTTTTGGCAGCTTCTAGAAACCCTAGGGTTTCTCTTCTTTTGGTTCCTCCTTCAATGTCTTGCATCTTTCTTGCTCAAATTCGATAAGTTCTTGGTCCTAAACCCTTCTAAATACTGAACTTGTTGTGATTAAGTTGAAATTAATTGTCAGGCATGGTAATTGAACTAGTAGAGGTACGAACCCATGGTTGCCATTATATATGCTTAAAATTGGATTATAATTTATTATGTTTCCAAAACTTGAAGATGATAAAAAGTTAGAAAATTATGTGTGTGTCCTTGTCTATGTGTTTGAATGACGTATATGAGAACCATATGGTCACATGTCGTTTGGATTAAATTGACTTTGTGCTTTCAAAATCGATGTGTGATGGCATATATGTAATTTGATGCTAATTCATTCAAAATAGGGTCGGTTCGCTTGGGAAAACATGCAAACTGTGATTTGATGGGGTTGTATAAAACAATTTGCATGAGGGGTGTTGGATATTTAACTAAAATCATGAGGGAGTGTGTTGTGTATTTCTTCGATGCTAAAATAATTATCAAAATTATCATTTGGGATCTGTGTTGATAGGCATGGAAACTCAGGCTTCTGGGATTTTCACTCTATGAGGGTTTTCTACCGCCCATGGAAATTTCCACGAGCCGTAGTTATCCCTCATATGAAAATCCAGAAACTTGAAGTTTTTGAGAACCTATTAGACGAGACCTTCTATGAGCTATAGAATATTCCATAACTCATAGACAGGTCTCCTATATCTCTGTCTGTAAAGATTTAAACACTGAAACACTTCAACGACTCAATCTACAATCTTCTATGAGTCGTACTTAGTCTCATGGAGGCAATTCTAGTAAACAAAATTTATGCACTCTATTTCTACGAGGGCTTTCTACGGCTCGTAGCTCATAGAAATGCCTTCACTGACCTATCTGTAACCAAGTTTGAAATGTTTTTGCTTTTTGTTCCTCGACTTGTGAGGCTAACCATGGTTGCTAAATATTTATGTTTCATGTACTTTGGCCCCAAAGTCAAGACGTGAGGAGATTCGAGCCAAACAAAGGACGCTGAGAGATGTTAACTTGGAAGATCAGGCTGCCTTGAGACTAATAGATCATTTGTGGAGCTCATTGTCCGGCCTAACTTGGATGTTGAGCAACCACAAACATAGGTTGCCACCAGACTTGGGTCGGCCATGACCCAAGCTATCGTTGCTTGTTCTTCCTAGTCTGAAGAGAGAGGAAACAACAGTAGCAGCTCCATTTAGATGACTTCATCCAAATAGGAGTCATAGCCAGAGTCAAAGTCCGGTGACGAGTCAGAGTCAAATTCTTCTGCTACACCACCTCAGACATCACCATCACCTCCACACTCTATCTAGCCGGTGGTGTGTTAAAGGTATGTGGGATACTTACACAGAGGGCATGCAGTGGAATAAGTAAGGTAACCTAGCTCACTCTATTTTATAGGAGCCCCAGATCATTACTTTCGAACTAGACAGTGTCCCCGGCCTTCAGGATACTATCAACAGATACGGACTCCAGTGGCTGGCCAGATCAACAAGGAATTACTCCCCGACAATGGTTCAGGAGTTGTACACCTCCTATGCTATCACAGTTTTCAGCACTCTTCCCAAAAGGAAGAAGCCATAGAGTAAGGGGCCGGTAGGTGGATATCTTCGAGACGACCATATACAGTATGTTGTTCGAGCCTGAGTTCCCAGCCCTAGAACAATGATAGAGTATGATCATAGTTTGGGGTAGACTAGGGATAAGGCCCTGATGAAAGACCAGAGTCGCAGGGCTGTCTTGATGAGATGGGTTGCACCACAGATTGCACAGTAGGGCTTGGACCCCGCATGGATAGCCACTTCAGTTGAGCCTATCATGAAGGTCGCACTAAGCTTTCTTGCCAACTTCTGGTGGGCTATTGTGAGATCATGGGTCCGTGTCTGGTACTGCATGATTCCACTCTATGAGAACCTCGAATTAGTCTCTTAAAGCTCATCCTTTTCATCATAAAGGATCTGCTTGCCCTAAAGTGACCTAGACTAATAGGGGAATCCCAATTCATTGGGCCCTTTTGATACAATCAAATAGAAAGCCCCAAGGTCACCATTTCTAGGAGCCCAAACTACGGACTCTCCCTCAAAGCCAATGTAGGCTCGAGGCACTTGCTAGTTCTTTAGTTGATCCTAGTGAGGAAGGGGCAAAAAAAGGCTTTCAACAGACTCTTGCAGATAATACCTTGATGTTGGACCATGTGATTTTTGTTGCCAGCATCTTGGCTGACCATGATATTGATTCGGCTAGCCTAATCGCAAAGCAGATTTACGAGGCGGTCACGAAGAGGTCTACCTACATCACTTTTATTTGCTAGATCTATAAACTCTGTATAGTGTCAGGGTTGGAGATCCTGTATCACCTAAACTCACTAATAGAGGTCCTGAGGACTTTGGATACTAGCCTGATCAAGGCTGAGCATAATCCAGTGTACCTCTAACAAGCACCATGCCAACCCGCACAAATGCTAGAGAATTTCATGACAGAGCCACCACTAGAGACTTCATCCACCACCAATGTTGCTACCTACTACTGAGGATAGGCCCCCATATACTAAGACTAATATGGAGTGGGGGGCCCTACTACTGCTTCTACCCCACAGGTTATTCCTACATCGATAGCACCTCTAGCATGGTCTATATGTCAGAAGCTTCTGATATGACGGTCCTGTAAATGGAAATCCAGCAGCTCTGGGCTGACATAATAGCAGCTTTGGCTACACTAGTGGCATTTCTACAGGTCGTGCCTCCGGTGCCAATGGTTGACTTCTTTGATCCTGAGGAGCCATCACAAGCTTCTAATAGGAAAAGGCCACACACTGATGATGATCTAGTTGTTATGAGGCTGCAGGCGGGGTTATAGAGGAGCAGGGACTTAAGCTTGCTAGGATGTGCTCGAGACAGGATGACAAGCTATGCCAGGCTCGTGAGTTTGAGAGGGTGAGGGCTGCTGGACCCTCCGATCATGCTCCTACCACCGAGAAGACCACCAAGTAGGTTGAGGGTAGCTAGACTCATGAAGATACCTGTTCTTAGCCGCCCACATATGTCCTTTTTACCCTTGTGCTTTATATTCCATTTTTGTGCATTGAGTACAATGCAACTTTTTTTATTGCATGTGGGTAGTTATAGGCCTCAATGAAGTTTGAGTAACCTTGGCCTATAACTATCCCAAATTTTGAATCCTAGGGGTTTTCTTGCTTGTGTTTTATTTCCCCATGGATATTTAATTTCTATTGAATTAGCATGTTTAGGATGTGTAGGTAGTATTGGTAGCATGTAGAACTGATATCTATAGTATATGATTGGTTTTTCTGTGTTTTGATACCCACCAAAATTTTTGTTAGTCAATCTTAATAGCAACCATGAATGTTTAATTATATTGGCAGTGCTTGTTTTGATAAGTGAGGATACATTATGATAAAAAGCATGATCTTCTTTGTTGGTAGTATAATCAGTGTCATGTGAGTGTGAACTTTCTTTGCTAAATTCATATATTGTGTTTCAATTCAGAACTTGCCCTGTTATACTGATTCAGGTTGAATGTTAGTTGGTTAGGAGAGGATCTTAGGTCATTGTTCATACTAGTCCACTTAGCCTAAATAACCAACCAAATGTGTGAAATATCCCTTGATCCTAATGTTTGAACCTTACATGTACCCTTTTCTTTGTAAAAAACTAAGTTACCTATCCTTATTAGATATAAAATCCTTAAATTAAGTCGTGGTCCTTTCTTAAACAGTGTTCACCTTGATTGAGGCAAAAAGCTTAAGTTGAAGGTTGCTACCAAAAATGGCCCTAGTTCATAGGTTGGATATTGTGCGCCTCAAATTAGGCCAAAAGCCTAAGTTGAGGGTGGAATGGTGTAAAGATAACCACAAAATGAGGGGTGGAACTAGTGATACATGAAAAAGGGAGAAAAATATGTTCTGGGTGCAGGAAAAATAGGTGATGCCTAATCAAAAAGCTAAAAAGGAAAATGATGTGAAACAAAAGGTGAAAAGCTAAAAAATGAGAATAAGCCGCCCAGAAAAGCTTGAAATGGGATAAAGGGAGAATGAGTGAAAAATAACTATGTTGGTAGGGCAAAAGTGCGGAAAAATATAGTGTCAATGAAGGTCTTTAGTCACTATGCTCCCAAAACATCATACAAAAGCCCCTTAAGCCTACTTACAAGCCAATAAAGTCCTAAAGTGATCCTATTCCAAGTAGTCAAAGGTAGTCATGAGTATAGGGGAAAGCATATGGTATTAAAAATGGTATTTGAATATCCTTTGTAAGGGAGAGAGATTTTGCATAATCCTAAGCATTGAATTTAAAAATATCATCATGAGAGGGATATAGGAATTCTTTCTGTGAGGGCATTTATATTGCACTGTTGACATTGTACCAACTCAGTGATTTTGCTTATTGATAATTTCCATATTTGTCATGGTTCCACTATTACATATGTTGATCTATACTGGTTTACTTAATAGCTATCTGATGTGCTTTTAAAAGTGGTATGGATATCTGTGCTTAAGTTTGATATGATGTATGTCATTGGGTTGAGGTCTGTGTGTTATTGTACCGCTTATGTAAATTGAGTTTGTTGATTGAGGACAAGCAACAATTTTAAGTTGAGGGTCTTTATATGCTATCAAAGTACAGCACATTTGATGCTTAAAAACTTAGAATTTTTTTTGTTCTCAAAGCGATGTAGTAGATTTGATGTGTTTTTATGTTTGTTTTGCAGGATTACAGGGTTGGCACAATTTTTGGGTAAGTGTGCAGATTTTGCTAAAGTTGAGGTTTCACGAGACCTTCTACAGTTGTGGAAATTTCCACAAGCCATAGATCTAGTTTCATACAAAATTCTAGTGAAGGGTGACTTTTTGAAGTTAAGTCTAAGAACATGCAGATGAGTTGTAAACTATTTTACGAGCTGTAGACTTGGTATCGTGCCCTGAGGATCAAAAAGTAGAAAGTTACAGAAAAGTCCTTAGACGAAACCCCCTGTAGGCCATAAAACTTTATATAGGCCATAGAGTGGTGTCGTGGAAGTCAGCCCCAAAATTCAAGATGAAATCGACAAAACCCCGACTATGGGCCGTAAAACATTATACAACCCGTAGAAGTGCCCGTAGAGCCTATTGACCCAGTTCTCCTATTTCATTTTGGTTTTGTACTTTAAAGACAATAAAAAGGTTTTTTAGATTATTTTTCATAGGGAATGTAACAGAACAGTAGAGAGTAGTAGAGAGCTTGAGAGTAACACTTGTGAAACATACTTTTGTGTCTTTAATTCAATTTTCTGATTCTTGGTGAAGAGCTTGGATTTATTGTTCTTAATTCTCTTGTGTAAGTTCTCAATTATGTTATTCAAAATCGTGATTCTTGCATCTACACTGATCATGAGTAGCTAAATCCAGAACTAAGGTTATGGGAACCATGAAGAACTAATAAGGTACAATCAGATAATTCGTAATTCTTGAAAACAGTGCATGCATATATCAATTAATTCTCTTCGATTTGAATGCTTTTTAATGGTGGATGACATCAGAACTCACCTACTGTTACTGACTGGATCAAGGGAGTAATGAATAGGAAAAATATATTAATTAAGAGGATTTAATTAATGTTTCTCATCTAATCAACCAAACTGCGCCAAGGGGAGGTTTGACTGGAACATTAAGTAAGGGTTAGTAATGTCACACTGCGAGGATGGATCAAATCACATAGAAAAATTTGCCTCTCGCCTAGATCAAAGGGTTTGATAAACTTAACTTATCATTCTGCATGCTACATACTGGAAAAGAATTTAATTATCTGGTAATACCAAGTTAAGGAATCAAGGCAAACACAATACCCTAGTTACTATTCATACTAATTTCACACTTATCTTAGTTTAGTATTACTTTTCATAATTGTTATAACCCCCGCCCCCCGCCCCCTCCTTTAGGGAGATAAGTAGGTTAATCCACCCGAATTGCTTTAAATTCTTCTAAATCTACCATATTCCCTGTGGGATTGACCCTAACCTTGATTAGGTTATATATCTTGGCAATTAGTTTTTTAGCCTTTAAAAAAGAGGTGTAACATGGGCGACATCAGACTACTACATACCTCTCAAGGTTTTTATTGTACTTAGGACATCGTTGATCGATTGACCAAGTTTGCCCACTTCTTACCATTTCATAGGTCAGTTGAAATTTACATCTAGGAGATAATTTGATTGCATAGGATGCCAATATCTATCATTTTGGACCAAAGTACTCGATTCACATTACATTTCTAGAGGTCTTTTCAAAGGGAGTTGGGCACTCAAGTCGACCTCAGCCATCTTTTAATTCTCAGACTAATAGTAAGTTGGAAAGGACTATTCAAGTCTTGAAGGACATTCTTATGGCCTGTGTTATTTATTTTGATGGTTAGTGGAATTGGTGCTTGGATTTGTGGAGTTTTCATATAATAACAACTACCATTCGATCATTCAAATGTCACCTTTTGAGGCATTATATGGTAGGAGGTGTCATTCTCCAATAAGTTAGTTTGATACTTTTGAGGTGAGGCCATAGGGTACAGACCTGCTTCGTGACTCAATGAATAGGGTACATGTGATCCAGGAGATACTCCGTACTACTTATAGTAGGCAGAAGAGTTATGTTGATAAGAGGGTCCGGCCTTTGGAGATTATGGTTGGTGATCGAGTGTTTCTACAGATATCTCTAATGAAGGGCATAATGAGATTCAGTAGAAGGGGTAACCTTATCCCCAGCTTCATTCGGACTTTATAGAATTTGAGGTGAATTAGAGTGGTAGCATATGAGTTAGCTTTTCCCCCAACTCTTTTTGGTGTTCACCGTGTAATCCACATCTTTATGCTATGAAGATATGTCCCAGATGAGCTACACATGCTCTAATAGGATTTGGTTCAACTAGATCAAACTTTGACATTTGAAAAGGAGCTTGTGTCCATCCTAGATAGGCAAGTTAGAAAGCAAAGGTCAAAGGAGATTCCATTGGTAAACATCTAGTGGAAGCATTGCCTAATCTAGAAGGCCAATTAGGAGACCGAGCAAAACATGTGAACCCAATACCATCATCTTTTCGAGCCTTTAAGTATCTCCTTCTTCTTGACTTTTGAGGACAAAAGTACTTTTAGTAGCAGATATTGAAATGACCTCCAAGGTCATTTTCTTACCTTTTTGCAAATTTACTTTACCCCTTCCCTTAGCTTTTTTATGGTCCTTATGTGATTTTGGTATGGGTGGAACGCTTCCCGAGGTGGTTGGGTGATTTTGGTTGAGTTTTTCCTCGATTGGAATCTTAAATTAGAAAAGGTTGACTTTAGTCAACATCCAGAGATTTGAATATCAGATAGAAATTTTAGCAGTTTCATCAGCTTCGAAAGAACATTATCTAAGAGAAAGGTTGGTTTGGATTTCGAGATTGGTTTGGACTTCGAGACCTTCATTTTGAGTTTGTGCAAAAGTCATTTTAAGTTTAAAGTTTGGCCTAGCTTGGATCAATATTTTGGGTAAACATGCTCAAATAAGAATTTCGTCAGTATAGTTAGCTCTGAAATGTCATATTTGTTCTAGAATGACCTTTCATTGGTTCTTGAGGTGCTCAGAATGAGTTTTTGACTGCTTATGTGTTTTATGCATTAAATTCTTGAAAATATTGACTTTAGTCAACACTTCATCAAAATGAGCTCCATTGGAAAATCCATCGACTTTATTGAGTCCGGAACATCATTTTCTAGTTGGGTAGCATAGTTTGTTCGCATTGATAAGATCCCAAATGAATTTTGAACACTCGATGGAGAAATTCTTGGTCTTGATCCATTGTTAATATTTCAACTGCTAGTGCAGCATTGTAGTGTGCATCGCATTCATAGGAAGCCTGTTGTGATCGTTGAAGCCAGACTTCAATGACTGTCGCAATCATGGGGTGAGTGTCACATTTAGAAAGGACTTCAAAGTTGGGCATTGCAGTCATGGTCTTGACCTCTACGATCGTAGAGAATAAGTGGCTAGGACCTCACGGTTGTAGACGAGATTCCACGTTCACGAAGGACAAATCAGCTACCACTTTAGTGATTTAACACTGGATTCCAGCAACCATGTCCCATGACCAGACGTGGTATTTTTGAGTTTTTGAGAGCATCCTTTGACAAAATTCTTTGATTCTTACTTTGCTAAGTTGATAATTCTTGTGGGAATGTTCCAACAACCTTAAATCATGCTCAATCCTTGTAAGTTTTATGTAATATTATCCTAATTCTTCCATTTTGGACTAACTAGGGCTTGAAAATGGATGAGTTATTTTAGGCCTTTTTGGTGCTCAGAATGTACCCATTTCTTGGGTACAAGTTCCTTGAATCATTTGGAACCTTATGATGGAACTGGTTTTTAAATTTTGTATGCAGATTCTAATATCAAATTTTAAATTTGTTTTCAAATGGAATTACGTAAAACCAGATGGGTATCGTTACTCTTATTTTGACTTGTTATTCGGTAATTTGATAGAGTGGCAGCATTCAGAGGCATTTCGAAAGGGTAAATTCTAGTATAGCAGTTTTGACTTTAAGGTAGATTACGATATCCTTCTTGTAACTCCACTTGGATGGATTCTATATTATTTGAGTATTTATGCATGATTAGGTGGTAGATTGATAGCATTTTAGTGAGTTAAGATTTTAAAAATATTTGTATAGTATAGTAGCATGATTTAGTGGAATTTGACCAAAAAGACTTGGTTTAGGATAACACTTGTGAGTTGAATCATAGAATCCTTTGAAATGACTTTTAGGGGGTATAAACGTAGACTGATGAGTGTCGTATTTTTGGATTATTTAATTGTTACGATTTATATCTTTTGGTTATTTATTGCTAAACTTGATAAATTTTCTCCATTTGTGGTAAACTAAAAAGTTGTTGAAATTACTATCGTAAATATGTAAATTAGCTCGAATTTGATTGAAATGATATTTGAATATGAGACTTTATGAAAAATGAAATTTTGAGACTTTTATGAAATCTACCGGTAATTATAGAATTTTGGTAGAAATGTGGTTTCGACGTTCATATTAATAAAGCTCTGTATATAAATAAATGATAAGCTCAAAGTATTTTTGAGCGGCCCATAGACACACTTGTGGGTTATTATACATGTGTTTGATAAGCTCGAGACTATTCCGCGCAATCCATAAATACCTTCCAGATTTCAAAATTATTGTTGATGAGCTCGAGGCTATTTCGGGTTGTCTGTAACTATATTTTTGGGTTTTTACAACTTATCATCCTCTTATACTTTTATGCATTTTGAAATACTTAGTGCGGACACATTTTGTGGCATTTGGCTTTGATATTATGGATTATTGGTATATTTCTCATGCCCCATTACGTAGTTCTCAACTGTTCTTATGTTTATTATTTTGTTAATTTACCATCGTTCTATTTATTTTATATATTATCTTTCTGAGTTTGATCGACCTATGATGTCTTCTCTGTACCCCATATTTTTTATATTCATGCTACACTTTTGCATTATTTTCAGGTAGATCCCAGTTCAAACCACCCTCAACGCGTGTCAGATCATTCGTAGAGGTGCCATATCTGGATAGTGGTGAAATCCCGATATACGGATACTTGCTGCATTTCTTCTATTTCCTAATTGTATTTTGCATTTTGGACAGTCAAATTCTTAAATTTTATATGTATATTTTATCAGTTCTTGTACTTAGTAGCTCTTGTTTATAGTGATACCAGATCTGGGTGGGTGATCTAGTGTTTGTTTGTTATTTTTGTTACATTTGGGTATGTAATGTATTTTGTATAAAATTGCATATCTATGCTTTATCTGTATTTCTTGGCTATATTATTCCTTCTTCCGTTTATTGTTAGTATTTAGTTTACCTAAATTGACTTCCACAAAATTTTAAATTTTGGGTTGACTTCCCTACTCGGGGGGTTACTTTATTCGTCATCATGATTCAGAGCCAGTTTGTGACATATTTTCTTCAGTACACAATTATACATTTATGACTTTGTACACGTGACACTAAGTTTTTAGGTGAATTTAGAGTTGTAGCTAATTACTCTTTCTTTAGCTATATGAAAATTTTTATATTTCACTTTTACCTCCACTTGATCCATTTTAAATTGTTGACTATAATGCCTTGAGTCTTATTTCATCAGTTGTGATAGCTAGTTTTTGAAAGTTCTATAAAAGATGAGATTTTGGTAAAGTGTTAATTTTAAAGGCTTAAGTTGTTAAAATTAATTTTGAGAGTCTTTAGGAGTTTTGAGTTTCAAAATATAAGTTTGTGGATTCCATTCATTCCAAAATGTGGAAATATGTCTAGGAGAGTTGTCGGAATCTGATTTGGAATTATTTTGTGGATTTGAGATCCTAAGTTGAAAATTGAGTTAAAAATTTATTTACTTTGACTAAAAAAATTGATTAACGTTTGACTTTAGTCAGCATTTTGAGTTTGGATGCTCAAATTGAATTTTAATGGTTTTATTGAATTAGAGAAGTGATTTTAGCTCTAGAACGAGCTTTGATATTATTTTTGGGTGCTCCAATAGTATTTTGATATTTTAATGCATTAAGTTGTCCTAGTTGCGACTAATTGAATTTCAGGTCAAGGAGATCTCTTTTACCATTCCATTTAGTCTGAAAAATCAAATTTAGTAGGAATTCAAATATGATTTATATATATGTGGTTCCAATTGAATCTCAAGTCCATTTTGTGCCACATTGTGACTGGTGACATCTGGTGCTATTGGTCTTCGTCATGTTTGTGGCATGCCTTTCGCGTTCACAAAGGTCATGAACCTAGAACTCCACGTTTGTGGCACTAGGTCTGCGTTTATAGAGGAAAATTGATTTTGAATCCACATTTGCAATACTAGGTCTTCATTCGAGGAGGGATAATTGATATGACCTCCTCGTTCACTGCACTGGGCCTGCGATTGTGGAGAACAATTTTTAACGAACAGTGACTGATTTTTAAAATATCATATTTTAGTCTATTTTCACAATTTTTGGACCTTGAAATCTTAGGAGAGGGTGATTTCCATGAGGATTTTATCGGGTAATTTACTTTGAACTAAAATCTTTATTACCCATTGATTGTATCTTGTTTTTAGCATCAAATTGGTGAAATTCAATTGAAAATTTTGAAATTTTATTCATGAACTCAAATTTTATGAAAATGATGATTTTCGGTTGGTTTTAACTTCATTTTTTAAATGATTTTTCCTAATGGATTCCTAATAGTTTGAAGAATATTCATGCAAAAATTTTTAAATTTCAACCCCATTTTTCAATATTAGAATTTTGAACCATTTTAATCCATTTTCCCCGAATTCATGATTTTGGAATTGTTAGTCTTGAAATTTGGTTGTGAATTATTAGTTAAATACATTTTGATATTTCAGATACTATTCAATAGGGGAAGATGCAAGTATTGGATTGATTACTTGATTTTATTGAGGCAAGTGAATTTCTAAATCTTGTTGAGATAATTGAACTTTGTATTTTTTTTCCTTTCTTGTGAATAGGAGAGTAATGGAGATTCAAAAATGGACGAACTGTCCGTAGAATTAAAATTACTATGCGTTACTTGTGCTAACTTGATTTATTATTTAAAATATGATTGTTGATGTTGATTTGATTGTTGATAGGCATTTGATTGATGGCATTGATCCTTATATTGAAATAATTAATTAATAACATATTCTCTGTTGATGAAAATATGTGAATATTGATTGAAGTAATAAATTAAAATTGAGGAAATTGTTAACGTAATTGTGAAGAGATTGTGAAAGTCGTATTGATTCAATATCGAAATAATTTGATGAAAAATATGACTCATTCTTGAAGAGTCTTGATTGAGATTGATATATAGATTATGAAAGAAATTGATTAATGGTGTTGAACCTATCATTGAAAAGTTTGATCAATGAAAATTATGTTACTATTAAAGAAAATGATGAAAGTGATTGACAATGATTACTTGAATTGTGTAGACTCATTGTATGCACTTATGCTCTATCTGAAACTGCTTACTTATATTGTATTAAAAGCTTGACTGAGTTCCACAGTTTGATGAAAGTCAATGGAAAATGATTCTAGCTAGATTGAGTAAGTTATTTAATAAAGGAGTCGAAGTCTTTATCGGCTGATGTTGATTGCGAGGTATTTTTCAATGATCGAGATTTCTTTCGGCGAGTATATTAATTGCTAAGGTCTTTATGGCAGTCGAGGTATCTTCTGATAAGTGTATTGATTGCGAGAATTGTTTTGATGGTCAAGGTCTCTTAAGGTGAGTATATTGATCGTGGTCCATGTGTGACTCCTATGGATTTTGGCCTAATTATATTAGTGGATGTGTATCATAGGATAGACATACATCATGGATACTTGACATTGTAATGCATCTTTTTTCACCTTATTTCATTTTGTTAATGTGGAAATTGGTATAAAATTGTATATTGATGATGTAACTATGTATTTTTGAATTATTGTATATGATACTTGGGTTTTGTACAAACACACACATATATATTGTATATTGTGTATACTGGCTTTCTTGAGTGTAGGTTGCAGTTATGGAGGTTCAGTTGGTGTGGTTTGGTTACTTGTGTTATCTACTCTCTACTTGTGTATAGAATCTTCTTGCTGGATACCATGCAATTTTGGTACTCACCCTTGCTTCTATACTTGCATGTTAGTTGTGATTCCAGTTCTGTCTGATGTCTTATTTACACTCTTGGACTGAGCTTTTTGATACCCTGAGCGATAGTTGTTTGTTCATTTCAGCGGACTCTTAAGGTTTCTGTTTACTTTATGTAATGTTGCTCAATTTGACAATCAAAGACAACTGGGACTTTAATTTTTTTAAAAAAAATTGAGTTGTATTAGAGGCTTGTACATGTGACACCAATTTTGGGATGGTTTTTAGATTGTGACTTTTTCTTGTGTTTCCACTGAGTATGTTGTTGTTTGTTGTTGACCTTTTCTTTGTGTTTTT
Source organism: Solanum ossicruentum (assembly GCA_025774065.1). Taxonomy (NCBI): domain Eukaryota; kingdom Viridiplantae; phylum Streptophyta; class Magnoliopsida; order Solanales; family Solanaceae; genus Solanum; species Solanum ossicruentum. The sequence goes on along the minus strand of JAOTQR010000045.1, from coordinate 6,699,055 downwards.
TTATACTTAATAGACTGTTATTTTCATTATATTTTCCACATTATGGTGTTATATCCTTATTTAGGATGAATTGTCTTGGTAAATTAAGTTGAGTTCCATCACAACTTAATTCAAATTGTGATATTGACTCAGACTGAATTGTCTTGGTGTGTTAAGACAAGTGTCATGACATCTGATTTTGGATTGTAACACTCGGCCTCATATTTGCCCAGGAAGACATAATAATAGGCCCTATCATTCATCTAGACAACCTCTCTAGCTGGTTGTGCTACTCTGCTCCCACATTACTATTACCTTTATTTCCATGGCTTCCTTATCATTACCTCGCCGACACTATGGATATTATTTTGCATCTCCACCTCTATCTTCTCGAACTACAACCTTACTATGTTGCTACATTTGATTACCTACTAGTCTTAGAGGGAGTTCTCTATTAAATTGATCCATATAATCATAATGAAAGCATTCTTGATCAAGAAAGGAACTGATGGCAGAAGAATTAGAAGCTTTCTGACATCTAAAATTCAATAACTATGAATAACAACCTATAAAAGATGGCAAGGATGATTGAATAGGATAAATCGAATAAATTTGTTGATTGGAACCTCTGGAATAAGAACAAACAAAGCTACCATCCTAACCCTTTACATTCAGTCACCTGATTAGCACTCTTTTTTAGCAGAAACCATATGAACAAATAGAACTTGCAACTCAATATTCTGATCTTTAACATATATATGAATCCTCTCCTCCTCAGTGCCTAATATCAAGGCAGCATAATAATACAAGGCATGGAACTTAGTTTCATAAGTTGCAACAGGCATTCTTCTCTGTTCAAGGGCTAGAAACTAGTCCTCATACTTTTTTCAGTAATAGGACATAAAATTAGACCTAAGTCATCGACAGCAAAGCTGATGAACACACTCTACATGAGCACTTCAACACTGCTCGACATCATCTTGTAGTTGAAAAGTAACAAGTTCCACTCCGTGCTGCAATAAAATACCCAACTTATTAAGTTTTTCATAATAATAAAGAATAAACTTAAAAGCATCCTCATTTTCTGTACTATGAAATGATGAAGGTTTTTGTTTTAAAAACATGATTAATAAATCATGCTCAGTCCAAATCATGATAAAACCTAGAGTCAAATGGAAAAATGCATCTGTACTCAAAGCTTCATCCATCATTATGGTTATGGTAACAATGGGATGAGCACCTATAACATGAGTAGCCGATATAGTGGGAATGCCTCTATTACCCGCTAACCATGCAAGAATGTTAGTGCTGAATAACCTTAAACGACATAGGGGGAAGACCTATACCTCCAATAGGTGATGCCACCACTAGTTCCACCGCCATCCTAATTCACTACCTCAACTGCTCCTTATATGATATTGGATTGGGGGAAAGGTCACTGGCCTTGGATCAGTTTCTGCCTAAGCTCTACCCTTGGTAAGTCTTACTCTTTCTTCCCCTATTCTTACCCCTTCCTCACTCTCGAGTTGCTATACTGCTGGAGCTCCCGCCCTTGCCCTAATTTTTTGGTTATTAATCATCTGCTAACAAAAGAAGGAAGCGAATCAAATACTAATTTGGATCGCCAGATATCAATTGGAATCTAGTTATAGAACAAAGAAAAAAAAATAGTTTTGTAAAGTTCTATAGCCTCTCAAACAAAAATATAGGTGTCTCCATATTGTTCTGTAAGACTATATTAGACCTATTTGGTAAAGTAAGATCAACGATCCTAGTGAAACACCCGAAAATGTGCCTCGAAAATGTCTATAATTGTATTTTTTATATATCTCAAAATTCGTGCGTGATATCGAAAATTCGACTTCATATTCATGATCAGGGGGTAAAATTAGGTAGAAAATAGACATAACCCCAATTCTAGAGCAACCATAGCAAAAAATAAATTTTCAAAAAATTATGATTTCCAGAGACGATCGCAACCAAGGCGCTACGCGCCAGGGGCGTGGAGATGTGCATTTTTCCAGTTTTCTTGTTTCAACCTAACGCCTTGTGGTCTTGGTTCCATACCCTCCTATGCGTAAAAGTACCTATACTTAGCCATTTTTTCAACTCTATATCACTCAAGACACTCTCAAAACCCTCTCTAACACTTAACCAAATATTTCATCCAAATTCAAGTGTCCCCAAGATTAATTCTAGATCTCAAGAACTTCATTCAACCTTCAAGTCTCCTTCAAGTCTACATCAAGAAAATTCAAGTTTAAGGCATGAGCGTTTTAAACATTGTGTCCTTTCACCCATGGTGCCAACCTTCCTGTTTTATGAAAATTGCATGTTTTCAAGTTGTATCTTCTATGGGCATCTTTTATTATGGATTGCGACTACAAATTATGTTGAGGTTTTATGAAATATTGATTAAATATACATGTTTATCTATTTCAAGCTTATATTATGAAGTGGTTTTGCCTATTGAGACTATGCATGTTTTGAGCTATGAAACTATGACCTATTATGAGATTTGATGATGGATTTTAAGATATCTTACATGAGGGTTTGACTACGTGTTGATGGGTTGATTTACATTAAGTTTTCTCATATTATTTCACTTTTAAATTGCATGATTTTGAACTAGCATTGTTCACTCACCAAGTGTTTGGTAAAATGTTTTAACAAGGAATCTTAGAGTTATTGATGATCTATTGCATGATTTTTTTAATCTTGATTGTTGATGAGTTATTGAGTTCTAATGCGAAAGTTTATGCTCTTGTGAATTGTGAAGCCTGTTAGGAGGGGTTATGAATTATGTTATATGTTTTACCCTCTCGTACAAGGCTGAATTTCTACATGAAGGAGTTAAGAACTATGTTGTATACCTTGCCTAATGTATGATTTGATGTTATGCAATATCTTTTACTTATATGAAGGGGTTATGAACTATGTGGTAAGTCTCACCCTCATATGCAATTCAATGTTATGTGCTCAAATTTAGGGGTTATGAACTATGTGGTACGCCTCACCCTCATGTGTGATCCACTACGTTGTATTATCTCATGCTTACATGTAGAGGTTATGGCCTGTGCTATATCTTTCACCCTCTAGCACAAGATAGTTGGACGATCCATACATGTTACTTTATGGTGTTAAATAAGATATGCAAGTGTGATTATTCTTAAACATATTTCATCCTGCGCATTGATTACACATGGCATATTGAGCTTATGTCCATTGATTATGATAAAGCATCTTATTATTATGACCTATGATTCTTATTGCATTGCATCTGGCATACTTAGTACATTCAAACATACTAACATATACTTTATGCCTAAATGAAATTACCATGTAGGGACCAGAGCTCCATTGATCATCCTTCCTCTCCACGTGGATAGTTGGTTCTTATGAAGAAGCTAGTTGGTGAGTCCTCAAATCCGAGGGTGATAGCTATTCTCATTCATGCTTTATAGATTCTCGTTCTTATGTTGGATACTTGTTAAATAAGGGTAATTCCAGAAAGTGTCTTGGCTCCCGCTCCATTCTATGTTAGAGGTGTCGTTTGATATTATGTCATAGTTTGATTAAGTTAATGAAACTTGACTCTTCTTACTCTATTATTATTATGAATGTCCTCCCTTAGTCCCTTTCCCTTTTCATTTATTTGACTCTAGTGTTTGTTTAATTGCTTCCACATCCAAGAATATGTACATGATATGCTAAGAGGCTTGTTTGGGTTATCTTCAGACTTCCCATTCGTCGTGTCACGTCTAAGCCCTAGGCTTGGATCATGACACCTAGAGTTCTGATACAATCTTTATCATAATCTAAACAACTGTAAGAGATACATGCACTAAACCCCCAATGGTAGAATCAATTAGCCAAGTCAACATAACCCATTAAATAATAATAAAATTAGTTGCATTAATTTAAAACCAAGATTCATAATCGAAATCATTAACAAAAAATTTGTAGAAATGATCCCCCTAGAATCTAAAAATCATGTACCAAATATCTAACATGGTCTAAATACAAAGATACAAACCCCAGCTAAAAGGACTCTAAGTTCAAACAATGGACTAGATAGAGTAGATGAATCCATGATAGTCCAGAAGAAGCAAATCACCCTTAGATTCAGGAAATGTCCATATCATAACTAAGGTCATGCAGCCACCATCAGAATATATTTTGTAGTCAATAAAAAAAAGAATCAATGTAGTATCAATATCCAAAGCAACAATATACTAATAGGGTCATCTATCAGTTCCAAATGTACAAAAATAATATATGACTATGATTTAGTAAAATAGGACAAAACATATGTAACCCAAGTCAGTGTATATAATTCAGATTCTTAGTCATCAACTTGACTTAACAGCCACATGAGATATGTCCAACATCACAACAACAACAATATAAATGATTCCAAAACTTTCAAGCAACCCAGACCATCCAAGGATCCCTATGGTATCTTCTACGGTCTTTAGCATGCCATTCCGATCTACTCAGGAATCACTCTAACATTTAAACCCAATAATCAACCTACTCATGGACTGATATGAAATAATTATATCACAAAAAATAAAACCTAGTCCATTCATTGGACTAACACACAAAAGCACAATCAATCATATACCAAGTATGGTACCCTAGCCAACCATAATAGTCACTACACCAGGCATGATATCTTAGCCAATTCATAGATATTCTATACCAAGTATGGTATCCAAGACAATTAAAAGGCATAGATATTACAACAATCACAACCACAATGAAAACCAACTCACACTTGTAAAGTCAACAAGTATTTAAAATAATTCATTGTATGAGATTAACAATCGGATATACATAATATTCATTATCATATCTCCTTGAACACAAAATGTACAAGTATTACTAACAAAGCAATTATTATGAACATACAATGTAATTCGGGAAATAATTCAACCATGACCTACTTCGAATCAAGCTCAAATACTTTACTAGGCCTAAGCATTATCTTTTTATGAGGATTTAGCTTGATATTAGTCTAAAACAATAACGCAAATACAAAATCAATCCGTAATGCCCTAAATATCCCTGAATTATATTTTTAATCCATGATCCCAAGACAATCTCATGATTTTGTTACCTAAATCGAGGCTTTTTCACCAATAATTCAAGTAGAACTACAAATTTAATAGTTATACTAGTGAATTACGGTAATATAATCATCAACAAATAATTTATAAAAATTATCCAAGGTCTATGCTCAAAAACCCTTGTTACACCATATTTTTTCATCTTAGGTCAAGTCATACCCTCCAAGGACTATAACTATTGATTCTATGGTACAAAAATTAAAATGCTACATTGAGAAAATAAATTACTCAGCTTTACAAAGAATCTTGATAAAAAAAACTGAAGGAAATTTGTCCAAATTGCCTCTCCCCTTTCCTAAAATTCTTGAGTAAGAAATGATCATTTTGGGAAAGTTTTTACATTTGCAATGACTTATCCTATTACAACGGCCAATTTTGTCATAGCAACACTGTCATAGTGAAAATCACCCGCTTTAGCTAAGTTGACCATCTTCAACACCCGCTATAGTGAGAATTTTCTTGATATTGTAGGTGTCATGGTAGCAGCATGTCACCCGCTATAGTGGCTGACACAAAATAAAAACTTGAAAATTTTTACTATTTTGTCTATTTGACAATGCATCTTCAAACATTCACATTCCAAACCAATCTGTTCATATCAAGATTGATATCAAGAGTTCTACTCACCAAAATTTGATTTGAAATTCTACAGACTCCTTAACATCTTAGCAAAAAGAAAAACCAACTGTATCTTAGATTTTTTATCCAATCCTGTTTCTATTTGTCCTAGACTTCACCTCACTCAAAATTTTTTTTTTAGCCTAGCCTTAAATCTTAACTCCCCAATTCAAATGTTCTCTTTTAATTTTATTACGATTAGCTCACCCATAATGAAAGGAAGGGTTATCTAATAAATACACACACACATACACTCACACATGTGCATGTGCATGTGTGAGCGCGCGTGTGTGTGTATGTATGTATTAATGTATGTATTGTTGGATATTTGTCCTGAATTTCTAATCATAATTGGGGTTTTCCTTTTAGAAAAAGGAAAACAGAATTTCTTCATATTTGGCGAATCTTTTTTTCTAGTAAGAAAAGGAAAAAAAATCTCCATATTTGGTGAATTAGTTTTCTAATAGGAAAAGTTTTATAACTCTACAAATAGAGGTTCATTCCTTCTTAACTTGGTGGCATTCACAATGTAGCCATAAGGGCTTGAGAGATTTGTGTAGGAAGAGAAACAGTGAGTCACAAGTGTTATGCTAACACTTGTGTGAACTTCTCTGTATTCCGAGTGAATTGGTAAGGTTACATTTCTTGATATTTTGTACTCTCTTTATATAGTGGATTGCTCATCTCCTCTTGTGGATGTCGATCGGCTGATCAAACCACGTTAAATATTTGTCTCTTTATAGTATATTTCTCGTTTATTTTCATTGGCATGATCTTTTGAGGTTGCTTTGCTAGTTTTCGCATAACTCTTGAGGATATGTTATGGTTTGCACTAGACCAAATGTTGCATATGTTGTTGGTACTGTTAGCAGATTTCTTTCAAGTCCTGGAAAGGAACATTGGAATGCAGTGATATAAATATTAAGATATTTGAAAGGTTCCTCAGACATGGAATTCTGCTTTGGTAATGGCAAGCTCGAACTTGTATGCGACATAGACTTTGATCTAGGAGGAAATTTTGACAATTCAAATTCCGCTTCCGGTTATTTGATCACTTTTGCAGGGGGAGCTATTTCTTAGAAATCAAAATTACAAGTAATCAAGACTACAAAAATGCGTAGTTCTATCTATCACAGAAGCTGAATATATTGCTATCATTGAAGATGCCAAGAAATTATTTTGGATAAAGGAATTTATCAAAGATCTTGACTTTGAGCAGTCAAGGAATGTCTTATTTCGTGATAATCAGAGTGCTATTTATCTCACCAAGCACTCCACCTTTCATTATAAGTCCAAGCATATTAATAGAAAGTATTATTAGATAAAAATGGTAGTGGAAGAGAAATTATTTGAGATTGAGAAGATACATACTGATGATAATCTTTCAGATGTGCTTAAGAAAGTAGTGATTACAGATAAACATGAATTTTGCAAAACTGCGGTAGGCATGAAGCCTGTCAAGGGTTCCTCCACTTAAAATCCATTTGGCCCCTTAGCTGGAAGGGGGGTTTGTTGGGCAATAGCCCATGTTCCAGCCAAAGGCTCATGGCCTAATCCTATTCTCTTTTGGTTTTCAATCCTAATTGGAGAAGGATTAGAATTCTAATCCGATTTTGAAAAAGGATTAGAATAGTCCTATTTGGAGTTGGTTTTGGCTTAAGGAAAAGTACAACTCATTATTTATAAATAGGACAGATTTTGAGAGAATTGTGCATTTATCACTATTTATTCATCTTTGAGAGATATTAGCACATAAGAGAGGTTCTTGAGAGATCGTTCAATAACAAAGGAAAAAGAAGAAAATGGTGTATTCTGCAGCAGTTTTTTCTCTCAGACCAGTAACCTTCAAATTGTGTTTCCCAATTCGATAACCGTTGGATCGGGATGAAAATTTGACGGAGTGTTCCTAACACCTTGTTCTTTGATTTGAATTGCAAAGATCGTATTTGTACATCAGTTAAATCCAATTTTGGGTCTCAAATAGTAGCTCTAATTTGGATATTTTTCTTTCTTCTTCATTTTATTGGTACAGCTATTGCTTCTCCTTACTTGGCAATTGTTCTGTAGCCTTTTACGATAATATTTGTATCCCTCTTAGTGTTAAAAGTGGAGTAATTTGGATCTCAAAGATCTCATAACTGTTATCTTTGATTTGAAGGGTTTTTTCATGTTAAATTTGGTATTCTTTATTTTCTCTACTTTCAGGTTTTGCATCCTTCCATCGTAATAAGTGATATCAGAGTCTAGGTTCTGATATATCGAAGTAGTGGACTCTATTTTGTGAGAAGTACCCGATGTGGCAAGAAGACTATAGATCTACAGGATGCCTTGTGTCGAAAGTCTTCTTGGCAAAGTGCTGGTCCAGCGGCATGTCCCACTGATTGGTAATAGCAGTGCAAGATGGATAGCAGATCAAATGTATTATCGCAAAAGGGGAGCTAAGAACAAATGTTCATCTTGGCGGGGTCAGTTCTATACGCAGTCTATTTGACAATAATGAAAATTTTGTTGGAGAAATTTTTTCAGAGAGGTTTTCTGTGACGAGACATGGAATTTGTAAAGGAGATTCAACCTGATGAAGATTGTGCAAAGAAGGTAGACAAAATTATTTTGTCAGAAATTCAAGCCAAAAGGGAGATTTGTTGGGTATTTGTCCTGAGTTTCTTACCATAATTGGGGGTTTTCCTTTTAGGAAAAGAAAAACAGAGTTTCTCCATATTTGGCGAATCCTTTTTCTAGTAGGAAAAGAAAAATAGAATTTTTCCATATTTGGCGAATCCTTTTTCTAGTAGGAAAAGGAAAATAGAATTTCTCCATATTTGGCAAATCCTTTTTCTAGTAGGAAAAGAAAAACAGAATTTCTCCATATTCGGTGAATTTTTTTCTAGTGGGAAAAGGTTTATGACTCTTGTCACGACCCGATCCAGGGTCATGACTGGTCACATCACAGGTCATACTCTATACCCACATGTATCCACAGACCTCTATTCAAATAGACTGAATCATAAGATGGGACAAGGCTCCGTCGTACCCTCGAATATACGTAAGTACAAAATGCAGATAATAAAAATCCATGAGTATATACCCAAAAGTCTTGCT
>JAOTQR010000045.1:6661754-6681013 GCA_025774065.1 Solanum ossicruentum | reverse complement strand
AGGCTCAAATTTTGCAAATCATCCTTTCAGCATCTGCATGGTGTTTAGAATTGGTTAGAGGGCAGGGGGGAGCTAAAGACAAGCAAGCGGGCTTACCCTCATAGTCAACATATACATAAAAGAAAGATGCTCTTAGAACATAGCAAGATGTCATAAGCAACATCCCCGGAATGGAGGACTCATCAATAAGCTTGAGTGGAATTGTACTAGCGACGTGGATGGGGATGCTCAAGCGGGGACCTAGTTCCTACATGGAGACATCATGTAGGTATAGAGTGTGCGTTAGTAGGTTTGATTGTAATAAGTATGTAGGATGCAACGCAACAAGTGATAAGCACCATAAGCAAGATGAATAGCATAGCTAACAGTAAATGTATAGCAATATGACATGTATGAATGATGCATGAAGTAAAACAATATTTATATAGAACATAATCCATTTGTAAAAAGAGACCACTTTAGTGAATATCCAAGGCCTACTACCTCCTTGAAGAGGCATATGAGGTACAAACCCCTTCATGTGGTTGATGACGTACAAACCCCCAGCATGGTTGATGATGTACAACCCCTTAACATAGTTGTCAAGGTACAAACTCCTCGACATGGTTGCACAGGCCTACCACCTCTCGAGCGAGGCAATCGAGGTATAAACCCCTCAACAAGGTTACTCTGGCCTACAACCCCCTAAGTGAGGCTTGGTCATTTCCCCCACACTATTGAGATAATCTCATATACATACATTCCTTTTATCATCAGTAAGCCATTCAACTCATAAGACATGCATTGCACCTTCAATTCCTCAAGAAACCGTAATCGGATATTTTATCAAACACTTGGCGGATGTGTAGTGCTAGTGCGAACCCATGCAATCCAAGAGTGAAATCATGCTAGAAAATCCAATGTAAAACCATCAATAGATACTTGGTTATACCCTTAAGCAATATACGTCAAAACCCTTCATCAGATCTCACATTAGATCATAGATTGATAGCTCAAAACATGCTAAAACAACCATAATTTCATGAACCCCCAACATAGTGTGTAGCGAAATTCATAATAATTAAGATCCATGAGTAAATAAACTTTAAATCATGCCATTTTAAGTAAAGGGAAGCTTGGCTATCATGGGTAGAAGGAACCCATGAAAAATGCCCACATACTTTATCTTTGGAGAATAGCTTGATGAAGATTGGAGATAGAGACTTGAAGCTTGATTGAGAACCTTAAGATCTGAATGAGTTTTGAGACTTGAGTTTAGGAGATGAAATATTGGCTAAGTATTTGAATGAGTATTGGGGAATGTTTTGAATGATATAAGGATAAACTAAGGCTAAGTATAGAGATTTTCATGCATGAGAACAATTACGCCCAAGATCCAAAGCCTTGGACAGAGATAGAAAAACAGGGAAAAATTTACACTGTGGCGCACCCTTGGCGTGTCGCGCCAAGGGCGCAAAAAGCTCTCTTGAAATCAATTTTTGGAAAATTCAAATTGTGATTCGTCTGCTCTAAAATCAGGGTTAGACCTATTTCCCACTCAATTTGACCCCCTGAACAAGAATATGAAGTCAAATGTTTGATATCGTGCATGGATTTTGAGATATATGGAAATTATGATTCCGGGCATTTCCAAGGCACATTTCGGGTACTTTTTAGGGTCGTTTCAATATCTCCCCCGTGGGAACATTCATCCCCGAATGTCAAAGTAACATATACGAGAGATGCAAACATGACAAATTTAGCCCACATAAGGATGCAATAATGCACTTAAACATCATTTCAAAAATCATAACATAAGTGTAAAAGTCATCATGAACTTGCCAATTTAAACATGAACGTATGCAATGACATGAGGGCTGAACTTAAAACTTGAGATTATATAAAGGACTTAGATCAATACCTTATGCTTGAGTGGAGTCGAAAAGGAAAGGATATCGCTTTTATATGTCCGCTTCGGCCTCCCAAGTAGCACTTTCAATCTGTTGATTCCTCCAAAGGACCTGGATGCCACATCCTTGTTCCCCAACTTCTTCACTTATCTAAAATTATGAACCAAAACCTATTCATAGGTCAAATTGTCTTCCACAAGATCAAGAGGCACAATTACATTAGCATCTCCCACACATTTCCTCAACATGGACACACGAAAGACCGGATGAACCAATTCCATTTTTCTAGGCAAATCCAACTTGTAGGCTACCTTACCAATCCTTCTCATCACCCTATACGGACCCTCATATCTATGACTTAACTTTCCCTTGTTACCAAAACATGCCACAACCTTAATGGGTGACACCTTCAAATAAACCCAATCACCAATTTGGAATTTGAGATCCCTTCTCCTTATATCGGCATAAGACTTTTAGCGACTTTGGGCTGTTTTCAACCTTTCTCTAATCATCATAACCTTCTCAAGAGCCTCCATAACCAAATATGGTTCTAACAAAGAAACTATCCAACCTAAAACCCCAACTGGTGATCTACAATGTCTACCATAGAGGGCCTAAAAAGAAGCCATACCGATACTACAATGATAGTTATTGTTGTAGGCAAACTCAGTCAATGAAAGAGATCATCCCAACTATGCTTAAGCTCCAATACACAAGATCTAAGCATGTACTCAAGAGTTTGGATAGTTCTTTTGGCTTGGCCATCCATTTGAGGGTGAAAGGTCGTACTAAGCTTAACTCTTGTACCAAGACCCCTTTGAAAGGATCTCCTAAAGTGTGAAGTAAATTGAGCACCATGATCCGATATGATGGACAAAGGAACCCTATGCAACCTTATGAAATTATGAATGTACAACCTAGCATAATCTCCAGCCCCATATGTAGTCTGAACCGGTAGAAAGTGAGCCGATTTTTTCATCCTATCAACCGCAATCCAAATGGAATCAAAGCACTTTATAGTCTTGGGAAACCTAACCACAAAGTCCATATTAATCACCTCCCGCTTCCAAGAAGAAATCTCTATGTCTTGGGTTAGGCCACCCGGCCTTTGATGTTCGGCTTTAACTTGTTGACAACTATGAATCGAAAAGAAATTTGGCAATGTCCCTCTTCATGCCTCCCCACCAATACACATCTCTCAAATCTCTATACATTTTGGTTGAACCAGGGTGGATAGAATAGGAAGAACCATGAGCCTCATCAAGAATCTTTTCCTTTAATCTATCGACATAAGGCACACACAACATACCTTCATACCTTAGGGAACCACCCTTGGGAGAAAACCTCCACCTTTCCATCTTTTACAAATGCCTTCAATTCTAATAATGAGGGATGAAGATCTTGTTTAACTTTCACCTCTCAATCAATAAAGACTTGGAACCATCAGCAACAACACCACCATTATCTACCTCTTCCAACCTAACCCCCAACCTAGCAAACCGATGCACCTCCCTAGCCATCCCTTTGTCACCACCATCAACAAGAGATATGCCACCCATAGACACCCTACTCAAAACATCTGTCACCACATTAACCTTACCAGATGATAATGCATACTCATGTTATAGTCCTTAAGAAGTTCTAGCAACCTTGTTTGCTTCAAGTTGAGATCTATTTGGGTAAATATATATTAGAGGCTCTAATAATCGGGTGAACATTTCAACATGCAGCCCATACAAATAGTGATGCCAAATTTTTTAAGCAAAGACCACGGTAGCAAGCTTAATATCATGGGTAGGATAGTTCTTTTCATGGACCTTGAGTTGCCTAGAAGCATAGGCTATAAACTTACCATTTTGCATTAGAACACAACCCAAACCAACTCTAAAAGCATCATAATACACAACAAACCCCTCTAGCCTATCCGGTTGTGACAATGTAGGAGCGTACACAAGCCCATCTTTCAAGGTTTGGAAGCTCTTTTCACATTCATCGGTCCGCACAAACTTAGCTTTCTTTTGGGTCAATTTTGTCATGGGAGAAGTAATATAGGAGAACTTATTCACAAATCTCCAATAGTAACCCGCTAGGCCCAAGAATCGCCTAATATCTGACGGGTCAATAGTCTAGGACAATTTCTAATCACATCCATCTTTTTAGGATCTACTTTAATACCATCCCTCGACACCACATGACCTAGAAAAGAAACTTCTTTCAACAAAAATTTACACTTTTCATATTTAGTATACAATTTCTCTTCCCTCACTATTTGCAACATAACCCTCAAATCAACCCTATGCTCCTCCTCACCACATGAATAGATCAAAATATCATCACTGAATACCACAACAAACGAATCAAGTTGGGGTGTAAAGACCCTATTCATTAGTTCTATGAAGATGGTCGGTGCATTGGTCAATCCAAATGACATCACAACAAACTCATAATGCCCATACCTAGTTCGAAAGGGCGTCTTAGGAATATCATACTCCCTCACCTTCACTTGATGATTCCCCGGCTGAAGATCAATCTTAGAGAAGTGGCTAGCCCCTTGCAATTGGTCAAACAAATCATCAATTCTTGGAAGAGGATACCTATTCTTGATGGTGACCCTGTTAAGTTTTCAGTAGTTAATACACATTCTAAGAGACCCATCCTTCTTCTTCAAAAACACACTGGTGCAAAGGTGATTGGCCAGGCCTAATGAAACCCTTCTACAACAAATCCCCCAATTGTTCCTTTAACTCCTTTAACTCTGCTAGATCCATACAGTAAGGGCGAATTAAAATGGGTAGAGTATCGAGGAGGAGGTCTATACCAAAATCTATTTCCCTTTCGGGAGGAACACCAGGAAGGTCATTTGGAAGAACATCAAGAAACTCATTTACAACCAAAATCGACTCTGTAGGGAGAAGCTCGGACTCCACATCTCTAACCCTCACAAGATGATAAAGACACCCCTTAGAGATCAACCTATGGGATTTAATACAAGAGATGAATCTAGCCTTGACTACCACATCATGAATCTCCCACTTAAGGATGGATTCATTTGGGAATTGGAATTTGACCCTATGAGTTCTACAATCAATAAAGGCATAGTATCCATGCAACCAATCCGTCCCAAGAATGACATCAAATCCAATCATGTCCAATTCATCAAGATGACAAGGCAATATTTTATGCAAGATGTAAATGGGACAAATTTTATTGACCTTTCTAGCAACAATAGATGTGCCAATAGGAGTAGACACCTTATATGACACACACAACAATTTGGGCCTAACATGGAACTTTTTGGCAACAAAGGGGGTAACAAAATAAAGAGTGGCACCCAGATCAATCAATGCATACACATCAAATTCAATGATTTTCAACATACCAATAATAACATTGGGTACCTCATCAACCCCTTGCCTCCCTTGCAAAGCAAAAAACCATTGTGCCTTGGGGCACTATCTTGTTGACCACCTTTTCTCAAAGAAACTGTATTTGCACCTTGTGGATGAACCTTCTTACCCTTGTTGTAATTTCGAGGGCAATCCAACACCTTGTACCGAACTTCCCTACAACCATAACATGCATTAGTGTCCCTCAAACACGAGCCACTATGACTCTTACCATATTTTGGACACCCACCATTCAGAACCATACCCCAATACCTTGGGCCCTTGGAAAGTCATTAGCAACCCACTTTGAAATACACGAGAAGGCCCTTGGCCTTGATGGAACGGGCCCCCTTTCGACTTTGGAATTTACCATCAAAACGTGCCCTCTTGGCCTCATTACTACTCCTCCTCAACTTTTCCTCCTCTATTTGCTAGGCATAGGTCATCAAATGGGACAAATACATGTCACTAATCAACATGGCAGACTGGAACTCCACACTCACCAAGTTGGAAACACCCATCACAAATTTATTAATCCTAGAACATGAGTTAGCCACCCAACGTGGAGTATATTTTGAAAGTTGGTTGAACTTGAGGGCATACTCCCTCACAATCATAGACCCTTGTCTCAAATTCATAAATTCCACCAATTTGGCTTTCCTAAGCTAAAGAAGGAAGAATCGATTAAGATAAGCCACCTTGAACTCCTCCCAAAGTATCGCATTGTCGACCCCCTTCTCCTCCTTCCATTGATTGAACCATATTTGTGCAACCCCTTTGAGTCAGTAGGTCGCCGAGTTAGCCTTATCCTCCAACCTCACACCCATGATAGCCAAAATCATGTAAACCTCATCAATGAATTCTTGAGGGTCCTCATTCACCTTTGACCCATGGAATTCAGGGGGATTCATCCTCATGAAATCTCTCACCTGGGATGCTGGTGTAGGAGCATGAGGAGCTTGGGTCCTTTGATTAGCTTGGTTAGCCACAACTTGTGCAAGCAAAGTCAAAGCATCCCGAAGCTCTCTATTAGCCGGTTGCTCCTCAGGTGTGCGGGCTCTCCTTAGTCTTGTGTCAGGCATGATCTAGCATAGAAAAGGACAATCATTAGGGGGAAAACCTTGCCTCAACTTCTATAGCACAAAACAGAGTTAGAAGAAGGGAAACATTTCCTACATGCCTCATATCCTCTAGCTCATAGTTGCGGTGCACTACACAACCATGAAAAAGACTCTAATCGATGCAATGTGTTGGACTCCAAGGATCTAACACCCTAGTTCTCTAAAACCAAGTTTTTCATGACCTAAGCCTAGGGCCTAGATGTGACACGGTGCATGGGGAACCATAAAGGACCCCAAACAAGCCTTATAACATATCATTACACATCCTTAGTCATAGAAGCATTGAAATGTGACAACAATAGAGTAAAATAGGGACTACAGGGCTAAGGGACAACTTCTATATCATAAACATCAAAATTCAAGAGAGAGTCAAAGCTCATAACATTACACATGACATGTCCAACAATACCTCTACTATATAGATAAGAGTGGGGGACAAGACAAGCAACTGAACTCACCTTCATAATCAACATGTCAAAGAAAGATAGTCTTAGAATGTAGCATGAGGTCATAAGCAACGTCCCCGGGAAGGTGGACTCACCAAAAATATTGAGTGGAATCGTTATAGCCACGTGGATGGGGATTCTCAAGCAAGGATCCAGTTCATACAGGGTGACATCATGTAGGCATAGAGTATGCATTAGTATATTTGATTGTACTAAGTATGTAAGATGTCATGTAACAAGTGATAAGCACCATAAACAAGATACATAGCATCAACAATAGTAAACATGTAGAAATATAGCATGTATGAATGATGCTTGAAGTAAAACCATGGTTATGTAGAACATAATCATGTGTAAGGAGAGACCACTATAGTGAATATCCAAGGCCTACCACCTCCTTAGAGAGGCACATCATGTACAAACCTTTCATATGGTTCATGAGGTACAAACCCCCAACATGGTTGATGAGGTATAAACCCCCCAACATGTTTGATGAGGTACAAACCCAGCAATATGGTTATCAAACTATAAGCCCCTCGAAATGGTTGCAATGGCCTACCACCTCCCGAGCGAGGCGATCGAGGTACAAACCCCTCAACAAGGTTACCCAGGACAACAACCCCCTGAGTGAGGCTGGGTCATTTCCCCCACATTATAGAGATAATCTTATACACATACATTCCTTTCATCATTATAAAGTCATTCAACTCACAAGAAATTCATTGGACCTTAAATTCCTCAAGAAACCATAAGGTACATTTTATCAAATACTTTGTGGGTGTGTAGTGCTAGTGCGAAACAATGCAATTCAAGAGTGTAATCATGCTAGAAAATCCAATGTAAAACCATCAATAGATACTTAGTAACACCTTCAAGCAATATACATCAAAACCCTTCATTAAATCTCACATTAGATCTAAGATTCATAACTCAAAACATGTTAAAATAATCATAATTTCATGAAACCCCAACATAGTGTATGGTGAAATTCATAATAATTAAGACTCATGAGTAAATCAACTTTAAAAATTATGCAATTTTAAGTAAAAGGATGATTGGTATCATGGGTGAAAGGAACCCATGAATGAAATCCACATAGCTTAGATTTGGAGAATAGCTTCATGAAGATTGGAGATGGAGACTTGAAGCTTGATTGAGAACCTTAAGATCTTCATGAGTTTTGAGACTTGAATTAGGAGATGAAATATTGGCTAAGTGTTTGAATGAGTATTGGGAATGTTTTGAATAGTATGAGGGAGAAATAAGGCTAAGTATATGCACTTCCACTCATGGTAACACTTAGGCCCAAGATCCAAAGCCTTGGATAAAGATAGAAAAAATTGCAAAATTTACATTGTGGCGCGCCATTGGAACGTCGTGTCAAGGGCGCAAAAAGCTCTCTAGAAATCGATTTTTGAGAAATTGAAATTGTAATTATTTTCTCTAAAATTGGGGTTAGACTCATTTCCCACTCAATTTGATCCCATGAACAAGAATATGAAGTTTGATTTTTGATATCACGCACGAATTTTGAGATATATGAAAATTATAATTTTGGGGACTTTTGAGGCACGTTTACGGGCACTTTTTGTGGTCGGTTGACATTGCCTATGCTTATGCATTTTTATTTTGTTGCTTATCTCTTGTTTCATCACATCCTACATACTTAATACTTTCAAACGTGCTAACGCATACTCTATGCCTACATGATGTCACCATGTAGGAATGGAGCCCCGCTTAAGCATCTTTCTCTGTGTGGCTAGTACAATTTCTATCAAGCTTGTTGGTGAGTCCTCCATCCAAGGTCGATGTTTATGTTCTTATGCTATGTTCTAAGACTATATTTCTTTTATGTACGTATTGACTATGAGGGTGAGCCCGGTTGTTTGTCTTGGCCACCACTCTTATATATGTAGTGGATGTATTGTTGGACATGTTATGTATTGAGCCTTGAATCTCTTGTTTTGATGTTTATGTTATGAAAGCTTTCCTTTAGTATCTTGCCACTATTTCTAACTTAATTATGTTGTTTAATTGCTTCCAAGACCAATGATGTGTAATAATATATTAATAGGCTTGTTTGGGTCCCTTCGGGTTCCCCATTCGTCGTATCACGTCTAGGCCCTAGGCTTGGGTCGTAACATAGAGTAGTAGAAATCATGGGGGAATAACAATGTTACCTTGTTCAAAAATCCAAATCCAAATCTTTGTAATGTTTCTTGTTTCTGTTGGGGCAACTCTGGAATGAACTTGATGGAACCATTCTTCAAAACTCCAAGAGGAATTGTGCATTGTGCCATATCTCCCTCGAATACTTGGTCACCATTAGTATCCTTTAAACTATCACTATTGTAACAAATAGCATGCATAATTCTTTCAAAAATAATTGACACGTTTTCCACCAAGGCATGAATAAATCTGCCATTTTCACTAGGCAAGACGCAGAGATCCCCTCCCATATCATAGGGGTCATCTTGGTCCCAAAATGCTAAGTAAATCGTTGAAAGCAAATCTACATTTGCATATTCCATATATGCCAAATGCCAATTAAAGAATTTCATCCCCTCATCATTCATCGCAATACAAAAATATTCTCGCAACGTCTCTAACGCTACTCCAAGAGAACTATACAGACATAATTCTATCCTAAGCTTATTTGCTCTATCCAAAAGCCCGTTATTAATGACCCCTACTTTTTTTATCCAAATACTTATCTACAAGCTTTCTATCAGCACGATAGAATGGACATTGGTCTCTCACCATATATATTGTATACAATAACTTCCATGCCAACAAACCAAGCGGATTTCCTAGTGCACCTGCCAAATACTACATCCTAAAGTGGAAGAAACCACCTTATTTCCTTCTTCCATCTTTTTTAACGACACCCTTCCACTTGCACGCTTTCCTCCTTCCAAAATAGTAACCTCAAAGCCAAATAGCATTAGTTGTATTGCAACTATCAACCCAGCAAGACCTGCCTCAATAATAACCACTCTACCTTTGCTTTGCTCAGCTGGAACCCTATCCTTGATTGCGAAAGAGACCTTAAAATAATATATCCATATGACAAAAAAATAGTTATATGTTGAATCCAATAGCATAATATAGCATTCAAGTGTCACGACCCAAGCCAAGGGCCTAGACAGGACCGACAAATGGGGAACCTAAAGGAACCCCAAACAAGCCTCGTACCATATCATCACACATCCTCAGTCGTGGAAGTAAGATAAATCAAGATAAGAAACATAAACAAGGAAAATTGGAACTAAGGGAGAGAAAATTATATTTAAATAGCTTGAATATCATAAGTAATTCAAAGCCCAAGCAAAATAAATATCTTATCCAACAACACCTCAAACATAGAACTTAGCAGGGTCCAAGACAAGCAGCCGGGTTCACCCTCATAGTCAAAGCATACCAAAAAGGAAAGATAATATTTAATATGTAGCATAAGAATAAAACCAATGTCCCCGGAACGGAGGACTCACCAACTAGCTTGAATGGATACCACTAGCCACGTGGAGGAGGATGATGTCCAAATGGAGCTCCGGTTCCTACATGGTAACAGCATATAGGCATAGAGTATGCATTAGTATGTTTGAATGTTCTAAGTATATAGGATCCAATGCAACAAGAGATGGGCATCATAGTCAAACTGCATAATAATAGGCAATATGGATCATATAACAATATGGTATATATGACCAATGCATAAGTAAAACATTCTTACATTCATTCAACTCATATAGATCATAATACATAGGTGTGGGAAGCGACCTCAACTGACATAGATTAAGCCCAAGCGAGCTATGAGTTGGAATCTTGACGATTACCACTCACAGGTAAAGAGGTGGTCTACTTTCCAAGGTAAACCATACTTCAAACTTACGGGAACATGACCCATTTCATATGAAGTAACCTTCCTTATGGAACCCGACCTAACTTCGAAAAGGATTTAAGACCCTACTTCAACTTACGGGAATACGACCCAATTTCATGTCAAGAAACCCTCCTTACAGGAATATGACCCATGTTCGAAAAGGTTAAGAGATAGTTCACTAGATGGATCCACTAGTATATCAAGGGCATAACATCATCCCGTGGTGGCACATAGTCTTGGGACTTGGGGAATCGCCTCTAGTCCACTCTATGCTAATCTAATCCCATGGAATATATAAGATAATCATAACTTTAATAACTTGAAACAATATAGAGGACATGTAATGAGTAGCTCATAACATCATTGACCTCAAATGATGAGCCCAACTTCAATCATAAGAATAGACCATCATCAACCTTACCCTCGCATTAACATCAACATTAAGTGGCTCACAAGAGGTGAAATCTTTAAGAAAGGTCTCAAAACCATCTATACAAAATCATTAACATTTCCATGAATTAGACACATCTTAAAATCATTAGGAAGTCTTTCAACTCATAAGACATGCATTGGACCTCCAATTCCTCAAGAAATCATAATCGGACATTTTATCAAATACTTGGCGGGTGTGTAGTGCAAGTGAAAGACCATGCAATTCAAGAGTGAAAACATGCAGGTAAATCCTATGTAAAACCATTAATCAACACTTTGTAATACCCTCAATCAAGATACATCAATACCCTTCATCAAATCCAACATTAGATCCAAGATATAGAGCTCAAAACATGATAAATAACCATACTTTCATGATCAAATCACTGTGTTATAAATTTCTTAATAAACTAAACTCATACGTAAAATCAACTTTAAGTCATGCAATTTAAGTAGAAAAGAGGATTGGGCACCATGGGTGAAAGAAACCAATGGTTGAAACCCATATACCTTAGCTTTGGAGATGGAGACTTGAAACTTGAGTGGAAATCCTTAGATTCGAATAAGGGTATTTGGGCTTGAATTTGGGAGTAAATAGTTGGCTAAGTATTTTGGTGAATATTGGAGAATGTTTAGGATAATATAAGGGTGAAATAAGGCTAATTATAAGTATTTTCAAGTGTGAGAACCCTTAGGCCCTAGAATTCAAAGTCTTGGACTGAAATTAAAAAAAGGACCAACATAACACTTTTCGTGACGCGGATTACTCATTGGAATTTGCATTTCTGCACAAATAATTTTTACAAACACGGGCATAAATTCTTTATCAGAACTCGGAATGAGGTGAAACCAAGTACGTTAGAAAGCTACTTCAAAGAGCTTTAATTTGGTTGGGGCGGCCCACCCAGTACTTTCTGTTCTAAGAGATATGTTCATTTAAATTTGACCCTCCAAAATCGTGTTTTTGCGATTTTTGAATGTTTATACGGTTACTCTAAAATTTGGCTTAGACCCATTTCTCACTTAATTTGACCCCCTGAATAAGAATATGAAGTCAAATTTTTGAAATAATGAGCAGATTTTTAGATATATGGAAACTACAATTTTAAGCACTTTCGAGCCACTTTTTTGGTGTCGTTTCACTATCTCCCCCTTGGGAATATTCGTCCCTGAATTTCAAAGAAACGTACATGAGAAGAGTGATCATGAACAAATCAGTCCCAAAAAGAATGCAACATTACATTTAAAACATCATTTTCAAAATCTCAACATAAGGGTAAAATCATCATAAACTTTTTAACTTAAACATGAATGCATATGAATGACATGGGGGCTAAAACATATGACTTGGAATCATAGAAAAGTCTTGACATGTCACCATAAGATTGAATACAATGAAAGAGATATGGATATTGTTTCTCCATGCCCACACTGGCTCCCCGAGAAACACATACTAATAGACGAATCTGCCAAAGGGCCTTGATGAAGACTACATCCTCATCAATCAACTTCTCCACTCATCCATCCAACACCTCCACCGGGACCACCTTCTAAGCCAACCTATCTTCCACATCACCCAAAATCTCAAAGAGTTCTGTAGCACTAGAGCCACCAACACATCTCCTCAACCTAGAAACATGAAGAATCGAACAAACCATAGTCATATCCCTAGGCAAATCCCATCCATATGCAACCTTACCAACTTCTTCTACACTCTAAAAGGACATCACAGCCATAACTCATTTGTCAACCTTAACCATACCTATTCCACTTATTGCCACGAGCCACCATCACCGCCTTGGGAGACAATCTCCACTCTACCATCTGTTCACCTAAAACTTTCAACCCTATTAAGACGAAATCAAGGCCTTGATTAATCTAGACCTCTCCAACCAAAGAAGATTCGGAACCATCAAGAATACTACACCACCACGCTCAACATCCTCCAACCTAATCCCTCAATCTAGCCAAATGATGAACCCGACTATACTCCTCCTTGCCACCATTATCCACACACACTAGACTACTTAGAGCACCAACCACAACACTATCCCTACCGGAGAATCTATTGCACACTCATATAATAATCCTTAAAGAATTCTAACCACCTTCTTGCTATCCACTATGAACACCTATCATATCTAGTAAACAACCTCTCATCCTTCAAGACTTGCAATACTACCCCCAGATAATTCACAAGCTCTGAATAAATCAATATTTCATTACTATGGACCACGTCAAACATATCAAGGTAGGGTTTTAAGACCCTATTCAAGAACCCACAAACACCACTGGTGCATAAGTCATCCAAAAAACTCCATCAATATCAATAATGCTCACTCATAGTCCCAAAAGAAACTTAGGTATATCACCTACCCTCATCCTCACTTGGGGACAAAATCTATACCAAAGATCAATCTTAGAGAAGTGACTAACCCATTGTAGTTGACCGAATATATTGACCTTCCTGAACCATCATATTACAACCTTACATGTTATACACTCATCAGAATCATGCTATGAAAGTAGCGCAAACTACCTCAAGACCTCCAACAGCTCAAATTAAGTCTAATCGAGATCACAAGACAAGAGTCTCTGCAATGATAACATAGGGAAAAACTTATAGATCTCTTCTAGCCACTATAGACTCTGGCAACCTATCGGGACACACACATGAATCCTATTAACACAAAGGAATCACATAAGAGATAGCAACTCCTAGACCTATCAAATTACCATACTCAAAACGTCGGTCACAACATTAGCCTTACTTAGGGTCAACTAAGTCATAGGAGAAGTAATAGAAGATAACCTATTCATAACCTCCAGTACTAACCCGTGAAGACCAAGAAGCTCTTAATATTTGATGGGTTCAAAGGTCTAGGCCAATCTGTAATTACCTTTGTCTTACGAGGGTCTACTTTATTAATATCAACTGGCACCAAACGACCTAGGAAGGCAACTTCTTACAACCAAACTCCTACTTCTCCTATCTAGCATCCAACTTTCTTCCTTAAACTTTGTAGTACTACCCTCAAATGAGTCACGTGCATTACATCATTAGGGACACGAACCATCATATCATCACCCAAACCACCATAAGCCTATTAGAGTAGGGACTAAAGATCTTAATCATGAGACTTATAGGCATAACCGGGGTACTAGACAAACCAAAATGCACCACCCCAATTTCAAAATATCTGAAAGGGACATTCAAGGCCTCATCTACCACCACAAACAATTCATAAACAAAACAACTTAGGTTCAACACCTCCAATTCTCACAAGATGATAAATGCAACCCCTTAGAGATTAAATGTACCTTAAGAAATGAAATGGACCTACCCCCTTGCAATCACTTGATCGCCACATTAAGACCCTTCCACTCAAGGATGGGTTCATTAGGGAGTTGGACTCTAACTCTACGCGTCCTACCACCAAAGGAGACACAACATGCTTGCAACTATCCCATTCCAAGTACCACATCAAAATCCACTACATCAAATCCAACAAGCCACAAGGCAAGACCTAATAAAATATGAACATAGAACAATACCTATGGTCTTTCTAGCAACAATATACCCAACCAAGAGGTAAACATCAAAGGTTCACATCACAACTGGAGACACAAAAGACGCCCACTAGCAACCAAAAGAAATAATGGGAGAAATAGTGAAACTTGGATCCATCAACATCAAAACCTTCAACTTACCCTCCTTTGCCTTCCTCTTCGAAGCGGCATGATCAACTAGAAGAGCAAAGAACATTTGTTAGAGGTGAAAGCCCTATCTCACTTCTAAGGCACGATATAGACCATGAATAAGGGAAACATTTCCTAAGGAGTCTCATAGCCTCTGACTCATAGTTGTCGTGCACAACACAACAATTAATAAGAATCTAATCGATGCGGTATGTTGGACTCCGAGGATCTATCAACCTAGTGCTCTGATACCATCTTTCTTATAAACCAAGCCCAAGACCTAGACGTGACCGGCGAATGATGAGCATAAAGGAACCCCAAACAAGTCCCGTAGCATATCATAACATATCCTTGGTCGCGGAAGTGAGATAAACCAACATAAGAAACATAAAAAAAGGAAATTGGGACTAACGGAGAGAGACTTATATTTAAATAGCTAGAATATCATAAGTGAGTCAAAGCTCAAGCATAATACTTATCTTGTCCAACAACACCTCTAACATAAAACTTAGCGGAGGCAAAAACAAGCAACCAGGCTCACCCTCATAGTAGAAAAATACCAATAAGGAAAGATAGTCTTTAATACATAACATAGGAATGAAACCAATATCCCCAGAATGGAGGACTCACCAACTAGCTTGAATTGATACCACTAGCCACGTGGAGGAGGATGATGGCCAAATGGAGTTCCAGTTCCTACATGGTAAAAACATGTAGGCATAGAGTATGCGTTAGTATATTTGAATGTACTAAGTATGTAGGATCTAATGCAACAAGAGATGGTCATCATAGTCAAAATGTATAATAATAGGCAATATGCATCATATAAAAACATGGTATATATGATCAATGCATAAGTAAAACATGCTTACATTTCATTCAACTCATAAAGATCATAATACATAGGTGTGGGAAGCAACCTCAACCGACATAGATTAAGCCCAAGTAAGCTACGACTTGGAATCCCGATGATTACCCCTCACAGGTAAAGAGGTGGTCTACTTTTCAAGGTAAACCATACTTTAAACTTATGGGAACATGACCCATTTCATATGAAGTAACCTTCCTTATGGGGACCTGACCTAACTTCAGAAAGGATTTAAGACCCTACTTCAACTTATGGAAATATGACCCAATTTCATGTGAAAAAACCCTCCTTACAGGAACATGACCCGATTTCGAAAAGGATTTTAAGAGATAGTTCACTAGATGGATCCACTAGTATACCAAGGGCATAACATCATCCCATGGTGGCACATAGTCTTGGGACTGGGGGACTCGTCTCTAGTCCACTCGGTGCTAATCTAATCCCATAGAATATATAAGATAATCATAGCTTTAATAACTTGCAACAATATAGAGGACATGGAATGAGTAGCTCATAACATCATTGACCTCAAATGGTGAGCCCAACTTCAATCATAAGAATAGATCATCATCAACCTTACCCTTGCATTAACATCAATATTAAGGAGTTCACAAGAGGTGAAATCCTTAAGAAAGGGCTCAAACCCCGCTTTGCAACATCATCAACATTTCCATGAATTAGACATATCTTAAAATCATCATGAAGTATTTCAACTCATAATACATGCGTTGAACCTCTAATTCCTCCAGAAATCATAACTGGACATTTTATCAAAAACTTGGCGGGTGTGTAGTACTAGTGTAAAACCATACTATTTAAGAGTGAAACATGTAAGTAAATCCAATGTAAAATGATTAATCAACAATTTGTAACACCCTCAAGAAAAAATAACACTACTCTGCGTCGCATTACTCACTAGAATTTGCATTTCTGCACAAATGAGTTCTACAAAAATGAGCATAAATTATTCATACGAACTCGGAATGAGGTGAAACTAAGTGCATTGTAAAGATAATTCAAAGAGATTTAATTTGTTAGGTCGCGGGTCACTCAATTATTTGTGCACTTAGTTATATGCCCCTTAAAATTTGACCCTCTTAAATTGCATTTTTACGATTTTTGAATTTTGATACGGTAGCTCTAAAATTTGGGTTAGACCCATTTTCCACTCAATTTGACCCCCTAAACAAGAATATGATGTAGGACTTTTAAAATTATGAATGAATTTTTAGATATATGGAAATTACGATTCCGGGCACTTTCGTGGCACATTTTCAGGTATTTTTTGGGTCATTTCATCAAGTGTATTATCAAAAAACATATCTTTACTGACCTAAATTTTCATGCCATTTGGTAATACTATGATTTCTAACTAAAATATAGTCATATTTTTCAACCCCACTAACTACACTAAGAACCCCCGCATTAATTTCCTCATCTAATAACAAGTCTGATGAAAATCAAGCACTTAACACAATTGAAGTCTCAGATTTCAACTCTTTGCTTATACAAAGAGTCTCACCTAAAACAACTCATCGTCTCCTATTAACTATTTTAACCACTTTAGAACCACCATTTCTCTTTGAAAAATCTGAACTTTCTGCTTGGGGTTCACTAACTTTACCTGAAGAAGATGAAGAAAGCAATGTAAATTGTTCTTCATCCATTTTACTTAGAAAATCATTGGATGCTTGGTACAAAGGTTGTTTACTACTTGATGTACCTCATCTTTTATACATGATAGGGGATGGAAATGATTTTTGATGGAATCAGAGTTAGGGGTAGAGTTGGAACTCGAAGGCAAATGAATTGGGAAAAGGAGAAGAACTTTGCTGACTGATTTCTCTGCTTTTTGTAAGTCTTTCAATGCTGGAGAAGACGATGATGAGATTGGAGAAGCTGAAAATGGATGATCTGAGAAGATGACTCCTAATTTCTCAACTTTCTTGGTTGTAACGAAGAGAAGAAGCAAAAAGGAGGAAAAAATGGTAATTTATGTTCTAGAGAATTGAAAGAGAAAGAAAAGCGGAATATATGCATGATTCAAAATGTCTTGCATGCCACTTTTCAGTAATATTTTGAAAACTATTTCACATTTATTTGATGAACTTTTTCTCTTTATAACATATGCTTACCTCTTACATGTGTCACTTGTCAACCAGGCTAAGAAAACTTTCAAAATAGGATCAAGTTAATAAGCAGAAACTTTTCTCTTTATAATGTAGACTTACACGTGTCACTTGTCACTTATTTTGAAAACTTTTCACTTCAAAATAAGAAGTGAGTATACATTACAAGGAGAAAAATGTTTTTCATATAAATGTGAGCCTATTTTGAAAGTGTTCTTCGCCTGATTGACAACTGACATGTGGAAGAATCAAGTATACATTACGAAGGAAAACATTTCATCAAATAAATGTGACTTTTCAAAGTTTTCAGAGAATTATTGACAAGTGGCTTGTAGAATGTTTTTAATCATGCATATATTTCATTTCTTTTTCTCTTTCAAGATCTCAAGAATGAAATAACTTATTTTTCCTCCTATCTTCATCTTTTCATTATAGCAAAGAATATTGATACAGTCTATGAAACAACCGCGAAAAGTGTCTAAAAAAGTGCCTCGAAAGTTCCCCGAATCGTAATTTCCATATATCTCAAAATTCTTGCATGATATCAAATCCAACTTTATATTCTTGATCGGGGGCAAAATTAAGTAGGAAATTGGTATAACTCCGATTTTAGAGTAACCGTATCAAAATTTGAAAACACAAAATGAGCGATTTCCAGTGAGCTAGCGTGCCCCCGGTGCGACGTGCCAAGGGCGCACTAGTGTATTATTTTTTAGCCCAATTTTTAGTTTGGTCCAAGACTTTTGGTCTTGGGTCTAGGTCTTCCCATGCATAAAAATACCTATACTTAGCCATACTTCACCTTCTTATCATACAAGATATTCCCCAATACTCTCTCAAACAGTAAGTCAAATATTTTACTCAAAATCAAGGGTTCCAAACTCATTGCGGATCTTAAGGATTTCACCCAAGCTTTAAGTCTCCATTCAAATCTTCATCAAGAAATTCTCCAAAGCTAAGTTATGTGGGTTGCAACCATTGGGTCCTTTTACGCATGATACCCAAGCTTCCTTTTTACATAAAACTCATGTTTCTAAGTTGATTTACTTATGGGTCTTACTTATTATGAATTTGACTATGAACTATGTTGGCATTTTGTAAAAGTGTGACTATTTTAGCATGTTTTGAGCTATGAATCTTTGATCTATCTTGACATTTGATGAAGGATTTTGATGTATATTAGATGATGGTATTACCAAGTATTGGTGGAGTAATTTACTTCAAGATTTCTTACATGATTTTACTCTTTAATTGCATGATTTTACACTAGCTTTACACACCCACCAAATGTTTGATCAAATGTCTAGTTTATGGTGATGAAAGGAATGTACATATATATATATATATATATATATATATATATATATATATATGTGTGTGTGTGTGTGTGTGTGTGTGTGTGTGTG
>JAOTQR010000045.1:6651171-6661654 GCA_025774065.1 Solanum ossicruentum | reverse complement strand
CTTTTCTTCTGTATGAATCGATATTATTCCATTCCAAATCCTTCCCGATACCTCCCAAGGAAAATCTCTAATTTGGACCCCAAATTGACGGGTTGCACTCTTTGAATAGGAATCCGTTTTCTGAAAGATCCTGGCTTTCGTACTTTGGTGGGTCTCCGAGAGGGAGATATGGCACTGTGCACAGTCCTTCTTGGAGTTTTGAAGAATGGTTCCATCCAGTTCATTCCAAAGTTGCCCCAACAGAAGCTGGAACAATAGAAAGATTGGGATTTGGATTGTTGAATAAGGTTGCGTTGTTGTTCCCTTGTGTGTTCTGGGACTCCAACGATGAAGTTTTTGGTCATGTTAATGATGATTGCAGTTGTTGGGGGGAATTCTTTCAGTTTTATAACTAGGCAACAGTTGCCGCTGGGCCTTTATTGTTAGGTCTGGTTGCTGGAGAAGCTGCACACAGGTTTGAGGCAATGGGCCCTCACGATGCAGTGACCAAAGTTCTTCAAATTTTAAAAGGTAAATTCCATGTTCCACATTAACTTTGCTTTCAATATGCCAAAATATTATTCTTGTTTCTCTTGAATAGCATATTATTTGGTGGTCAAGTAACAAATGAAGAATAATAAACTCCGCAAGCAGAAAAATAAGAATGGAGTTGCTCGAGAAGTAAATACATGTTATCTTGCCATGCCTATTTGTATCCATTGAGTTTAAGTTTGATGCGTGTACGTATTGTCTTTTTTGCGAATTGAGAAACTCCGGAATATGAAGTTGGGATTTTTTTTTTAAAAAAAGCTGCTGTTTTTTATGTTTCTTATGTTCACGGAGCTAATGTCGTAATGAGATTTGGGCATTATTATCAGGTATATATGAACCACAAGGAGTTAACATCCCAGAGCCCAACCAAATCGAAACTACAAGATGGGGTAGTGATCCGTTCAGCTTTGGTTCCTATTCCAACGTCGCTGTGGGTGCATCAGGAGATGACTATGACATTTTAGCAGAAACCGTGGGGGAAGGAAAACTTTTCTTTGCTGGTGAAGCCACTAGCAGGCGCTATCCAGCCACTATGCACGGAGCATTTCTTACTGGGCGTAGAGAAGCTGCAAAGATGGCCCATCAAGCTAGTGTTAGAATATCGCGTTTGAAGGTTGTGAAAATAAGGAGATAAGGTATACTTCAGATCTTTTTAAAGGCATTTCTAAAGTTTGTTACGACACTGACATCCAAGAACAAACTTTGTTTTATCTCACTATGTTATTGACACAGAACTTTTATGTTGCCTTTAAATAATTGTCCTTTATCGTTTATGGTAAAGAATTAACTAATTACTCAAGTATGATTTGGTTTCTTTTTGTATCCTTGTTATTTTATTAGCTCCAGAAATAGTTGTTCAGTTCCTTGTTTGGATAAACTCTATAATTTTCCTATATCGACATTGTTTGCCATGCAGACTTTATGCAGTAAATGCTGAAATAAGATAACCAGACCAAACATGCTAAATGCAAGCAACAATTGCCACCAGTAAGTTGGGGCAAATTTAGTTGGCATAATGAAATAATTGTTGGTTATATATCCTTTAGCATGTGGGTTATCCCACATGCAGGGTCCGAGGAAGGTAGAATGTTTGCGAGACCTTATCCTTATCTTGAGAAGGTAGAGAGGTTGTTCTCAATACCCCTTCGGAGTGCAAACAATGTTAAAGAGGTGCAATAACACACTGAAATAACAAGAAAATGAGATAATGAGGTTAAATGCTAACATGTAGTAATAGTAATCTAAAGATGGGAAAAGCAAGAAGAACAATACTAACACTTTGAGAATGGGGAAAAATATGTCTGCATAGTTGAGACCCTTCTATCCTAATCCTCGGCTTCTACACCCTTCTGTCAAGGGTCATCATCTCTTTGGTGAGGCGTGAGCTGAAGTTGTGTCATATCCTGCCTAATCACCTCAACCCTAATACTTCTTAGGCCAATCTCCACCCGTCCTTAAGTCTAGAACAACTAACCTTGCACACTTCATGACCATGGCATCTACACATCTCCACTTTACATGACCAAATCATCTCGGCCTCACTTCGCATCTTGTTCTCCACGAGGGTCACTCCCATTTTGTTCCGAACAATTTCATTCCTAATCTTATCTTCCTGGTATGCCCACACATAGGCTATAGAAAAAGTTAGTGAGACAATTGTGATAGATAACAATCTAATGAACAGGCAGGCATAAATTTAGCTTTTGATGTGATGTGCTAGTACTTGTGTCTATTACAAGCACATACGTAGAAGCTGGTGTATATTTGCATTCAAGGGTATATGGTTTTATATATACATTGTTTTTTTCAAATAGCTAGTGTTTAAGTGGACAATAATGAATTTGAGAGGAGATATTGCAGCACAATTTGTTGCTATAAAATTTATGAAAAGTAATTCACACAATTTATCGAGATAGCTTAATAGGATAACCATTAATCCTTTTAATTTTTTATACTTAGTAAATCAACAGGTTCGCACGCTAAAATATTAACATGATATTTGTAGAAAAAGATCGCAAGCCCCATGCACTAAAGCTCCCTCTATGCACAGGGTCTGAGGAAGGGCCTGACCACTAGGGTCTATTGTACGCAGTCTTACCTTGCATTTCTGCTAGAGGCTGTTTCCAAGGATTGAACCCGTGACCTCCTGGTCACATGGCCGCAACTTTGCCAGTTACTCCAATGCTCCCCTTCCTTACACGCTATGTGCGTACCCGAAGACTAGAAATGGGAACATCCCAAGCACAAGATTGTAAGTCATTGAATTGAAAAGTTATATTGATTGAAATCATCGAATGCTTCACTAATATAGACCACATTCATATGCAACAATCAAAATTCATTTGAAAGTGGTCTGTTTCTATTAGAGTTAGAGAAAATATCACCATGAATAATTGTTTTAACACAATCATCTTTTTGTTAAGCACTAAAGGAAACTTGATATCTAAGATCGATGTCTCATTATTCAAATAAAATACACTTGCCGGATTTTATTTCCTTATTTAAAGCTCTATAAGGTTGTATATAGACAAAGAATAACTGCTCTATTGTGCATGTTCATATCTATATTACCTAATAGAACTAATCTTGTGATGCAGGTTCATCGCCTCTTTTGTACTTCTTGATACTACTTTGTAGCTACGTGCATAGTTTAACTCTACCGTAAATCCATTGTCTCGAAAAAATTTATATTTGTTGTTCTCAAGAAATGAATATAATAATCGTGTGTGATAGGTATTACTAGATTTTGTAGATCTCATTAAAGTAAGAAGTGAAAAAGTGTCATTTACGTTTATCATGAAACCTTTGTTAAATCTCAAATATTCATTCATTTTAGATTCTTAATATTACTTATAGTATTGTTGTGTATGTGGCGAGCTCTTTTGGACGACTCCAAAATCAAAGCTTGATCTATCAAGTCAAGATTCTTTTTTATGTATCTTCACATAAGTTTCACTCAAGAATGTGAAAATGTCATCTTACGTAGCTTTAATTATCATTCAAATTAGTTTGTGCGTTTGCTTTCGTTTTTGTTTCATTGTTTACTTTTAAATATTTAGTTGTCTTTGTCATTTGTTTTTCTTGGTCAATTCAACTGCTTGTTGCTTTTATTGTTCTTCATTGTCCTCCTCTTACGTGATGAAAATCTTTCTAAATTTTAGTGGCGCATATAACTTCCTAATCTTGAGCAGTCCTGCGCCAACTCTGTATGAAGTTTCAACTATTTGGTATTGACTTCCTCTTGTTAGCTTTGTGCTTCAAGAATTATGATCAAAGTTCTATATTATTTTGTTCTTCTGATTTTGTGTAGCAGCTTTGACTGGGCATGATATAAATACAGAGAAAGTATCTATATTGTATTTTATTTGTGGTGTGACTAAGTCATTCTCGACTTAATTAAATGAAATGTTAGAATTGTTGGGAAGCAAAATGCTCGCTATTATTGATGTGAATATAATAGCTAAGCACGGCGAAAGAGACTTCTGTCAATTTTGACATTATAATTCTGCTACATCATACCAACATATTTAATCAGTCAAATAGATTCACTATTCATCAATAAGCTTGTAATTTTTTTTCCTTCAAATTTCTTGTTAATCACTGCAAACATGTTCTACTAATATTTATTTCATTTGTAACTGTTGCATATATCAGACTTGAGGCTAACGTTTCTTATATTTAGTACTTAAAAGGTGTTGTAAAGTCGAGAGCAGCCACGTGAAAGGAAGTCAGGTATGATTCCTATTTCTTTCCTTTAGTCTGTCCTTTCTTTTTTCTTCTTCGGAGTTTCAGCTTCTTCATACATCCCCTTTTTAACTTGTTTCTCTGGAAGGCTAAAAAAATTGGCAGAGGCAATGAAACCACTTTATCTGCTGGGAATATCATAACGAATGTAGTCGTGAGCTGCTTTAGCTATACGTCTATGGCAAGTTAGAAATAGGCCCTTCTACTGGTTTGTGATGAGGGATCTCACTTCCTCCAGGTTTGAATATTCTCGTAATGACACCATTGGTTTTGAACCACTATCTAGTGGTTATGGATCTGTGCTTCCAATCCTGAGGAAACTTCTTGCTTGAGCTTGGATCCCTTATCCAAAATGTCCATCAGAAACAACAGACTTGGTTCCCTTTTCCAAAAAGTCCGTCAGAAACAACCAATCTTTAAAACTCCACGAGAAACGGTGCCATATCTCCCTCCAAGTTTATGTGAAACATGGAATTTACCTTTTAAAATTTGAAGAACTTTTATCACTGCATCGTCAGGGGGCATTATCTCAAACTTGTGTGCAGCTTCGCCAACAACTAGAGCTAACAATAAAAGCCCACCAACAACTGTTGCATAGTTATAAAATGGAAAGAATTCCCCCTGACAACTGCAATCATCATTAACATGACCAAAAACATCGTTGGAGTCCCAAAACACATAAGGGAACAACAATGCAACCTTATTCAACAATCCAATCCCAATCTTTCTATTGTGTCCAGCTTTTGTTGGGGCAACTTTGGAATGAACTGGATGGAACCATTCTTCAAAACTCCAAGAGGAACTGTGCACAGAGTCATATCTCCCTCGAATACTTGGTCCCCTACAGCAACCTTTACCCTATCACGATCATAACAGATAGCATGCAAAGTTCTTTCAAAAATGATAAGCACATTTTCCGCCAAGACATGATTTAATCTTCCATCTCTACCGGGCAAGAAGCAATGATCCCCTCCTATATCATAGGGGTTTTCTTTGTCCCAAAATTCTAAGGAAATCTTTGAAAGCAAACCTGCATTTGCATGTTCCAGATTTGCCAAATGCCAGTTAAACAACCTCATTTCCTCATCATTTTTCGTCACACCAAAATCCTCTTGCAAATTCTCCAATGCTTCTCTAAGAGAAGTATCCTCAGATAATTGTAGCCTAAGCTTATTTGCCCTATCCAAAAGCTCGTTATAAGCATCCTCTACTTTTTTTATTCAAATGCTCATCTACAGGCTTTCCATTAGCATGATAGAGAGGACATTGGTCTCTCACCTTATGAAGTGTATATGATAACTATCGTGCCCACAGACTGAGAGGATTTCCTAGTGTACATGTCAGAACACTCCCTCCTAAATCAGCAGCTACCACCTTATTCCCTCCTTCCATCTTGTTCATATACACCCTTCCACCTGCACGCTTTCGTCCCTCCAAAACAGTAACCTCAAAGCCAAACAACATCAGTTGCCTCGCAGCCGCCAACCCACCAAGACCTGCCCCGATAACTATCACTCTACCCTTACTTGGTTCAGCTGGAATCTTCTCCTTAATTGCCAAAGCCATCCAAAAATTAATATATCCAGACGATAACAAGTAGTTATATGCAGCATCCAATAATCTACTACAACATTCGAGTATAACATCAACGAACATATCTTTAGTCACCCAAATCGACACATTTTCACGCCATTTGGTTATAATATGATTTCTAATTAAAATATAATTATAGTGTTCCACCCCCACCAACTTCACTAACAACCCCAACATCAATTTCCTTGTCCTACAACGAGTTAGACGAAAATTCAGCACTTGACCTCAGAAGTTGACTCTCTATTTATACAAATAATCTCGTCCGAAACAACTCATCTTCTCGAATTCACCCTTTTAACCACTTTAGAACCACCACTTTCCTTTGCAAAATCAGAACTTTCTACTTGGAGTTCTTAAATTTACCCGAAGAACACGAAGAAAGCAATGTAGACTGTTTTTCATTGGTTTTGCCGAGAAAATCACTGGATAACTGGGTCAAAGACTGTTTCCTGGTTGATCTACCTCTTGTTCTCTTCATGGAATAGAGATGGGATTGAATTGATTCGGGATTGAACCGGAATTAGAGTTAGGATTAGAATTTTGGAAGTGAATTGAAATTGGGAGTAAAATCAAGTTTCGGGTTTGAGTTAGGCAAATGAATTGGGAATTTGAGAGGAATTTTGTCGATCCAAATTCAAGCACCGGTGATAAGTTTGGGGTTGGTGTCACTGGCTCTTCTTCTACTTCTCTGAATCATAGTGTTGGAGGGATAATATTGGCTGGTGATAGCTCTATCTTTGCTTCAAATATTTTTGAAGATAGCATGGGTACATGTGCTTCGTCTGCCAGCGCAAATCGTGGTGGTCGGAAAAGACGATATTGTTGGAGCAGAAACTTTGTACTTCTTGGCTCTTATATGGTAATTATCTTTATGCCATTTTTCTCTTTTAAGCATCTTTATAAGCCTCTACTAATGTACCCTCCTTGTCATTGCATAGTCAATGAGAAGTATAATATCTTTTGTATGATTGTGTTCTAATAGCTGTCTTAGAAAGAACCTAAATTTATGATTGTGTGATTATAGTTAACATAGATCTGATTATCGACCTTGATGTTGTGAGTTGCAGGTGACTGGAGTTCGGTTTTTATACCCTTTTGCTCAGTGAGTTTATCTATGTTCTTGGTGGAGTTTTCTTTCTCTATTGTCCGAGTGACGGGAAAATGAAATTAGTGCACTGATAGCGAATAACGATTCACAAAATGTATTCGAGCAGTTCTTTCTTACTGTACTGTTATGTGCTATCGTACATGTATTGCCATGAGAAAGATTTTGCTATTGCTAGTAGAGAAACAGGTAAAAAGCATCTTTTACGTAAGGAAGCAGTTTGAAAATTTTGATTCTCTTGATCTGATCTCCATTGAATTGAATGTGCTGTAACACCTTATGATCTACACTAGTAACTCATTTGAGATCTCTTTGTTTCATATGTACTCAAGCAGTTGCCTTGGGCCGAGTACTGGTACAGGTTCAGATTTTCTTGGTCTATTTCCAAGTATTCTCGAATGACTGGAGCTTCTGTTCGATAGCTTCCATATCAGGCTTCAACATTCTGCTCAGCATACTCCAAAACTAGTTGTTGATGAGGGAGAACTGTTTGTGACGCGCACAATACAAGCATCAATTGCATAATGTTTATCTTTGATGATTTCTTCAACCAACGCCTTTCTCCTTTCGTCCGAAAGAGGAGGAAGCAAAGGGATCATTGTCCTCCAAGTAAGTGAACTTTGGATTTGTACTCAAAATGATCAGTTGAACAAACATTTGTGGGATTCCACTGGGCATGTTGTTGTTGTTTGCAGCATAATTGTTATTTATGCTTTATTTGAGCTGAGGGTTTTTCAGAAACACCGTCTCTATCTCGAGGTAGGGGTGAGGTTTGCGTATACTCCATCCTCTTTAGACTCCAGTCGTGGGATTACGCTGGGTATGTTGTAGTTGATCTGTTCTCCATTGAATAGAATTTGTTGCAACTCCTCATGATCTACACTACTAACTTATTTAAGATCTGTTTGTCTCAGATGTACTTACTCTAGCAGTCGTGTTAGCCAAGTCCTTGTGTGGTTTCAGATTTTCTTGGTCTAATTCCAAGCATTTCTCGGATGATAAAAGCTTCAGTCTTCTGTTTGATTGCTGTTTGGTTAAACATTCTGCGCAACTGCTCATGACGAGGGAGGACTTTCTGACTCTTCATAATGCATTGTGCACAATACAAGCATCACTTGCATAACGTCTATCTTTGCCGATATCTTCAGCCAACACCTTTTCACTTTCATCCATAGCAAAGGTATCCTTATCCTCATTATGTAAGTGAACTTTAAGTTGTACTCAGAATGATCAGTTGAACTAACATTTGTGTTTCGGATGTTTAGTCTATCCGAAAGCATTAAACAATAACAGAACAGCCAGTTCCTACAATCAGTTCAATAGTTTTAAGGTCAAAATTCGTGTAGATTTACATGTACTTGATGGACATCCATGTCAGTTTATCGCTATTACCGCTCCTTTTTTCATAAATAACTATGAGATTTTTGTTAATACTAACTGAAATTGCACAGATTGATTGTAACTGTATGTGTATCCATCAATATCGGATGGAGCCAAAGATTCACTATTTTTTGGCTTTGGGGTATGATGGAATAAAGCAAAATGACTCTTTAAACTGTCTGCGCTTCTTTCAATTGTGAAGTAGCAGCTAGTCAATGCAACTTTCGACGCTCATCATGGGTCATCCGGAAACAGTCGCGTTATGTTTTTAAACATAGGGGTCAGGCTGCGTACATCCGACCCCCCCTACCCCGCAATGGGCGGGAGCCTTTGAGGCATTGGGGTATGTTGTTGTTGTTGATTGTAACTGTATGTGTATGTGTATGTATGTGTGATCAACTGTATATTTTTTTTTATCGCAGAAGCTGGATTTGCAGTATGTGTTTTGAAAGCATAATTTGGACGTATGTGAAAACATCAACTGTATGTGCGACCAACTATATCTCTGCTGAAGTAGTGTCGATTTTCCAGTGCCATTTCTTTATCAACTAAGTTGTACTTTTTTCTGCCTGCAGCGAATGCTCACAAAATCCATGTTGCTCAAAATTGTCATGAGATTCAGGGTTGCAACCAACAGCAGTCGCAGAAGCTTCCACTCCTGGGTGAAGCTAATTCCTATTGAGTCCTTTTGTCATGCGCATTAAGCATGAGGCTAAAAAATTGTGCTCCCTGAAAGTGAAGAGAGTTGCCTAGTCGCGTAAAGTTCCTTAACTAACTGTTCTACATAGCTTAATGTACAAGGTGTTTGCGTTATACAGATGTATAAAGTCTCGAAATGCAGCTTTCATTATATTGTTCGTTGGGTGAGTAACTATTGAGTCTGCAGTCTTTGTTTTATCTCTGTAATGTGAGGATCAGGCACTTATTTCAACTTGGAAGACTCAAATTTGGCAGGCACACACCATTTTCATGTAAACAAGTCTTGTAGAAGGAAATTCATTATACTATAAGTTATCCCAAATTATCTGTCGTGGTTTCATAGTACATTATTGTTATTTTAGAAGTTCAAGACAGCATTGTAATGTCTTGTAGCAGTTTGGCTTGAGAAACAGCAACGTTTCACCGTTGTTGACCTCTGATGCAAGAGCTGTAGGTCACAGATGGCTCATTACCCTTGGATGGTTTAGATTCTACAAACTCCATCTGAGGCCATTTGCAGCTACTAGCTTTTCCTTTTGCTGACCTGAAAACATTTGAAATATGATCAGCATTCCCCTCACCATCTTGTTCTGGACCTGTTTTCCGACCCCATGTAGCAGGATTCCACGATATAGTTCTCCCATTACGGAAACTTGAACTTGGTCTTCTTCTAAATCCATTTCTCAGCTGCATCTCAGACACAGCAACAAGAGAATGTCTGAGATCTCTAATCATTTCGTTAGCAATTGAGAAACCACACTCTTTCATTGACCTGACCATGACAATAGAATCCTCTGAGTCTGCTGTGTGCAAACTCACTTGACGAGATTTTTCCTCTATTTTACCAGTGAGATTCATAAGGTTGGGCACCGCGGTGTGTGTATGCTGCTGAATGTAGAAAAGACCAGCTGAGGGCTCGTTTGCTATGATCTTTATCATGTCCACCAAAGACTCAGTTATCTCTACAAAGCCGTCTAATGTGGAAACCCCACACATTTTCCTGAACGACAAATGTTCATCATCACTGGTGTTGCGAGAAAACAAAAGTTAAATACAACAACAACATACCAAGTGTAATCCAACTAGATCGAGTGAAATACATCAATGTGCAAACTGTGTGCTATGTATAACAGTATAAGGTTAGTCCTTACATTTTCAAATCCAGTAACTTTGACCAAAGTGTTGCAGTTGTATTAAGAAATCCACTTAATATGCATGAATAATCTTTTCAGAACCCGGTAATCTACCTTTCCCCGTATCCATAGCCTATAAACTCAAAATTCTGAATCCACCTCAGTGCACCTCTTAATACAAAGCCACTAAAAGTTTTCTTTCAATATCCTATATGTCTGCATAATCTTTTTTATAATACATGTAAACTTAGCAAAAAGTCCTATAACTTAGAAATGAATGAACAAAAACAAAAGCAGA
>JAOTQR010000045.1:6633848-6651071 GCA_025774065.1 Solanum ossicruentum | reverse complement strand
ATATTCATTTCATCATTATATAGTCATTCAACTCATAGGAAATGCATTAGACCTTCAATTCCTTAAGAAATCGTAACCAGACATTTTATCAAATGCTTAGAGGATATGTAATGCTAGTATAAAACCATCAATAGATACTTGATAACACCCTCAAGCAATATACATCAAAGCCCTTCATCAAATCTCACATTGGATCTTAGATTCATAACTCAAAACATACTAAAATAGTCATAATTTCATAAATCCAACATATTGTGCAGTGAATTTCATAATAAGTAAGACCCATGAGTAAATCTTCCTTTAAATCATGTAATTTTGAGTAAAAGGAAGCTTGGGCATCATGGGAGAAAGGAACCCATGAAAGAAACCTACATACCTTAGCTTTGGAGATGAACTTGATGAAGATTAGAGATGAAGACTTGAAGCTTGAATGAGAACTTTAAGATCCGGATGAATTTTGAGACTTGAATTTTGGAGTGAGATATTTGGCTAAGTGTTTGAGTAAGTATTGGGGAATGTTTAGAATGATATGAGGGTAAAAAATTGCTAAGTATAGGTATTTTCATGTTTGGGAACACTTAGGCCCAAGTATAGGTATTTTCACTTTTGGGAACACTTAGGCCCAAGACTTAAAAGTCTTTGACCGAAGTCAAAACTAGATCAAAAAAAAAAAATTACACAAAGGCGTACCCTTGGCGCGTCGAGCCAGGCAGGCGCAAACCTCACTCTGATTTTCATTTTTGGAAATTGAAATTGCCAATCATTTGCTCTTACATCGGGCTTAAACCCGTTTTTCACTCAATTTGACCCCCTGATCAAGAATATGAAGTCGGATTTTCGATATCGCACACGAATTTAGAGATATATGAAAATTACGATTCCAGACACTTCCGAAGCACATTTTCGGACATTTTTTTGGGGTCATTACAGCACCTAACAAGTGAAATAAATTGCCAATAACTGGCAATTGTATTCATCCTGGTGGAAGCTTTTTATTACTTCTTTTTGATATAGAAAGAAGTAAAATGCTAGCGAAAACTGAACCTAATACAAGTGTAATATAATTCGTAGTAAGTACTCTTCTACTTCATTCTCCTTCAACTCTCTTACTAATTTAAGATGTAAGAAATATGCCTTTCAAATGCTTAATTATATATGGTTTGTCAACAACAATAGGTTCTAATACATTAAAAATTTCACATCATGGGAACCTACTGGCTTCTCAGATCCTACATGTCCTTTAAATATAAAGTACTTACATATTATAACATCTTACGAATCAGGCCTATTTTTATTTATTTAGACATAGTTGACTTAATTTCTGTAGCAAAAGTTTAACAAAGACAGCTAATGGCAATGTAAGCAAATTTTAACTAACAGGCAATGTTTGGAGCTTGACACCAATAAAACTAATTCTGTCTTCCAATTTCAGAAAAGCAAATAGAGAAAAACAACACCTCAGCAACAGACTAAAGATCAATATCCTCCCTTCAAATCATTAACCACAACATATGGTATGGGTGTCATTGTCTCCAGAGTAGCACCTTCAACCATGAATCCTGGTTTGGGACCTAATGGTTGGCTTTTTGTGCTGATGACTTCTCCTCTAGCCTTGGCCTCGGCCTTTAGTTGATCGTTGTTCTTAATCCTTTCTCTGACTTCTTCAGTGAATTGAGACTGATGAACATGCTCAATCCTCACATGGATCTTCTTCCTTAAGATCTTGTTATGAACTTGCTTGTTGAATTCAACACCGATGCCGCGTTTTATGACATTGCAAAAACGACTAGTGCGTCCATGGTAGAACTTGTGAGGCATTTCCTTGTGAACAGCGCCATTCACCTTGATATCAACATAGTTTCCGATTTTGAAAATCCTCGAGTAGGTTGAAAGTGGGATGTTACCTTTCTTCTTGAAGGCGCGAGAGAATGAATCTCTCGTTAGAGACCTCAAACCATAATATATCGGCCGGCATTTTTTTCTTCTGCTCTCGCTGTAGGGGTTTGTGGAGAAGAAAGAGAGCAATCAGGCCTATCGGATCATCAAATCAGAAGAGGAACATTCTGATTTGTCGTGAATTCAAGCTCGCTACCAAAACACAATCTAACCTCTACCATGCGATGGCTAAGAATTACAAGCACGCTTCATTAAACAGCAACAGCAATAGCAAAAATCATGCCTGAGATGAATATTGCACAGAAAGGTCATGAGAGATTCTCCAAGTTGGATCTGAATCTTCTGTTTTGACAAAAAGATGGTGCAACTGTTCATGCCATTGTCTTCCGGTGAAGGCTTCCCGTTTTTATGGGATTTCTTCCAGTTTTGGAAGAGAGGCTGCTAGTGTATGCACAAAAATATTCTTCGGAGTTACATCTTAATGTTTTTCATTTTATGGGCGTACCATTTACTGATTTTCATAATTCGGAAATTGAGCAGTTTTATGGTTGCATGAATCCGAAAGGGCACAACTCTTGATGGAACAAGCAGCAACCGATCAAACAGATGCGATGCTTATTGGAAATGGGCGCAACTGTGGGAATATTTTTTAATTATTATTATGAGAGGATAATAGGCTGTGTAGTGTAATAGAGGGTATTTTAGTAATTTAATATTAAAATTTTAAAGTTCATGCCTTTAAGATAATATAGATTATGTGTGGTATGTTCAAGATCCACGCTGGTGCTCAAATACCTCACAAGTTTAAGCCTATGATGTGGGTAGACATTGTGCTCCCTGTAAGTGAAGAGAGTCGCCTAGTCGCGTAAGGTTCCTTAAGTATAAGCCTATGAAGAAGCTAGACATTATGCTCCCTGACAACGACACGTAACGTTCCTTTACTAACGGTTCTACGTAGCTTATTGTACAAGGTGTTTGCATTATAAAGATGGATAGATGTCTCGAAATGTAGCTTTCATTATATTGTTTGTTTGGGTGAGTAAGCATTGAGTCTGCACTCTTTGTTTTGCCTCTGTAGTGTGAGGATCAGGGCACTTATTTCAAGTTGGAAAATCAATGTCTACATAATATAGTCCTCATAGATTCAAATTTGGCAGGCACACATTGTTTTCTTGTAAACAAGTCTTGTAGAAGGAAATTGGTTATACTATAAATTACTTCCTCCATCTCAACTTATTGGTCCTGGTTTATAAAAATGGTTGTCTCAAATTATTTGTTATTTTAGTACTTCAAGACGACTAGCATTCTGATGTCTTGTAGCAATTTGGCTTGAGAACCGCAATGCTTTACCGTTGTTGACCTCTGGTGCAAGAGCCGGCATCTGCTGCTAATATCGAATCATCAGAACAGGTCACAGATGGCTCCTCATTCTTGTATGGTTTAGATTCTACAAACTCCATCTGAGGCCATTTGTAGCTACTAGCTCTTTGTTTTGCTGACCTGTAAACATTTGAAATATAATCAGCATTCCTCTCACCATCTTGTTCTGGGCCTGTTTTTCGACCCCATGTAGCAGGATTCCACGATATAATTCTCCCTATACGGAAAATTGAACTTGGTCTTGGTCTTCTTCTAAATCCATTTCTCAGACACAGCAACTAGAGAATGCCTGAGATCTTTAATCATTTCGTTAGCAATTGAGAAGCCACACTCTTTCATTGACCTGACCATGACAATAGAATCCTCTGGATCTGCTGTGTGCAAATTCACTTGACGAGATTTTTTCTCTATTTTACCATTGAGATTGATAAGGTTGGGCACCACGGTGTGGGTATGCTGTTGAATGTAGAAAATACCAGTTGAGGACTCGTTCACAATGAACTTTGTCATGTCCACCAAAGACTAGTTTATCTCTACAGAGACGTCTATTGTGGAAGCCGCACACATTTTCTTGAAGGTCAAATGTTCATCATCACTGGTGTTGCGAGAAAACAGAAGTTAAATACAACAGCATACCAAGTGTAATCCAACTAGAATCAAGTTAAATACATTATGTACAAACTGTGTGCTAAGTATAACAGTATAAGGTTAGTCCTTGACATTTTTGAAGGCAACAAATTGCTTTTCTAATAATACCTATCAGAAAAACTTTTTTCCAGAAAGTGACTCTTCATGTGTCCCCTTCTTGTTCCTAGTACTATTTAGAGCTCAACCATAGAGGCCCTTGGGTTTAGCTCAATTGACAAAGGTTGAGACACTTGTCACTTAGGTCGGACCAAATGAATAAGTCCAGCATTTAAGTGGAGAAGGATAGAGGAGCAGCCCTTCATCACTGAACTTTGAAGGCTGTGGTTGGTTCAAAGTGTCATCTCCTAATAGATTTAAGACCATTCAAGAAAAAGAGAAAAGCTCTTAGACCGTAGAGAATAAGTGAGTAAAGATGTTCATTTTTTGTACACTTCTTATTCAAAGAATAGAATGGAATGCGGATTGTAGTTCTTTCTACTTCTCGAGGTAAAGTGACAGAGTGAAAGGCTCGACTAGCTAGAAGGAATAGGTGGAGAATCAATCAAAATGGTCAAAGTGATTATATGGGCTTTTCTAAGTGTCACGATCCAAGCCTAGGGCCTAGACGTGACACAGTTAATAGGAAACTTGAAGGAACCCTAAACAAGCCTCCTAGACTATTAATCACACATCCTCGGTTGCGGAAGCAAAATACAACAACAAGAGACATATAAATAAGGACAAGGGACTAATCGAAGTCTTTGATAGCATAAAACATAGAAGAGTCAAAGCTCAAGACATAAGTACATCATTTGTCCAACAAACACCTCTAACATAGACTTGAGCAGGGGCCAAGACACTTTCCGTTTTCACCCTCATATTAACAAGAGTTCAACATGAAGAGAAAACAAGTGACAAGAGTAAGATAGCTAATGTCCCCGAACATGAGGACTTACCAAAGCTCTTCTTCCAATATGCCAAGACTGTCCACGGGAAGGATGGTCAAGAGGTGCTCCGATTCCTACATAGTGATATCATGTAGGCAAAAGTATGCGTTAATACGTTTGAATGTACTAAGTGTATATGATGCAATGCAACAAGACATAGAGAAGTTAGTCAAAATGCATATACATAGGCAATGGGTAAGTATAATAACAATATGGCATGCATGATCAATGGTTGAGTAAAACATGCTTATAATACACATAACTTGAGGATATAGATTACATGTGTAGGAAGAGACCATCATCATAGATCAAGCAAACTAGTACTTGGAATCCAAGGCATATCACCCCCTTGGATGGTGATTGAGGTATCTAG
Organism: Solanum ossicruentum; assembly: GCA_025774065.1. Taxonomy (NCBI): domain Eukaryota; kingdom Viridiplantae; phylum Streptophyta; class Magnoliopsida; order Solanales; family Solanaceae; genus Solanum; species Solanum ossicruentum. The sequence continues at coordinate 6,645,848 of JAOTQR010000045.1, read as the reverse complement.
CCCTCAATTAGTAGATGGGCATAGCACCGCCATCAAAATGGTCAAGGTATATACTCCTCAACATGGTAGATGGGCATAGCACCCCCCATCAAAGTGGCCAAGGTATATACCCATCAACATGGTAGATGGGCATAGCACCCCTCATCAAAGTGTGGTCAACTTGCAACACTATAGATACCTTTCATGAATTCAACACATACACACAAACATTTCATCACATAGAGTCACTTAACACGTAAGCCATGCAATAAACCTTCAATAACTTAAGAATCCTTAACAAGACATTTTATCAAACATTTGCCGGGTGTGTAATGCTAGTTCAAAATCATGCAATTTAAGGGTGGAATAGTATGAGAAATCTTAATATAAATCAACCCACCAACAAATGGTAACACCCTCATGTAAGATGCATTGAAATCTATCATCAAATGTCACAATAGATCATAGTTTTATAGCGCAAAATATGCATAAACATTCAACATTTCATAAAAATCCCAACATAGTTTATAATCATAATTCATAATAAGAGATACCCATAAATAATCCAACTTGAAAACATGCACTGTTCATAAAAAGAGAAGGTTAGGCACCATGAGCGAAAGGACCCAATGGTTGAAACCCACATATCTTAGCCCTTGAAATTCTTGAAATTGGATTGAGAAGGACTTGAAGCTTGGAAGGGTGTCTTGGAATCCAAAACATTCTCTTGGGTTCTCTTGAATTCCTATTGGGGTTTTGATGAAGGCTCTTGAGAGAACTTGATAGTGAATTTAAGTTGAGAGGAATGAATTCGATCCTTTGGAATAGGTTTAGATTTTTTGTGAAGGTTAAGATGGCATTGGAAGTCCCAAAAAGACATTAGAATAGATTAAATTTACGAAAACGTCATTAGTGAAACAGAGGGAAAAATTGACAAAGGGTCACCTCACCGACTGATTCACGGGCAGTGTGAAGCCACACGATCCATTTACTGGTCCTGTGGTCCATCAAATCATACTTAGAAAATTTCGCAAAAGTTATGAGACATAATTTTATACTTGGAAAAATTTTGCTCCGAAAGCCTTACGGACTGTGCCACACCACACGGCTCGTGTGGCCAGTCATGACACGTGCCTTGGACATAAAGTGGTCGTCCTTGGCTTGGAAGTAGTCTCACAAGGCGTGAGATGCCACATGGCCCGTTTAGGTGCCCTTGTGGCAACACTACATGGGAGGGTCTAACGAAAACGGTTATAACTCCTTCATCCGAACTCGGAATCAGGTGAAATCAAGTGCGTTGGAAAGCTAACTCAAAGTGATTTCATTCGACATGTCGTGCGTCATCCAGTTCTTTGTATGGTAGAGGTTATGCTCATTTAAAATTTACCCTTACATAAACCAACTCCCAAAACTCAATTTATAAGAAAGTGTTGAACTTGTCTAAGTACTAGAAGTCTACCACGACCCTAATACACTCCTCACTTAAACAAATAAGGCTTGAAACATGGGTACATAAGAGCATGGAGTTATGGGGTGCCACAATATCTTTTCCACGAGAACATTCGTCCATAAATGTCAATGAAACGTACACAAGAAAAGTAATCATGAAGATTTCAGCCTAACATGGATGCAAGAAATGCACTTAAACATTATTCTAGAAAAGTTTCAACATGAACATCAAAAATCACCATAAACTTGTCAACATAAACATGAATGCATGCAAATGACATAAGGGCCAAAACTTAAGACTTGATATCATATAGGGGGACTTAAATTAGTACCTTAGACTTGAGTAGAGTGGAAGAGATATGAATATTGCTTTTGCATTTCCGCCTCAGCTTCCTATGTAGCACTTTCGACTTGTTGGTTTCTCCAAAGAACCTTGACGAAAGCTACATCCTTGTTCCTTAACCTCTTCATTTGTCTATTCAAAATTTATACATGAACCTCCTCATAAGTCAAATTGTCTTCTACCACACCCACAACATCCAAAGGTACAATAGCATTAGGGTCATCCACACACTTCCTCAACATGGACTCATAGAAGACTAGATGAACCATACTCATATCATTGGGCAACTCCAACTCATATACCACCTTACCAACCCTCCTCAACACTCTATAAGGACTCACAAATCTTAGACTCAATTTACCCTTCTTGCCAAATGGGATCACACCCTTCATGGGTGAAACCTTCAAATAAACCTAATTACCAACCTTACATTCAAGATCCCTTCTCGTCACATTGGAATAGGACTTTTGTCGACTTTGGGTTGTTTTCAATATCTCCCTTATCTCACCTTCACCATAGCCTCCATAACCAAATTTGAACCTAACAAGGCCATATCCCCCGCCTCAAACCATCCAACCGGGGACCTACAACACCTACCGTAAAGAGTTTCAAAAGGAGCCATACCAATGCTTGAGTGATAACTATTATTGTAAGCAAACTCAATGAGTGGAAGATAATCATCCCAACTACCCTTGAACTCCAAAACACAACCTCTAAGCATGTCCTCAAGAGTTTGGATAGTTCTTTCGACTTGGCCATCCGTTTGAAGGTGAAAGGTTGTGCTAAGCTTTACCTTGGTACCAAGACCTCTTTGGAAGGATCTCCAAAAGTGAGAAGTGAATTGAGCACCACGATCCAAAATGATAGGAAAAGGCACCCCATGAAATAGAACCAACTCATGAATATACAATTTAGCATAATCCTCGACACCATAAGTAGTCTTAACCGATAGGAAATGAGCTAACTTTGTCATTCTATCTACCATAACCCAAATAGAATCAAAATGCTTCCTAGTCTTAGGCAACCCAACCACAAAATCCATGTTGATTTCCTCCCACTTCTGAGTAGGAATCTATATATCTTGGGCTAGGCCACCTAGCCTTTGATGTTTGGCTTTCACTTGTTGGCCATTATGATAACCGGATACAAACTTAGCAATATCTCTCTTCGTACAACCCCACCAATACACCTCTGTCAAATCCCTATACATCTTTGTAGAATCGGGGTGAATAGAGTAGGATTAATTATGAGCCTCATCTTAAATCCTCTTTCTCAAGTCACCAACATTAGTCACACACAATCTACTTTGGTACCCAAGGGAACCATCTCCCCCTTGGGAGAAAACCTCTACTTTACCATCTCTCACCGAGGCCTTTAATTCTAACAAGGCGGGGTAAAGATCTTGTTTTTCCTTTACCTCCTCAATTAATGAAAATTTAGAACCATCAAAAACTACTACACCACTCTTGTCAACTTCCTCCAACCTAACTCCCAATCTAGACAACTGATGAATCTCTCTAGTCACCAATTTGCCACCATCATCAACATGTGCTAGGCTACCCATAGACACCCTAGTTAGAGCATCAGCCACAACATTAACCTTATCGGGGTGATAATGCACACTTATATCATAATCTTTAAGGAGCTCTAACCAACTTCTTCATCTCAAGTTAAGAGCTTTTTGGGTGAACACATATTGGAGACTCTTATGATTCATAAACACATCAACATGAACCCCATACAAGTAATGGAGCTAAATTTTCAAAGCAAATACCACGACAACCAATTTGAGATCATGGGTAGGATAATTGTGTACCTTAGTTGTCTAGAGGCATATGCTATCACAACCCAAACCAATTTTTGAGGCATCATAATATATAATAAACCCTTTCAACCCTTCCAGTAGAGACAAGATAGGAGCGAAGACAAGCTTATCTTTCAAAGTTTGCAAACTTTTTTCACACTCATTGTTTCAACATAAATTTTGCCTTCTTTTGGGTCAACTTAGTAATAGGAGAAGCAATAGAAGAGAACCCATTTACAAACCTCTGGTAAAAACCCGCCAAAGCCAAGAAACTTCTAATGTCCAATGGAGTCAAAGGTCTAGGCCAATTTCTAATCACCTTCATTTTCTTAGGATCCATCTTAATGCCATCAATTAACACTTGACCTAGGAAAGAAACCTCTTTCAACCAAAACTCACGCTTTTCATACTTAGCATAAAACTTTTCCTCCCTTAAGATTTGTAACACAACCCTCAAATGATCCTCATGCTCCTCCTCACTATGGGAATAAATCAAGATATTATTAATAAAAACCACCACAAACAAGTCAAGGTAGGGCTTAAAAACCTTATTCATAATATCCATGAAGATAGCCAGCGCATTAATCAAACCGAAGGACATAACCACAAACTCAAAGTTCCCATACCTAGTCCGAAAAGCCATCTTGGGAATGTCATACTCCCTCACCTTCACTTGGTGATACCCAGGATGAAGATCAATCTTAGAGAAGTGACTAGCCCCTTGAAGTTGGTCAAGAGGATCATTAATCCTTGGTAGAGGATACTTATTCTTTACGATGACCCTATTAAGTTGCCGGCAATCAATGCACATTCTAAGAGTACCATCCTTCTTCTTCACAAACAAAACCGATGCACCCCAAGGTGATTGACTAGGCCTTATAAAACCCTTCTCCAAAAATCCATCAATTGTCCTTCAACTCCTTCAACTCCGCTGGTCATACGGTAAGGGGGAGTAGAAATGAGTTGAATTTCGGGAAGGAGGTCTATACCAAAATCTATTTTCCTTTCAGGAGGAATACCGGGAAGCTCATTGGGAAAGACATCAAGGAACTTATTAACCACCTGAATCGACTCTATAGGACAGTCTTTAGACTCAACTTCCCTAACCCTCACAAGATGATAGAGACACCCTTAGAAATCAACCTTTCGGCTTTAATGCAAGAAATAAACCTACCCTTGACCACCACATCATCACTCACCCACTTAGGGACGGGTTTATTAGAGAATTGGAATTTGTCCCTAGGGGTTCCACAATCAATAGAAGCACAATATGCATGCAACCAATCCATCCCAAAACTGATATCAAAATCCACCATATCTAGCTCTACAAAATCACAAGGCAAGATTTTATACAAAATGAAAATTGGGATAATTTCTATAGACTCTCCTAGCAATAATGGGTGCATCAATGGGAGTAGACACTTCATATGGCTCACATAACAATTCGGGATTAACATGAAACTTTTTGGCCAAAAAAAGAGTAATAAAAGAAAGAGTGACACTCGGATCTATCAATGCATATACATCAAAATCAAAAAATTTGAACATACTGGTGATAACAACATTTGCACCATGGCCTTGTTGACGACTATCTCTACCTTTGTTTCTATTACGAGGACAATCTATCACCTTATGACCCCCCTCACCATAGTCATAACAAGCATTGGTGTCCTTCAAACATGGGCCATTATGGCCTCTACCACATCTTGGGCACATATGATTAGGCACAACACCACCACCTTTGACCCTTGGGTTGTCATTAGCAAACCTTCTATTAGGAGCATTGGAAGACCCTTGGCCTTGATGAAACCAGCCACCCTTAGGACTTTGGAATCTACCTTCAAAACGGGATCTCTTGGCCTCACCACTTCTTCTTTTTCTAAGCTTCTCCGCCTCTAGTTGTTCGACATAAGTCATGAGGCGGGACAAATACATATCACTTATCAACATGTCGGCACGACACTCCTCCTTGACCAAGTCGAGCACACCCATAAAAAATTTATTCATCGTAGACCTTGACTCGACCACCAATTATGGAGTATATTTGGAGAGTTAGTTGAACTTGAGGGCATACTCCCTCACACTCATCTACCCTTGCTTTAGATTCATAAATTCCATCATTTTGGACTCCTATAGCTCAAAAGGGAATAACTGATTGAGAAATGCCACCTTGAATTCTTCCCAAGGAATGACATTGTTATTGCCCTTCTTCTCCTTCCATTAGGCGAACCAAATTTGAGCCACCCCCTTGAGTTGGTAGGCTATCAACTCCACATTCTTCTCCAATATAACCACCATAATAGACAACACTTTGTACACCTCGTAAATAAACTCTTGAGGGTCCTCATCCACCTTAGACCCGTGGAGCTCCGGTGGGTTCATTCTTGTAAAATCCCTCACCCTAGAGGCCGGAGTAAGATTATAAGGGGCTTGGGACCTTAGGTTGATTTGGTTGGTCATAGCTTGAGGAAATATGGTAATAGCATCCTGGAACTCTTCATGAGCCACTCTCATATCTTGAGGAGCTTGAGGAGCCGGAGGAGCTGGTTGCTCCTCAGGTGAATGAGCTCTCCTTGGCCGAACTCTTGGAATAGGCATGATCTAGAATAGCAAAGAACATTCATTAAAGAAAAAACCTTACCTTAGCTTCTAGCATTACATGATCATGAAGAAGGGAAACATTTTCTAAAATGCCTCATAGCCTCTTACTCATAGTTGTGGTGCACTTCACCACCATGACTAAGACTCTAATCGGCGCGGTGTGTTGGATTCCAAGGACCATAAATAACCTAGTGCTCTGATATCAAGTTCATCATGACCCAAGCCTAGGGCTAGACATGACACGGCGAATGGGGAACCCGAAGGAACCTCAAACAAGCCTCCTAGCATATCAATCACACATCCTCGGTCATGGAAGCAAAATACAATGACAAGATATATATAAATAAGGATAAGGGACTAAGGGAAGTCCTTGATAGCATAAAATATAGAAGAGTCAAAGATCAATACATAAGTACATCATTTGCCCAACAAACACCTCTAACATATACTTGAGCGGGGACCAAGACGCTTTCCGGGCTTACCCTCATAATAACAAGAGTTCAACATGAAGAGAAAATAAGTGACAAGAGTAAGATAACTAATATTCCTGAACATGAGGACTTGACAAAGCTCTTCTTCTAATATGCCAAGACTAGCCACGGGGAGGATGATCAAGAGGTGCTTCGGTTCCTACATAGTGACATCAGGTAGGTAAAAGTATGCATTAGTATGTTTGGATGTACTAAGTATATAAGATGCAATGCAAAAAGACATAGGGAACTTAGTCAAAATGCATATACATAAGCAATGAGTAAGTATAATAATAATATGGTATGCATGATCAATGCTTGAGAAAAATAAGCTTATAAGACACATAACTTGAGGATATAGATTACTTGTGTAGGAAGAGACCATCATCATAGACCAAGCAAACTAGTACTTGGAATCCAAGTCATATCACCCCCTTGGAAAGTGATTGAGGTATCTACCCCTCAATTCGTAGATGGCCATAACACCCCCCTCCACATCAAGGTGGTCAAGGTATATACCTTTTAACATGGTAGACGGGCATAGCACAAAGTGGCCAAGGTATATACCTATCAACATGGTAGATGAGCATAACACCCCCCATCAAAGTGGCCAAAACATGGTAGATGGACATAGCAGCCCCCATCAAAGTGTGCTCAATTTGCAACACTATAGATACCTTTCATGAATTCAATACATACATACAACTCTTTCATCAGATGGACTTACTTAACTCATAAGTCATGCAATAGACCTTCAATAACTGAAGAATCCTGAACAGGACAATTTATCAAATACTTGGGGATGTGTAATGCTAGTTCAAAATCATGCAATTCAAGGGTGGAATAGTATGAGAAATCTTAATGTAAATAAATCCACCAACACAATGTAACAACCTCATGTAAGATTTATTGAAACCCATTATAAAATCTCACAATAGATCATAGTTTTATTCCTCGAAATATGCATAGATAATCAACATTTCATGAAAACCCCAATATAATTTATAATCATAATTCATAATAAGAGATACCCATAGATAATCCAACTTGAAAACATGCACTTTTCATAAAAAGGGAAGGTTGGGCACCATGGGTGAAAGGATTCAATGGTTGAAACTGACATAACTTAGACCTTCAACTTCTCGAAATTGGGTTGAGAAGGACTTGAACCTGTGAAGGGTGTCTTGGAATCCAAAACTTGCTCTTGAGTTCCCTTGAATTCCTAGTGGGGTTTTGGCGAAGGTAATTGAGAGAATTTGAGAGTGTATTCAAGTTTAGAGGAATGAATTTGATCCTTTGGAATAGGGTTTAGATCTTTTGGGAAGCTTAAGATGGCATTGGAAGTCCCAAAAAGATATTAGAAGAGATTAAATTTACGAAAATGCCATTAGTTAAATGGAGGGAAAAATTGACAAAAGGTCACCTCAATGACTGATTCATGGGCCATATGAAGCCACATGGTCTATTTATAGGTCCTTCAAACCATTTTCGTGAAAGTCACACTGTAATTTCATACTCAAAATATTTCGCACCGGAAGCCTCACGGAGGGCCTCATTGCCCGTTCCATACCACACGGCTCGTGTGGCCATTCATGACATGTGCTTTGGCCACAAAGTGGCCATCATTATCTCAGAAGAAGTCTCATGAGGTGTGAGATACCACACGGCCCGTTTAGGTTCCCATGTTGCAACACTGCACGAGAGGGTCTCACGAAAATGGTCATAACTCCTTCTTCGGAATTTGGCATAAGGCGAAACCAAATTTGTTGGAAAGCTAACTCAAAGAAATTTCATTTGACATGTCGTGGGTCGTCTAGCTCGTTGTATGATAGAAATTATGCTTGTTTAAATTTAACGCATAAACCAACACCCAAAACTCAATTTATAGGGAAGTCTTGAACTCATCTAAGTACTAGAAGTCTCCCATGACACTAGTTCACTCCCCAGCTAAACAAATGAGGTTTGAAGCATGGGTACATAAGAGAATGGAGTTATGGGCTGTCACACTAAGCATCATGTCTCCTTGATTATGTTCAACACACAATGACAATGGCATACTCTAGACTTAGTCCATTATCATTCATCTCTCTAGCTATTTTACAAGTCGAGTTTTGGGAGTATACTGCGTATGTAAATTCTGTCTCTATATTGGACAAGACAGAGATGATGCATTCAATGAAATTCACAATAGTTTCACTTGTAAAAGTCCAAATTATAGATCAATATCCAAAAGTTTGAAAATATACCATGAGTAAATTAATAATCCTTAAACATTATTTGAGAAACTCATTCATTAAAAATTATATATTTCATTCATAGTATAATAAAGTCCGGGCAAAATTTATGCCAAATCGAATCAATCGTGCAAAATTCGTGTCAAATTAAATCAACACAAATTATGACTAGAAGTGTTAAAATTTTTAATAAATTTAAAGAAATAAAATTGTTCATAAAAATAAAAATTTTCCCTACTTTTAATTCTATAATTTTTTTTCCTACTTTTAATTTTATAAAAGAAAAAAAATTAAATTTTAAAATGGATGGGAAGAAAATATATGCATATGTGAGTTCACTATTCTTTTCGTCTTAGTAGTATTATATATATTTTTCCTGTTTTAAAACTACCAACATCCTTATATATATACCTTGTCTTAATAAGAGCTAAATTTTTGCCTTTTTGGTTGAGAGAATAATACTTCTATTTTATCTTCTCCTCGTCACCAATCCTTTGAAATTCTTTAAGGTCACAAGTTTGAGCTCTAATATTTTGTATCAGGTTAGACTCATCTATAGATAATGAGCCTTCGACCTTTCTTGGGGTCCTGTATGAACACCTAATGTTTTGTGCACCGAGTTATTTTACTATTTCTTTTTAAAAAATTGATATATGTTGTATTATCACTAGTGTTAATTTTTTGTTATTCATTTATTTCTATATACTATTTTCTTATGACACATCGAGAACTAGTACATGTATAATCATGTGTGATTCAACAAAAAGTTTGAATACCCAAATTGTTTGTGGATATTAACTTGTACTACTTCATTTTAAACTTTTTACTATTCATTTATGTTAGTATACTAATTTTTAAGGACACACGTGAAAAGCACACGTGTACAAGTACTAATAAAGTAAAATAGAGTGGATGACATGGTCAAAAAACTAATAGCATTTGAGGGACTATTGTGAACTCACCTAGAACTTGAGGTAGAGATTTGCAAATTTCCTATAGGCCCTCAAAGAGCAACTATACAAATCAATTTTCACTTAACTAAAAAACACTCTTACACTTGCCAATAAAGAGAGAGAAACAACAGAGGAAGAGAAATGACGAGAGATAGCTGCCGGTGCGTGTGACGACAAGGGTCGTCGTAGGTGGTGCGATTGGTAGTGCTGTTAGTAAATTAGTTCAAAACTTCTTTTTAAAGCATAGATCCATTTTTGTGATTTTTGTCGCCATTTAGCAGAACCTAACCACTGATGGTTTGTGTTACGTTTGCCATTAATTGGAACCCTCTAATCTATTTTTGTGGCTTTTTTTTACCCTTCATTGGAATCTGACCACTAACTTTACTATTGGTGTTTTTATTTGCTAACCTTAATAGAAACCCGACCACTGACTATTTGCATTTGTTTTTCCATTAATCGGAATCCTATGATCCATTTTTGTGGCTTTTTTTTTAGCCTTTCATCGGAACCTGACCACTGACTTTACTGGTTGTGGTTTTTTTTCCTTAATTGAAACTCGATCACTGACTGTTTGTTTTTGGTTTTCCATTATTTGGAACCCTATGATCTGTTTTTATGATTTTTTGCCCCTTAATAGAACCCCACCGCTGAAACTTTACTTTTTGTGTTTATTTTTTTCCCGTAATCAAAACCCCACTAAATTTACTCTGTGTATATATTTTTTCCCTTGATCGAAACCCTGCCAAAAAATTTTACTTTGTGTGTTTATTTTTTTGCCATTTATCGAAATCCTACCAAAAACTTTACTTTGTATGTGTTTTTTATTTTTTCCTTAATCGAAACCCTAGATTGTGCCCTAGATTTTACTGATGATGTTATTTATCAATTGTTTTCTAGATTATATGAGCTTGTTTGACATTTGGTTTTAACTCTACTTGTTTGAGCTTTGTGTAATTGATTTTAAGTTTGATAGAGGAGGAGACTAGAAATAGTCTTTTTGTGGTCAATGATCTAAATAAGATTGAGTATAGTGAAATTGATATAGAATATTTGAATAACAGATATTCATTAATTAGGGGTTGAGGCATAACTGATTGAATATTTGGGAATTAATTGATGATCATAGTTAAAAAAAATAGATCTTTGTGTTGTTTGTTGGACTAAAAAAGAGAAGCCCAGATAGTAGTTAAAAATTTTGGTGGTTGTAGTTATTGTAAAAGGAGAAATCATGTGTAAATATGGTGAAGGGAAATATATCCCTCACTTTTATTTTTTGAAAGAAGGGTAATTTGATATTTTAAAATATATTTTAGGGTTTTCTTTTATAGTTTCTTACCTCTTGCTCGTTGGCTCCTGATCGGGAATTCGCCATTTATTGAACATATAATTTTTTATAAGGTAACATATTTACCAAAGATATTCTATACTGAGTTGGAAAATAGAAAATTTTTGGGCAGGTTCAATTTGTTAGAAGTAAGAATACTTGCTGTTTACGCATGTGGATTTGTTTTTCTTTTTTGGCTGTCTAATTCATTTTTAAGGGAGGTTCTTTATCAATGGTTCATACTTCCACCTATTTAGGTCACTTACCTTTATGAGGGCCTATAAATGATGTCAAAAAGTTTCATTGTTGTTGATCTCTAAAACTAAGTATGATTAGTTTGATGGCAATGTCTTGGTCAGACATAACTGAAAATAAAAATTTAGCAATTTGAACTGCATTTGATTCGTAATGTTCATTTGTAGGTGCTATTTATGGTACATATGAGGTTATTAGATAAAAGCTAAGTTCGTCATCCTTTTCTACTACCTTAAGTAAATCTGTGAATCCAATCTAGCTTCAACTCTTCTACCATCTTTATTAGTATTATTTAAAATCTGTTAGCTAGATTAATGGCAACTCTTCACTTCTTGGTTTGAATAGTACAAGTAAGTATCCTCATCAAATGAAGTAGTGCAAGTAAATAATCTAGGTTTGGCTTTGGTCTTTAATCATTGATTTCATTGGAGTGCATTGTTAGCTGTATACATGTGGAGCAATACTATATTTCTGGTTGTCACACCCCTCCCTGGGGTCGTGACCAGCACCCGATAAGGGCACGTAATCACCTACTAAGTTGAATTTCTTTCTAATCTCAGCCTAGGATTCTACCGAAATTTCGGC
>JAOTQR010000045.1:6619148-6633748 GCA_025774065.1 Solanum ossicruentum | reverse complement strand
CAACAGTGGAACCAATCTGCACCTCGACAGTCCAGCTCCAACAATCAGCAAAATTGGAGATCAAACTCAAGACAATTTGTTCGATGTCAATTGTGCCAAATATTTGGTCGCACTGCAGATGTATGTCATTCCAAATCATAAAATCATTTTGAAGCTAAGGCCAACTTTACCTCTAGTTTGAAGTCAACAAAAAACTCTTGGGTTCTAGATTCTGGTGTGACTCATCATGTCACGGTTGAACCTCACAATTTTGAAGAGCACACATGCAATGAAGGAATATCCATGGGTGATGGTAAAACCATTACTATTGCTCATACTGGTTCAACTCAGATACAAGCATCTAATTCTTCTTTTAATCTTTCTAACACATTATGTGCTCCATCAATTAAAAAGAATCTTATTTCTGTAGCTAAATTTTGTCAAGACTATCTAACGTCTGTTGAATTTTTTCCTTTTACTTTTCTTGTGAAGGACTTGAATACTCGGAAGCCGCTGGTACAAGGCTGAAATAAGAATGGACTCTATGAGTGGCCAAAACATCCACCTGGACCACCAATATCCATCAATATTGCCTCCACAAAAGTTCTTTTCCAGTTAAGCATTGTCATTTGGGTCATTCTCGTTCAACGATTTTAAATTTTATTTTGAAGAAGTTTTCATTAGTTGTTTCTACTAAAGAAAATTTTGAATTTTGTAATGCTTGTTCCTCTAATTAATCACATTGTTTTCCATTTAACGACTCACTTTATTCAGTAATGTTCCTCTTCAAGTTATCTTTAGTGATTTATGGGGACCAATATCTGTTTTATCACAAGACAAAAAGCTATAATACTATATTTTGGTTGATCAATACACCAAGTATACTTGGTTATATACAATTAAAAATAAAAGTGAAGTCACCTCTTTTTTCCAAAATTTTCATCCTTTAGTAGAGATTTTTTTCAAAACAAAAAATAAATCTCTTTATTCGGATGAAAAGGTGAATACAAAAGTCTTCAGTCCTATCTTTAACAAAATAGTAATGAACATTTAGTTTCATCTCCCTACACACCACAACACATTGCCATAGCTGCACGTCATCATCATCATATTGTTGAAACGGCCAAAACCCTTTTTTATGAAATAAGCATCCCCACCACTAGAACTATGGTGTTTTGCCTGCCATCATGCCATTTATCTCATTAATAGACTACCCACCCATATTAGATAATGATTCACCCTATCAAAAATTATTTTACAAACCACCCAACTATGCCAATTTAAAAAGTTTTGGTTGTCTTTGTTATCCATGGCTTAAACCCTACACAAAAAATAATTTGGAGCCTATGTCCACCCCTTACGTGTATTTATGTGTTTCTCAGAGCCATCATGCACACTTATGCTTTGACCCAGTGCAATAAAAACTATTTATCAGCTATGATGTTCATTTTTATTGAAACTATTTTCCTTTTAAAATAATGTTTCTCCATCTCTGGAAAAACTTTACTCAACTAACCTGGGAAGACGTTAACTCCAAAGAGGAAACTCTGGAGTCAGCTGCCATTCAAGCACCCTCTACTGATATACCACCACCTACACCACTGTCCTTAGAATCAAAAAATACTTCCTCTTTCTATTATGTCCATTCGAGCACTCTCTACTGATATACCAACCACATATACCACTATCTTTAGAATCAGAAAATACTCCCTCCTTCAATTCTGGCCAAGTACCAGTAGCTACTGCAAGTATTCCAGGTAATTATACACTTTCCTCTACTTCTTCCCAGCATCACAAAACCTCAAAAACACAACCTACACCTTTGATAACAAATAATGCATAATATCTTTCAGCCTTTTAGGACTTTGTTGTAACTTATTCCTTGTATTTAGGTTATAGATAATTATCTCTTTGTTGTAGAAGTTGTATAGAATCTATATATTCTAGTCTACAATCAATAGAATGCATCATTCATTTTTTTCACTGCTGTCTTGTACTTTATATGGTATGAAGAGCTAATTAGCTCTCATGAGTACAACTCTATCAAATACCCCTTCCACCTCTCCTATCAAAATGGCCACAAACATCACTGTAACCAATTCTGATGCCAATACACTGATTGTTCAATTCAATTCTGTCACCCAATTACCAATCAAATTAATAGACGACCACAATTTTTCTCTATGGAAAGCACATGTGCCTATGCTTATGCGTGGTCACAACCTTTTTGGACATCTCGACAGTTCTCTCCCTGCCTGTGCTCATACAGTGGCTCAAAATAATCAGGATGTCGACAATCCTGCTTTTGCTTCATGGTATCACCAAGATCAACTAATTCAAAATGTTATCTTGGCCTTAATTGACCCTACGCTTCCTGCTACACTTGCCTCTGTATACTCATCCTAGGCCGCTTGGGATGCTTTGCACACTGCCTATGCCAACAAATCTCCAACAAGAATCTTTAGTTTTCATGATTGTCTAGCTCGTGTCACAAAAGAAACTCTTCCTATCGCTGATTATCTACACTAAGTTTGATCTCTCTGTGATGAACTTGCCATTGCTAGGGCTCTTGTGTCTAATGAGGAATTGATTGTCAAAGTCCTTACTAGACTTGGACCTAAATTTTATGAAATATCTGCTACTATCTGTGCAAAAGATTCCACAATCTCTTATCAAGAACTTTATGAAAAGTTGCTTGACCATGAACTTTTTATAAAGCATGAAGAAGCAAAGAAGCTTTTATCAACTCCAATTACTATTGCCATTGCACAGTAGATGGACCCATATCCTTGTCATGCTCCGGGAGAGTACCCTTGGCATGGTCGACACTCAGAGACTATTGCTAGCCCCCCAAGCGAACCGCTCAGCCTCATCGCATTTGTTCAATCACTTTCTAATAAGGGAAGACATCAATGTATAAGAATACCTAAAGAAAGCAAATGAAAAATAATAAATAAAGGCTAAAGGCCAAACATCTCATCCATAAACTGAGGAAGACTAGTATGAAAGAAAACTAGGCAACATAACATCCAATCACAACTCAACAATCTAGTCTATGAAGTCTCTAAAACATCTAAATCATGGTGCCAGTGATAGACCCATAGCTACCTCTAATAGAATAATATGCGTCTAAAACTCAAAGCTAGAATAGAAAAATGATATCCTCCAAAAGTACAGGAGAGCTCACAAATTAGCTGAAAGCAAATAGGTCCTCAACGGGGCACTTATTGATGACCGATAGTACCTGTCTCTTCATCATTAAAAGATGCAAGCCAAAATGGACATCAATATGTGAAATGTACGAGCATTTAAAATGGCCAAAGGAAACATGTAAAGGTAGAATAATATCAACTCAAATAGCTTAACTCAAGAAGTAGGAAACTCAATCATCATGCCAAAAGTGTAAAGTACGAATGCAATTTAAACAATGACTACTCGTCCATCATCTATGTGTCATCCACTTAGACTATTATCAAGGCATAAATGAGAGTTTCTCTAATTGATAAACCATCTCCTATTAGCTGGTGATGCTAAAAAGAAGCGATTTCATTGCCACATCTATCCAATACCCTGCCAAGGGTATAGGGCATCCTATCAATGGATCTAAAATCAGTAACATCAAGTCCTCATTTTGGGACAGTAAGAAATATTTAGATTTACAGTTCAATCTTCTGCTATGACGGCTACATAGTTATTGAGTTCGATTTGGACTTACTCTTACTTAATTTGGTGCTCAATACTCCTCCTAAGACTCAATATGCTCATAACACATCAAACGTATGGTTAACTCATTCATCTAGTCTCATTGGACATTCATCAACTCAACTCATCACATCACTATCAACCCTTTGGTTACATCATTTTAAGGTTCAGTTCTTAGCTCATAAGGACTCAATCATGCATCATTCTAACTCATAGCATTTATAAGAATAAATGTAGAATCAAAGCAATAAGGGATTCCATAGACTCTTTAGGCTCAAATTATGCTCATGCATGCTCATGTAAGTAAAATATGTGAAAATAATGAGAAATCATGCTAGGGTTCATGTAATATGGTAAAATAGTCTAATTCAAGCATTTGATTCATAAAAATGGTAATTCTTACAAAATTATATAGATATGCATTAGAATGTATGAAAAACCATCAAGAACCATTCATGGGAGACTCAATTTTACTCATAACTTTATCAATCCGGGTTATGGGGCACATGGAAGAACAAAATCCTTATTTTGGGTAACCTTAAATACCTGGAAGTTTTGAACCTTGGAAGAGATTGGAAGAATTCTCAAGTTTGTCTTCAAACCCTAGTCCTTTTCTCCCTTGAAACCGTGCTTCTACGTTTGAGAGAGTGTTTTAGCATAAAATATTACGCTGACATGTATAGGGCTTTATTTAGGTGTAAAAACATCAATCTTAGGCTTTGAAAGGGTGGGAAAGGATAAAAATAACCTTTCTTAAAAATCTGTCAAAAGTTGTCTATGGGCCCATTTATGGCCCGTAGAAAGTTCCACGACACGTAGGGGCCTTTTCGTGAAGTTTTGGCTTAATTTCGGGGTCTCTGGTTCACCTTTACAAGCCTATTTTATAACTATAGATGGTTCATAAAGTCTGGGGCCGAAAATTGAAGTTTCAGGACTTTGATCCACGACTTAGTAGACGGGCCATACTTCAATTTATGGCCCGTAAAGAGGTTTCGTAGAATAACTCTACAACTGACAGTCTCTAGTAAAATGAAGATAACTTTTGACTCCAAACTGCAAATGAGGTGAAACCAGTTGCATTGAAAAGCTAATTCAAAGTGCTTTCATCTGATAGGTCATGAGACATCTATTTTTCTATGTACTACAAGTTATGATTATTTAAAGTTGACCCTTGCACAATCCAACACCAGAAGCTCAATTTATAAGAATGTTTTGAACTCAACTAAGTACTAAAGGTATCTTATGACCCTTATACACTTTCCACATATATTAATGATGCTTGAAATATAGGTATATGTGAGGATAGAGTTATGGGGTACCATAATATCTCCCCTTGGGATCATTTATCCTCGAATGATGAGTAACTAGGAGACCAATCAAGAATGAACTCAAATACTCACATTTCATAAATCAACCTCAACTCAGATTTAGAATATTGAAAACCAGTTCTAACATCATCATTAGGCACGAATACATTCAAATACTTGCATACTCAAACACACACTCAAGAGAAGCATCACTTTAGAGATAAGAGCTCAACTCAACAATGGAAAATTAACTCAAGAGGGTAGAAATGAATTGTTACCATCAATTTTATCATTAGAAGACATGAATAGGTATGGGTATCTGGCCTTTATTTCCTCTCTATCTTCCCATGTAGCCTTTTCAACAAATTGACTTCTCCACAACACTTTTACATACACAACCTCTTTGGTTCTCAAATTGCGAACCTGATGATCAAGGATGTGGACTGAGACCTCTTCATACCTCAAACTATCCTTCACTTCAATGATTTAAATAGGAATAACCAAGGACGAATCTCCTAAACACTTCTTAAGCATAGAATTGCGAAAGACCGGAAGGATGGCTGCCAACTTCAGTGGTTGCTCAAACTTATAAGCTACATTTCCCACTCTTTTCATAATTTGGTAGGGACCAATGTATCGAGGAATCAACTTTCTTTTTCCCAAATCTCATCACACCCTTCATGGGTGACACTTTCAAATACACCTAATCATTGACCTCAAATTCCAAGTCTCTTCTTCTAACGTCAGTGTAGGACTTCTGATGACTCAGTGTAGTTCTCAATCTCTCTTGGATAATCTTTACCTTCTCCATAGCCTAATGTACCAAGTCTAACTCAATCAATCCTACTTCACCTACCTTGAACCACTTGATCACTGATCTACATCTCCTACCATAGAGAGCCTTATAAGGAGCTATCTGGATGCTTGAATGAAAGTTGTTGTTATAGAAAAACTCAATCAAAGGCATGTGGTCATCCCAATTACCTTTGAATTCAATGTCAAAAGCCCTCAACTTATCCTTCAAAGTCTGTATTATCTACTCTACCTGACTATCAGTCTGAGGTTGGAAAACAATATTAAGATTCACTATTAAACCCTAGACTTTATGAAAGAACTACTTGAATTGGGCAGTGAGTTGAGCCGCTCTATCTAATATGATGGACAAAGGAACCCCATGCAATCTGACAATCTCCCTTCTGTATAACCAGGCATAATTTGCTATAGTGTTTGTCGTGTTTACTGCTAAGAAGTGTGCAGATTTTGTCATCCGATCAACTATCACTCAAATTGAGTCATGTTGTCTATGGGACCTCGGAGCCTGTGATGAAATCCATGTTAATAACCTCCCATTTCTACTATGGAATATCAAAATTTTGAGTTAGTCCACATGGCCTTTGGTGCTCAACTTTAACTTATTGGCAATTCGAGCACTTAAAAATGAACTTAGCAATGTGTTTCTTCATTCCACTCCACCAGTAGACTTCTCTCAAGTCATGGTACATCTTATTAGACCTTGGATGGATGGAATATCTGGAACTATAGGCCTCTGCCATGATCCTCCCTTGAACACCATTAATATCTGGATTACACAATCTACCTTGATACCTCAATACTCCATCTCCCACTTTGGCAAAGCCATCACCTTCTGCTTATGCACATCCATCTTCAACTGTAATAAAATAAGATCTTGATCTTGTTTCTCCTTCACCTCTACTACTAGAGTTTATGCAAACCTATTATTCATAAGAGCTCCTCCTTCATCTAATTCATCTAGTTGAACTCCCAATCGTTCCAGTCGATGCACCTCTTTGCCAATTCCTTTCTCTCTTCCTCCACATGGGTGATGCTCTCTATGGATAACCTTCTTAGAGCATCAACAACCACATTAGCTTTACCTAGATGGTAGAGGATGCTCATGTCGTAGTCCTTGAGCAACTCCAGCCATCTCCTTTGCCTCAAGTTAAGCTCTTTCTTGGTGAATACATATTGTAGGCTCTTGTGGTCATTAAATACATCCGCATGTGCTCCATACAAGTAGTGACACCAAATCTTGAGTGTAAACACCACCGTGGCCAATTCTAAATCATGAGTTGGATAATTCCGCTCATGATTCTTGAGTTGTTTGGAAGCACAGGATATGACCTTACCTCTTTACATCAAAACACATCCCAATATCATATAGAAGTATCACAATAGATCACAAAATCATTACTCCCTTCAAATAGAGTCATCAGTGATGCAGCCGTTAATTTTTAAAACTTGAAAACTCTGCTCACACTCATTGGACCATTGGAACTTAGCTTTCTTTTGAGTCATCTTAGTCAATGGCAAGGGTAAAGAAGAGAATCCCTTGACAAATCTACGATAATAACCAACGAAACCCAGAAAACTACTTATGTCAGTCGGAGAGGTGGGTCTAGGCCAGTTCTTAACTGCCTAAATCTTCTGTATATCTACTTGAATACCATCGCCCAAGAAAACATAGCCCTAGAATGATACTAGCTTAAGCTGGACCTCACATTTTGAAAATTTGGCATATAACTCCTTATCTCTGAGGGTCTGAAGAACAATTTGGAGGTAGCCAGCATGCTCTTCCTTATCTCTGGAGTACACCAAAATATCATCGATGAACACAATTACGAACATATTAAGGTACTGTCTGAATACTTTATTCATCAAGCCCATGAAAGTGGTAGGAGCATTTGTCAATCCAAAAGATATTACGAAATTCAAAATGGCCATATTAGGTTCGAAAAGCCATCTTCGGGATGTCATATTCTCTCACTTTTAACTGGTAATAGTTTGATTTGAGGTCTATCTTGGAGAAAACAGTAGCACCCTGAAGTTTGTCTAACAAGCCGTCAATCATCGAAAGGGGATATTTGTTCTTAATGGTCACCTTAAGCAATTGGCGATAATCTATACATATTCTGAGGGAACCATCTTTCTTTCAAACAAATAGGGCCGGAGTGCCCCATGGAGAGAGACTCGACCTAATACATACCTAATCTAAGAGATCTTTGAGCTTCTTTTTTAGTTCCTTTAACTCCGCAGGAGCTATTCTATATGTTTGAATAGAGATAGGCTGGGTATTGGGAAGAACATCAATCCTAAAGTCAATTTTCCTATTAGGAGGGACTCCAGGCAAATCATCAGAAAAGACATTAGGAAACTCATTGACAACTGGAACTAACTCAAATGGTGGAGACTTTACATCATCAGCCTTCACTCGCATGAGGTGAAAGATAAATCCCTTTGAGATTAGCTTTCTGACCTTAAGGTAGGAAATAAACTTACACTTAGGCGCAATAGAATCACACTTTCACTCTATGACAGGCTTAGTTGGAAACTAGAATTCGACAGTTTGGGTTCTGAATCAACAAAGGCATAATAAGTGTGAAGCCAATCAATGCCAAGAATCACATCAAAAGTCAATCAACTCTAACTCAACTAAGTCTTTCAAAGTATCCCTATGATAGATAAACACCGTGCAATCTCTATATATCCTCTCAGCTAGAATGGATTCACTAGTAGGAGTAGAAATACTAAACGGCTCTAGAAGACATTTAGGAAGGAAGTCAAATTTATTAGCCACATATGGAGTTATAAATGATAAAGTGGCACCTAGGTCAAGCAAGACATACACATCATATGAAAAGATTCGAAGCATACATGTGACAACATCTGGTGCAACTTCCTGATCTTGTCGATTTTCCACACATACAGATGGTTTATAACCCCACTCGTATTAGTTGTGGCACCTCACTATGGTGCTGCTAAAGATTGCACTTTATTACCTTCAACACCCCTCCTCCTTATTGGGCACTCATTCTGGAAGTGACCAGTCTGTGCACACCTATAGCAAGAATTTGTGCCCTCACAGCACTCACCTAGATGGAGTTTACCATACTTGCCATATGGTGGTTTCCCCCTTGTTTCATGACCCAAGCCTAGGGCCTAGACGTGACATAACTAATGAGAACCCGAATAGGACCCAAACAAGCCTTTTAGCATATTGATCGCATATCCTTGGTCGCGGAAGAAAAGTAAACAACAACAAGAGATAATATAAAAAGGGAAGCGTGACTAACTGAAATCTTTGATAATAATAAAACATAAAAAGTCAAGCTTATATCATAATTACATCATAATATTCCAACAACACCTCTAAACATAGAATGGAGCGGGAGCCAAGACACTTTCCGGGCTCACCCTCATAATGTCAAATGTTTAACATAAAGAAGTCTTAGGAATAACAAGAGAAAGTAGATAGTGTCCTCGAACTTGAGGACTCACTAAAGCTTATCTTAGTGGAATCTCACTAGCCACATGGACGATGATCAAGAGGAGCTTCAGTCGCAACATGGTGATATCATATAGGCATAAAGTATTCTTTAGTACGTTTGAATGTACTAATTATATAGGACGCAATGCAACAAAACATAAGCCAATATAGTCAAAATGCATAGTAATAGGCAATAGATAACATAATTTCAATATGCATGCATGATCAATCTTGAAGTAAAACATGCTTATAAATCATTCAACTTGCATAGAACGTAATAGATATGTGGGAAGAGACCTCAATCGACAAAGAATAAGACCAAATTAGCTACAACTTGAAATCCTGATGATTACCCCTCATCAGTAAAGAGGTGGTCTACTTGCCAAGGTAAACCATACTTCACCTTATGGGAGCCCGTCCCTTTTCGGAGAAGTAACCCCCTTATGGGAACCCATCCTATTTCAAAAATGATTTTATGAGAAACTTTGACTTATGGGAGCCTGTCCCGTTTTGGGAAGAATTTAAAGAGAGAATGCACTAAATGGATCAACTAGTAAAGCAAGGGCAAAGTATACTCCTATATTCACACATAGTTTGAGGAAAGAGAGCATCCCCTCAATCAATCGGTGCTAAGCCTAATCCCAAAGGATAATTAAAATATTCATATCTTTAGTAACTTGTAATGAACATAGAATCATAACACGAGTAGCTCTAAAACATCTTTGACCTCTAATGGTGATCCTAACTTTAAAACATAAGTATAGATCATCATCAAATGTTACCTTTGCATTAACAACAAAGGCTCACAATAGGCAAAATCTTTGAAAAAGGGCTTAATCCGAAATTACAACATCATAGACATTTTCATGAATTTCATACATCTTTGGAAAACCCAAAATTATCATATAGTCACTTGACTCATAAATCATACAATAGGTCAAACTTTAAGTATCCTTGAAAAGACATTTTATCAAACACTTGGTGGGTGTGCAATGCTAGTACAAAATCATGCAATTCAAGAGTGAAATAATATGAGAAAATGCAATGTAAATCAACCCACCAACATATTATAAAAACCCTCATGTAGATCATAGTTTCATAGCTCAAAACATATGTCTCAATAGACAAAACCAACTCATAGTATAGGCTTGAGATAGATAGATATGCATATTTAATCATCATTTCATAAAAAACCCCTACATATTTTATGATTATAATCCATAATAGAAAATTCCCATTGTTAATACAACTTGAAAACATGCAATTTTTATAAAAAGGAAGGTTAGGAACCATAGATGAAAGGACCCAATGGTTAAAACATGCATACCTAAATTTGGGAATTTCTTCATGTAGATTTGAAGAGAATCTTGAAGCTTAAATATAGTTCTTGAGATTCGGAATTAAGCTTGAGACACTTGAATTTAGATGAAATATTTGGTTAAGTGTTAGATACGGTTCTAAGAGGGTCTTGAGTGATACAGAGCTGAAAAATAGCTAAATATAGGTGTTTTCACACATAAGTGGGCATAGGTCTAGGACCCCGAGGCCCTTGGGTCGAAACAGAATTTTCAGGGAAAATTAACATTGATCCGCGCCCCTAGGACATCGTGGCCAGGGCACCTATCGCCATTAGAATTCGTAATTTTGTGAAATTTATTTTAAACTATGGGTCCTTTAAAATCAGGGTTATACCAATTTCCCACTCAATTTTGCCTCCCAATCAAAAATATAAAGTTGGATTTTCGATATTACACACGGATTTTGAGATATATGAAAATTACGATTATGGACATTTCTGAAGCACATTTTTGGGTCGTTTCAATATCTCCCCCTTGGGAACATTCGTCTTCGAATATCAAAGAAATGTACATAAGAGATGTAATCAAGAAGATTTCAGCCCGACATGAATGCAACAACACATTTAAGCATCATTTTCCAGAATATCAACATGTATGTTAAAAATCACCATAAACTTGTTACCATAAATATGAATGCATGCAACATGATATAAGGGCTGAAACTTAGGATTTGAAATCAGAGATAGGACTTAATTTGCTATCTTAGGCTTGAATAGAATGAAAGAGGTATGGATACCTCTCCTTCATGTCCGCTTCGTCTCCCCAAGTGATACTTTTGACTTGTTGATTCCTCCAAAGAACGCTGACTGTAGCTACATCTTTGTTTATCAACCTCTTTACCTGTCTATGAAAAATCTCCACCGGGACCTCCTCATAGGTCAAATTATCTTCTACAACATGCACAATTTTTAAAGGCACAATCACTTGGGTCACCTATACATTTCCTCAACATAGACGGATGGAAGACCAGATGAATCATACTTATATCAATGGCAACTCCAACTCGTACGCTACCTTTACAATCCTTCTCAACACCCTATAATGACCCATAAATATTAGGCTTAATTTCCTTTTCTTTCCAAACTAGACCACACCCTTCCTGGGTGAACCTCCAAGTAAACCCAATCACTAACCTTACACTCAAGATCTCTCTTTCTCACATCAAAATATGACTTTTGCACACTTTGAGCTATCTTCAACCTTTACCTCTTCAACCAAACCTTTTCTAAAACTTCCATAATCAAATTTGGTACAATCAAAGCCATCTCACCAACCACACCAAGGTACTTTCCCATAGTCTCCATCTATTCTCATGGAATTGGGAAGAATAGAATATGATGAATCATAAGCCTCTCTCAAAATCAACTCCCTCCATTCATCAACATTAGGAACACACAATCCACCTTGGTATATAAGGGTACCATCTCCCCCTTGGGTGAAAACCTCAAATAACCAAGGCCTTCATGAAATAACCTAGAAATGTGCTTCAAAAATGACTATAATCGTAATTTCCACAAATCTCAAAATCCATGCATGATATCAAAAATTTGACTTCATATTTATGATAAAGGGAAAAAATTAGCTAGAAATGGATATAACCCTTATTTTAGAGAAGTCGTAGCGAAAAATGATTTTCGCAAAAATTATGAATTCCAGTGGCAATCCACACCCTGGCTGCGACGCGCTAGAGGCGCGAATCAGTGTTAATTTTTCCCTAAAAATTTTTTATTTGGCCCAAGGGCCTTAGGGTCATACACATGCCCACTTATACATAAAAACACCTATACTTAGCTATTTTTCAACTTTATATCACTCAAGACCCTCTCCAATACTTAACCAAATATTTCATGCAAATTGAAGTATCTCAAGCTTAATTTCAGATCTCAAGAACTCCATTCACGCTTCAAGTCTCCTTCAAGTCTTATCAATAAAAAAAGTTTAAGGTATGTGGCTTTCATCCATTGGATCATTTCACCCGTGGAGTCCAATCTTCCTATTTTATGAAAATGGCATATTTTCAAGTTTTATTTCTTATGGGTATCTATTACTATGATATATGAGCATGAAATATGTTGGGGTTTTATCAAATGTTGTTGGCTATGCATGAATATCTATTTTAAGCTTATACTATGAATTAATCTTGTCTATTGAGACTATATCTGATTCAAGCTATGAGATTTATGAACTATTATGATGTTTTGATATGATTTACATGTTACCCATAATGGAGTTTTACCATGATATTGGTGGGCTTATTTACATGACTTCAAGATGCATTGATTTTACTATTTCATGATCTTTACTCTTGAATTTTGCATGATTTGAACATGTGTCCATATATGCTCACTACATGTTTGATAAAATGTCTTGACAGGAATTCTTTATTTTTCCTATGACCTCTTGCATGATTTTCACAAGTCTTGATTGTTGATGAGTTATTGAGATCTTATGCTACGGTTTATTCTCTTATGAATTGTAAAGCCTACTATATGGGGTTATGAACTACGTTATATGCCTTACCTTCTAGTAGAAGCCCAAATTTCTACATGAAGGGGTTATGAACTATATTGTACACTTTACCCTTATGTATTATGCGATGTTATGCAATATCTTATACTCATATGGAGGGGTCATGAACTACGTGGTACACCTCACCCTCATATGTGATTCTGTGTTATGTACCAACATTTAGGGGTTATGAACTATGTGGTATGCCTCACCCTTATGTATGACTCAATATGTTGTATTATCTCACACTTAAATGTTGGGGTTATGATCTGTGCTATATTTCTATCCTCATGTACTATTCATTATCTCATGCTTACATATAGGGGTTATGACCTATGTTATATCCCTCACCCTCTAGTACAAGTTAGTTGGATGATCCATTCATGTCATTTCGTGATGTTAAACAAGATATGGAAGTATGATTATTCTTAAGCATGTTTCATCCTATGTATTGATTACACATGGCATATTGAGCTTATGTTCAATGAATATGATTAAGCATCTCGTTATTATGGCTTATGGTTCATGTTACATTGCATTTTTGCATACTTAGTACATTCAAATGTACTAGCACATACTCTATGCCTAGATGATATTACCATATAGGGACCGGAGCTTGATTTGATCCTCCTCCTCCACATGGCTAGTTGGTTCTAATGAAGAAGCTAGTTAGTGATTCCTCAATTCTGAGGGAGATAACTATGCTGATTCATGCTTTTTATATTCTTGTTCTTATGTTGGATACTTATTATATGAGGGTGAGCCCGAAAAGTATTTTGGCTCCCGCTTCATTCTATGTTAGAGGTGTCATTGTATATTATATCATGGTTTAATTATGTTATTGAAGCTTGACTCTTCTTACTTTATTATTATTATTATGAATGCTTTCCCTTAGTCCCATTCCCTTTTCATTTATTTTGACTTTTATGTTTGTTTAATTTTCTTCCGTAACAAAGGATATGTACATGATATGATAAGAGGCTTGTTTGGGTTGTCTTTAGGCTTCCCATTTGCCGTGTCACTTCTAGGCCCAGGCTTGGATCGTGAAAAACTTGGTATCATAGCATTAGGTTGTTAATGATCCTCAGAATCTAATACACCGCATTGATTAGAGTCTAATTCACGGTTATGAAGTGTGCCACAACTATTAATGGGAGGCTACGAGGCATTTTAGGGAATGTTTCACTTCTTCATCGTCCATTTCATGCTTTAGCTGTAATATAAAGCCTTTTCCACTAATAAAAACTCTTTGCTCTTCTAGATCATGCCGTTACAAAGAGGAAGACCAAGGATGGCCCATGCATTCGGGGAGCAATTGGCTTATCCCGCGTCTCAAGATAGAGGGGCTACCGAAGTTGAGTTTTAGAATGCTATTACTATGTGACCAATTGAATCAAGGGGCCCAAGCTACTCATGCTCATCCTACGGCCTCAAGGATGAGGAACTTCACTAGAATGAACC
>JAOTQR010000045.1:6597138-6614336 GCA_025774065.1 Solanum ossicruentum | reverse complement strand
TCTTGTTACATTTTCCAAGATATTGTAATTGTTATATTCAAAAGATGATTTAGTAAAACTGTCCATATTATTTATTGTTTCTTAATCCCTATGCCAAATTAATATGCCAAATTATAACAACATAATTTGTATCTAAGTTTTAATATTAAAAAAATTTTAAATGAACTTCGAATTTGGACTCTTATTATTTTTAATACTCTTTTTATTTTTATTTTTAATTATTTTTTATTCGACCCACGGATCGGCCCAACCCATATTGCAAAAGCCCCACAAATCAGCAGACTTATTCAGGCCAGGCTTAAAAGCCTATTTTTTAAATGGGCTCCAAAAATCGTATGTCACGCCCCGGGAGGGTACCTAGGCGTGGCAGACACTCGAAAACTATTGTTAGCCCCCAAGCGGACCACTCAGCATCTTTGCCATCATTCAATCAATTCATCAACGTAAGATTTCAATACAGTAGTCAACTAACAAAAGATAATATGAATAAGTATCTCAAAGAAAGGAAACGGGAATTAAACCATCTCGACACTATCCATCAACCGTCATGTCTACGAAGCCTCTATAACTGTGAGAAGGCACCATGATAGGCCCTGGGTACCACAATCAAAGAAATACTGACATAAAAATAAATAAATAATCATCCTCCAAATGCTGGGGAGGACTCACCACAATCTGAAATCAATCTTTGAACCTCAACGATTGGCTGTTGAAGTCCCTGGTCTACCATATCTGCCTCATAAAATTATGCAGCGCCAGAGGGGCATTAGTACGTGAAATGTACTGTATGTAAAACGGGCTAAGGAAAGGGAAAACAATATATCATGCTCTCATCAATCACTCAGACTCATCTCCAAGTAAGGAACAAGACTTTATCACCTTACTATACATCAGACATCAAATCATCAGATCACATCGGAGTTATATCACTATGAAATCTATTTAGGAGTTTCTTGGACCTACACTCATCACCCATGAGCTGATGATGGTACAAGGAAGCGATGTCATTGCGGCATCCGCCCAGTACCTTGCCCGGGTAAAAGGACGTGCATCAGGGATTTATAATAGTAGTAAGTCCTCTTTTGGGACTAAGGAAACATCAGTTCTCACGGTCCAATCCTCTGCTACGTTGGCCATGTAGGTAATGAATGCGAGTGGGACTCACTCTTATTTTTGGTGTTCAATACTCCTCTCATGACTCGACATGCTCATAAAACCATCAATTCATCCAGGATTCTTTCACTCAAACTCTACGGGCAAGACTATCTTTCCAATTTCAAGGGATTATGTTCATCTAACTCTATCAGCATAATTACAGCTAACACAATCATCAACACTCATCACCGTAGGACTCAGTGTCAATCAAACATCACATTCAGACAATCAAGGCTCAAGACATCTCCCTAAATTCATTATTCAAGTGTTTACAGAGAGAATTTATAAGAGTTCAATCACATAAGTATGTAAGTATACAGTAACTTTAAGTATGATGATCATCAATTTAGGATATGAAAGTATAGTTTTAAGAACATATTCAAGAACTCAAGATAACATCCAAGAATTTAATACGAATATTCAAGAACCTTCAAGAAAATCATAATTCAAGACTTCTAGACATTAATTTACATTCTAACTCTACATTGGCACATGGAAGAATAATTTCATGCTTTTGGGTAGACTTTACATACCAAGGAACGGAGATTTTCTTCAAGAATCGAATCTTTTCTGGAAACCCTCACTTGTTTCTCCTTCTTCTCTCTTAGACTTAACGTAAAAACCTTTGAATAAATTTATGTTTTAAAACCGACCTGAGAATGTAAAAATATATCAGTAAAGACGAGATTTCCCTTCCCAAATTAAAACAGAAAAATTGTACATCTCGTACACTAGTGCGCGATGCGCACTAGTGCAAATTTGCACTTTTTCACGTTTTCTTAGTTTTTCAGAAATTTTTGGGAAAAGACCAAGTGTGGTTCCGCGTCGTGGAAAGGGCGCGGAAACGTCACTGTTTTAAGCTCTCTTTAAAATTTATAATTCATGTTTTTTCATGATAAGACCGTGTCGAGACTATTTTTCGACTTGATTTTTTGCACTGATTGCAAATCCGATCTAGAATTTTCTATCAGAGCTTGAGAAGATACGTTATGCGCACGATAAAGTTTAGGGGTGTTTTAGTAATTTCACAGGGTGTTACATTATCTCCCCCTTGGAATCATTTGTCCTCGAATGATGCGTAAAGGTCGAATGGGGACTCGAATAAGCTTTTTCATCTCATTCCTCACTCGGGGACACTCGAACCCTCACTATCCATCATCTATCTATCTTTGTCTTATACTCGGAATTGGAATAAAACAAGGCATCAACTCAATGGACAAGAATACTCAGGATTGATAAGAACAAGAATATTTACCTTCAACATTATCATCACTTGGCATGAATAGATGTGGGTATTTGAGTTTCATCGTTTCCTCAGACTCCCACGTTGCTTCCTCAACAAATTAATTCCTCCATAGGACTTTAACGGAGGCTATCTCTTTATTCCTCAGCTTACTAACCTGTCGATCAAGGATCTGGATTGGGATTTCCTTGTACGATAAGCTATCCTTAACACCCGTACTCTCCACAGAAACTGCTAAAGTTGGATCCCCCAAATACTTTTTCAGCATGGATACATGAAACACTGGGTGAACTCTGTCTAGCTTGAAAGGCAAGTCTAGCTCATAAGCAGCCTTCCCAATCCTTCTCACAATCTGGCATGGTCCGATGTAACAGGGACTCAGCTTCCCCTTCTTACCAAATCTCATGACACCCTTCATAGGTGCACCTTCAAGTATACCCAATCATCTACCTCGAACTCCAAGTCTCTTCTTCTCACATATGTATATGACTTCTGGTGACTCTGGGTTGTCTTCAACCTTTCCTAGATGGCTTTCACCTTCTCCATAGGCTGGTGTATGAGGTCAGGCCCAATCAACTCCGCCTCACCCACCTCGAACCAGCCGATCGGTGATCTACATCTCCTCCCATACAATGCCTCATACGGGGCCATCTGGATGCTGGCATGATAGATGTTATTGTAAGCGAACTCAATCAATGGTAAATGATTATCCCAGTTTACTTTGAAGTCAATAACACATGCTCTCAACATGTCCTCCATGGTCTGAATAGTGTACTCTGCCTGCCCGTTCGTCTGAGGGTGAAAGTGGTACTCAAATTCACCTTCGTACCCAATCCCTTCTAGAAAGATGTCCAAAATTAGGAGGTGATTAAGCTCCTCTGTCTGAGATGATAGACAAGGGAACCCCATGCAGCCTCACAATCTCTCGAATGTAAAGTCGGGCATACTCTTCAGCCATATAGGTTGTCTTCACCGCCAAGAAGTGGGCTGATTTAGTCATCCTGTTTACAATCACCCATATAGAGTCGTGCTGCTTTCTGGATCTTGGTAAGCCTGTGATGAAGTCCATGTTGATCACCTTCTATTTCCACTCCGAAATCTCAAAGGTCTGAGCTAACCCACAAGGTTTCTGATGTTTAACCTTAACCTGCTGGCAATTTGGACACTTGGAAACAATTCAGCAATGTTTTTCTTCATCCTATTCCACCAATAGACTTCCCTAAAGTCGTGGTACATCTTGGTGGAGCCAAGATGAATGGAATACCTCATGCTATGAGCTTCATACATGATTCTGTCTCGAATACCATCAACATCAGGCACACACAACCTCCCTTGATATCTTAATGCCACATCTCCCCCTTTGGAGAAAACCATCACTTTCTGCTTGTGAACCGCTTCTTTCAATTGGAGTAAGACAGGATCTTAGTCTTGCTTCTCCTTCACCTCAGATACTAAGGACGAAGCAGAACCATTCTGAACATTGACCCCGCCTTTGTTGTTCTCCTTAAGCTGCACTCTGAATCGAGCCAATCTATGCACTTCCTTGGCTAATTCTCTCTTCCCTCTTCCATATGGGAAGTGATATCCACAGACATCTTGTTAAAAGCATCAGCAACAACGTTAGCCTTATCTAGGTGGTAGAGGATGCTCATGTCATAATATTTAAGCAACTCTAGCCACCTCCTCTACCGCAGGTTGAGCTCTTTCTGACTGAACACGTACTGCAAGCTCTTGTAGTCAATGAACACATCCACATGCACTCCATACAAATAGCAACACCAGATTTTAAGTGTGACCACCACTGCTTCCAACTCAATATCATGAGTCGGATAATTCTGCTTATGAATCTTAAGCTGTCTAGAACCACAAGCTATCACCTTCCCTCTCTGTATAAGCACATATTCCGATCCCACTATGGATGCATCACAGTATATCACAAAGTCACCCGTCCCATCTGGCAAGGTCAACACAGGTGTTGTAGTCAATCTCATCTTCAACTCCTGAAAACTATTTTCATATGCCTCAGACCACTGAAACTTGGTCTTTTTCTAAGATAGCTTTGTCAACGGGGCTGACAGAGAAGAGAAGCCTTCAGTGAATCTACGGTAGTATTCGGCCAGACCTAAGAAACTTCTTATTTCAGTGGGAGAAGTGGATCTTGGCCAGTTCTTAACTACGTCAATCTTCTGAGTATCCACCCGAATACCATCTCCCGAAACAACATGGCCCAAGAAGGCCACTGACTTGAGACAAAACTTACACTTGGAGAATTTCGCATACAACTCATGATCTTTGAGTGTTTGCAAAACCACTCTAAGGTGATTTTCATGCTCCTCTTCATTCCTCGAATATACTAGAATCTCATCAATAAACATGATCACGAACATGTCAAGATATGGTCTGAATACCCTGTTCATCAAGTTCATGAAAGTTGTAGTGTATTTGTCAACCCGAAGGACATGACCAAGAACTCGTAATGACCATACCGTGTCCTAAAGGTTGTCTTAGGGATGTCATTTCCCCTCACCTTAAACTGATGGTAACTTGATCTGAGATCTATCTTAGAGAAACAAGTAGCACCCTGAAGCTGGTCAAGGAGATCATCTATTGTGGGAAGGGGATACTTATTCTTTATGGAACCTTGTTCAACTGTCGGTAGTCTATGCACATCCTCAAAGACCCATCTTTCTTATGCACGAATAAGACAGGAGCACCCCAAGGTGAGACACTAGGCCTTATGAAACCTTTCTCTAATAAGTCTTTCAACTGTTCTTTCAATTCTTTCAACTCTGCGGGGGCCATTCTGTAGGGTAGAATGGAGATAGGTTTGCTTTCAGGAAGAACATCAATCCCAAAGTCAATCTTCCTATCAGGAGGGACTCCGGGAAGATCATCAGGGAAGACCTTGGGAAACTCATTCACTATTGGGACTGGCTCGAGAGTAGGAGACTCAATATTATCAGATTTCACTTGCACGAGGTGGTAAATATAACCCTTAGATATCAACTTTCTAGCTCTAAGATAGGATATGAATTTGCCCTTAGGGGCAGCAGAACTCCCTTTCCACTCTAAGATAGGCTCATAAGGAAATTGGAACTTGACAGTCTGGGTTCTACAGTCAACAGCAGCATAACAAGTATGAAGCCAATCCATGCCCATTATTATATCAAAATCAACCATCTCCAACTCTATCAAATCAGCTAGAGTGTCACTATGATAAATACACCACATAACCCTTGTAAACCCTCTCAGCTAGGATAGACTCCCCAGTAGGAATAGAAACAGCAAAAGGTTCATGCAGATACTCTGGGAGAATCCTAAACTTACTAGCCACATAAGGAGTTACAAAAGATAAAGTGGCACCCAGATTAATCAATGCATAAAAATCAAGGGAAAAGACTTTTAGCATACCTGTGACAACATCTGGTACAACCTCCTGATCCTATTTACTACCCATAGCATAAAGGTGGTTAGTCCCACCACCTGTACCCATAGTAGCAATCCTCTAATGGTTACTCGCTGGGAGTGTTGTCAAAGGCTGAGCCCTGTTGTTCTCTTCATCTCGCCTTCTATTCGAGCACTCCTGCTGGAAGTGACCCACTTGTCCACATAATAAACAAGCATCCATGACCAGACGACACCTACCTAGATAGAGTTTCCCACAAGTTTTACAGGGTGGCTTTCCCCTCGGGCCTTGTGTCACACTGGCCTAAGATTAGGCGCCCGGGGTACTAGGATTCTGGTAACTCTGGGATTTCTGGTCATACCTGCTTGGCTGTATGGGCACACTTAGGATGTGATGATCTCTTCTGGAAATAGGATTTGTCACCCCTATTCTGTCTCTATGGGCTAGGCTCATGTCTCGCTTACTTCGCCTTTCTGCTCAAATGCTCCTCCCTATCCCTCCTCTTATCCTCCTCTGTCTGTTAAGCATACACAATTAGTCTGGAGATGTCCATACTAGGGATCAGCAAAGTAGTCTTGCACTCTTTCTGCATATGCCTAGCCAGGCCAGACACAAATCTCCGCATCCTCTGTCTCATATCCTTCACCATCTTTGGAGCATACGTTGACAGTTTGATAAACTTAATGTTATACTTATTCACAGTCATTCCTCCCTACTTCAGATTCATGAATTCCTCTACCTTCGCCTCCCTCAACTCTTCAGAAAAGAAGTGATTAAGAAAGGCGGCTTCAAACTCATCCCATGTTGCATGCTTCGCATCCTCACCTCTACTCCCCTCCCACTGAGTGTACCATTTCATTAACCACGTCCTTCAGTTGGTAGGACGCAAGCTCAACTCCCTCAATCTCGGTCGCATGCATAGCCCTCAGAACTTTGTACATTTCATCAATGAAGTTCTGGGGGTCCTCATCCACCTTCGACCCCGTATACACAAGTAGGTTCATCCTCAAGAAGTCCCTGAGCCGGGTCGCAGCTAAGAGCTCCTGCGAACTAAAACTAGGAGCCTGAGCACCGTGGTTATTTCCCTAGGAGACCACCAGTTGAGTCAGCATGGTGATGGCTCTTATGAATTCTGACTCAGTAGTGGGAGATGGCTGGGGCTGAGCAGGGTGCGCTTGAGGGACCTCAGCAGTCCTAGTGAGGCGTCCCCGCCTCCTTGTCTCAGTCTAAATCGGAACCTCCGGTTGGGTGTTCTCAGCGACGGGAGCAGTGGCATCTCTCTGAGCGATTGTTCTCCTTGGAGGCATTTTCTATAAGCGTAAAGCGCACAAGTTAAAAGCAGAATTTCACAAATTAACTCTATAGCATGAACTCAGATCATAAAAGAAGGGTAACACTTCCTAATGTCCTATAGACTCCTACTTATGAAGTGTTGTGCACAACACACCTATAAACAAGACTCTACTAGACATGGCTTCGTAGACTCCCTAGGACACTCAAATTCTGTACTATGATAATAAGTTTGTCATGCCCCGGGAGGGTACCCTAGGCGTGGCTGGCACTCGAAGACTATTGGTAGCCCCCAAGCAGATCACTCAACCTCTTTGTCATTGTTCAATCAACTCATCAGCGGAAGATTTCAATATAGTAGTCAACTAACAAAGATAATATGAATAAATATCTCAACGAAAGGAAACAGGAATTAAACCATCCTTACACTATCTATCAACCGTCTATGTCTACGAAGCCTCTATAACTAACATATAAGAAGGCACCATGACGGGCCATGCATACCACAATTAAAGAAATACTGACATAAAAATAAATAAATAATCATCCTCCAGATGTTGGGGAGGACTCACCATGGTCTGAAATCAAGCTCTGAACCTCAACGATTGGGCTGCTGAAGTCCCCGGTCTACCGTATCTACATCATAAAATGATACAGCATCAAAGGGACATTAGTATGTGGAATGTACTGTATGTAAAATGGGCTAAGAAAAGGGAAAACAGTATAACATACTCTCATCAATCACTCAGACTCATCTCCAAGTAAGGAACAAGACTCTATCACCTTACTGTCCATCAGACATCAAATCATCACATCACATCGGAGTTTTATCACTATGAAACCTATTTGGGAGTTTCTTGGACCTACACCCATCACCTATGAACTGGTGATGGTACGACGAAGCGATGTTATTGCAGCATCCACCCAGTACCTTTCGGGGGGTAAAAGGGCGTGCATCAGGGGTTTATAATAGTAGTAAGTCCTCTTTTGGGACTAAGGAAACATCCATTCTTACGGTCCAATCCTCTGTCACGCTAGCCACGTAGGTTATGAGTGGAAGGTGGCCTCACTCTTACTCATTTTCGGTGCTCAATACTCCTCCCAGGACTCGACATGCTCATAAGACCATCAATTTATCTAGGATTCCTGTCACTCAAACTCTACGGGCAAGACTATCTTTCCAATTTCAAGAGATTATGTTCATTCAACTCTATCAGCATACTTCCAGCTAACACAATCATCAACACTCATCACCTCAGGACTCAGACTCAATCAAACATCACATTCAGACAATCAAGGCTCTAAACATCCCCTTAAATTCATTATTCAAGTGTTTACGGAGAGAATCTATAAGAGTTCAATCACAATCACATAAGTATGTAAGTATACAGTAACTTTAAGCATGATAATCATCAATTTAGGATATGAAAGTATAGATTTAAGAACATATTCAAGAACTCAAGATAATATCCAAGAATTTAATACGAATATTCAAGAACCTTCAAGAAAATCATAATTCAAGACTTCTAGACATTAATTTACATTCCAACTCTACATTGGCACATGGAAGAACAATTTCATGCTTTTGGGTAGCCTTTACATACCTAGGAATGGAGATTTTCTTCAAGAATCGAATCTTCTCTAGAAACCCTCACTTGTTTCTCCTTCTTCTCTCTTAGGCTTAGTGTAAAAACCTTTGAAAAGTAATGAGTCTAAACCCTTTTGTATGAATTTACATTTTACAACCGACCTGGGAATGTAAAAATATATCGGGAAAGATGAAATTTCCCTTTCCGAATTAAAATAGGAAAATTTTTCATCTCGTACACTAGTGCGCGACGCGCAATACTGCAAATTTATAGTTTTTGGCGTTTTCTCAGTTTTTCAGAAACTTCTGGGAAAAGACCAACTGTGGTCCAGTGTCCACTCTGCGTCGCGGAAGGGGTGCGGAAACCTCACTCTTTTAAGCCCTCTTTAAAATTTATAATTCACATTTTTGCGCGATAAGTCCGAGTCGAAATCATTTTTCGACTCAGTTTTTCTCACTGATCGCAAATCTGGTCTCGAATTTTCCATCAGAGCTTGAGAAGATACGTTGTGCGCATGATAAAATTTAGGGACATTTAAGTAATTTCACAGGGTGTTACATCGTAGCCCAACCCTGTTAAATCACGGGTTAGACCAACGAGCCTACCGCATATCGACGGCTCTATCTTTAAATATTGTCCGTACATTATTAGTAACAAAAAGAGGCTAAAAATAATCCTACATTAAAAAGAGAAAAAAAGTAAAAAAGAATTGCAAGTCAAAAGATTTTGCAAGACACAAGTTACGTCTTAGGCAACATAACATATTCTTTACAAAATTTTCGTTGAACAAGGCAAAAATTCTTATAGCCTCATGCATTAGAAAATTAGGCTATAATTAAGACTTAAGGTTACTTGTTGACCCATAAATTTGAAATTTCATTAAATGAGAAACAAAGAATGAAATTAGGGAAAATTACATGGGCTAACAGTTCATAACTTTTGTTTACAGTTTTTTAGCCCAAATTTACTTAATTATTCAGAATAGTCATTTTGACTATTTCTGCCACATCACACCCTTTTTTTTTGGTTATTTTTTAGATAAACTCCTTCCCTCGTCCCCCACTTTTCTTTTCTCTTCTTTTTTTTTTTTTGGTTTTTAGCAGCATCTTTCCTAAAATAACAAAAAAAAAGAAAAGAAAAGAAAGAACAGATGTTGAAAAAGGAGAAAAAAGGGGGGGAGGGGGGGAGGGAGGAGAAGGTGTGATGTGGTAGAAATAGCCAAAATAGCTATTCTGAGCAGGGGTGAGCAAAAATTGAATCGACCAATAAATTGAACCGATGAAAACGTTATTGATCTATTGTTATTAGGTTATCGAGTTTTTAATGATTTTTGGAAAAAAATTATTGGGTTATCAGTTTGATATTGATTTTTACTATTAGGTTATTGGGTAAATCGATAACCTAATAAGATTATAATAATTTATTATTTTACCCCTTCGTAAATATTAAACATTAATAATTTAATAGTAATAGGATACTATAGCAATACTTTAATCTTTATAGTATTTAAGTGATTAGTTATCCACTTTAGTATTTTAGTTTGTAATTAACTAATTATAGTTTTTGCAAATTTGTAAACATAATTTTCGTACTCTATCTGCTTTTTGTTAATGCAAATTCTCATTATCATTCTTATCGAATAAATCAAAAACTGAACCATTAAGGACTTAAAATCAATAATTTGAAAATCGATAAAAAATTATTTTATTTGTTTCTTATTAGTTTGACATATTTAAAAATCAAAAACCGACAAACCAAACTGATAATGCACAAAATCGGATCAAACCAACCAATGCACACTCCTAATTCTGAGTAATTAAGTAAACTTGGGTTAAAAAAATATAAATAAAAGTAATGTTATCTTTATCAACATGGATTGTGATGCAGTTACTTTTACTTAAGAAATTTCAAATTTAAATCCTAAATATGGAGAATATCTTGTTAAAAACATCAACCCCAGAACGAGCCTTACAATGCACAATTTAAATGTAACCAGAGCTCCGATGCATGCACAAACCAAAAAAAGGACTACATTTTATTCTTCAATGATTATTCAACCAAAATTTTCAGTTTAACACAGCCAAGGAAATGAAAGTACATTCCATTGGGTCAAACCAGTCGTTATCAGTGAGGCATAACAGCAAGAAACGTCAATATCCAAATGTTGTGATCACTCATCCCATGATAAATAATCCCACAAAAGTGACCACTGGACCAATACAAACACATCAACTCTAGAGTAGTTTGGACGGATTTTATCCAAATTCAGAAATAATACTTGGACATGAATAGGAAATATTATATTATATACATACATATAAATAAATAAATAAATAAAAAGAAAAGGGTGAAACTTTCTGCCAAAGGTCACATCAAGACAACAAATACTTCATTGATGCTAATTTTCCCTTCTTTTTCTTTCTACTCTTAGTTTTCACCAAAGCTAATTATTGAGCAAATCACTCTCTAAGCACTCAACAAAAGCCTTTTTCCTGTATATAATTTGGAAATACTAATATTAAGCGTCATTACTACTGTGAAACACGAGTCACGGGTCACCTACACAAAAAATTGTGCGTGAAAAATGCCCAACACATAGGTAAAAATGGGGGGAAACGAGAACAAAAATTTAACCTCAATGTCAACTTTGATTGAGTTGATATACTAGTTCACTACACAGCTAAAACTGTTCCGCTGCTTGCACACCGGCAAACAAATAAACTAGATCAAAATTTACCACCAAAAAATTTATCCAGCCAAAACAAACTATGCTGTACCAGAACTCTGACTAGGACCACCTCTCCGTCCCCCTCGCCCTCTTACTTGATAGCCTTCACCACCGCGTCCACCTTGAACCCTACCACGTCCTCCAAATTCATTTCTCCCATAGCTCCGACCTCCACCAAAGTTTCCACGGACCCTGAAATTGTCATTTCGGAATCCTCCTCTTCCAGGAGAGAAACGGCCTCTCGTGCTACCAACTGTCACGTAAAATTGGAAAAACAAGTTTATAATTTTATATGCAAAAGCCATGGTTCAATTAACTCTTACAGTTTGACAGTATGAATAGACTGCAGAATTTGATGTCTAATTTTTTTAATGTGAACTCAATATCCAAAACTTTTGAGATAATACACTCTTTTAACTTACCTCTGGTTGTAGTTCTCTTCATCTCAACAACAGCTCGACGAGCCCCAATGGTAATGGGTGAAGCCTGAAAAAAAAAAAGAATAATCACAGTAAAACAATGGATCCAAGAATTCAACAGTTGATGTTTTTTGAGGAAGAAGAATTCAACAGTTTTAAACCAGAAACATGTTTTAAGTACTAGATAACACAGAAGAATCATCTAATACCCTAAGTATAAAGATAACTAAAAGGATAGAAGATAGAAAGTTAATTTTCACCCACATTATGCGTGAAATTTGCAATTCCTGATCCTAGTTCAGACAAAACTTGGTTCAACCTTAAATGAAATCCATGGTCTCAGAACCGGGACTAATTAATGCAT
This sequence comes from Solanum ossicruentum, assembly GCA_025774065.1. NCBI lineage: Eukaryota > Viridiplantae > Streptophyta > Magnoliopsida > Solanales > Solanaceae > Solanum > Solanum ossicruentum. The sequence goes on along the minus strand of JAOTQR010000045.1, from coordinate 6,602,142 downwards.
GTCAACCCCAGTGGCACCAAACTCACCAACACGAAATAAATAATTCGTCATAAATTACATCAATATCTGACTTCAAGTTTAGTTGGTTTGCATTTTTTCAATAAGTAAATAGTTCTGCATAATTGTTACTACTATATTAGGTAAAGTTTCAATTATTGTAAGTCAGGAACACGCATAAGCAACAGATAATAGCCTTAAGTTGTCAATGTAGCGTGAAATCCAAAGTCATGAGAACATGAGCAAGAAAACTAACACCACATGGTTATAATACAAGGTCATTTACGATTCAACTAGCTGACATCGAGCACTTCTTATGGTTGACGAGCTACTAATAGAACTGTAATGGAAAACTAGACTTGGTAGAGCACTAAGGGATTGTTTGCTGTACAACAATAACAACATACCTAGTAGATCCCACAAGTGGAGTCTGGGATAAAAAATAGTTATGGGATAAAAAATAGTGAAGGGATAAAATTTGGATATCTTGTTTGGTTGCCAAGTTTGGGATAACTTATCCCACCATTTATACCATAGTGATGGCATAAGTTATCCTATATACATAGTGGGATAACTTATCCGAGAATAGCTAATCCCAGGATAGTTAACCTTGGGATAAGTTCTTCCCAACCAAACGACCCCTAACTGAACTAATTGTGGCTCTATCACAGTGATGACAGCAGAACCGCACACTGAATCAAGGTCTGAACATGTTTTTAGCCTAATAAACACCATTTCCTTAGTTTGTAGCAACTTTATTGCTATGTTGTAGCAGGTACATTATGCTCCATCTATAAATGTAGATTTTAATTACTCCTCGAGGGTGCAGTCTGGTTTCACCTTTAGAAACATTCTGAAGGTAATATGTGCAGCAAGTACAGAAAATTAGAGAATCTGGAGAATAAAAACATCCAATCTTTTTGTTTCTGTAGCAGTACCACGATTCTCAATCGCTCATCAAAACACAACTTTCCTTTAGAAAAAACACTAACATATGTGCGCACACACGCACAGAGTGATCACTTGTTTTAAATACTCATGTTATACATGTAGGAGAATCAATTCTGTTCTTGTGAACTTTGGAGGAGCATGAGAAATTGTTGGAACCATATGGAGTCTTAAAAAGCTGGGCATTGGTCAGAGCAGTAAATAAGGGCAAGTAGCAAGCCCAAGCAATGAAGGGCTTTGCAGTTGTCAACGGGAACAAATGTTTGTTGTGAGTGTTAATATTACAAGTCTGATGGGATCTGGTGTTGAAGGTGTTTTCTATGTGAAAGGGCAGGAGTGTCCTAATCACTTATTTTTTGCATTGTGAATTACCTGGCAGATTTGGACAATCTAAAATATTAGTGGGTCATGCCAAACGATGTGAAGAATTTACTTCTTAGCTGGTATGGCAGAAAGTTGATGGCAGATTTAAGAACGCCTGCTAAGCTGTCACTGTATGCATATTTTTTTTTTTTTGATAAAGGTAACATTTTTGTATATAAATCATCAGCACTAAAGGCCGGAAACAAATTTACATCATATAGTTATCAACAGATGTTGCCTCAAAACAGCTCCCAAAAAACTAAAAACTAGCTTCTGCTTCTTACAGAGAACCTAAGATATCTACTATAGCTAGAGGATCATTTACATAATTAGAACTGCACCAATAACAAAAAGTAGCAATACAGTTCATTTTCACTCTATGTAAGGGACTGCTAGTTTCTCAAAACATCTCAAATTTCTCTCCTTCCAAATTGTCCATATTACTGCTGGGACAATCCTCCATCTGTTCCTATCTGCACATCCATTGCCCTCATAGCTCCAACTCACTGTAGCTTGTTCTGCTTTGCTTGCATGGTCCAGACTATACCTCTGAGGCTGGTGAATAAGTTCCACCGTTGCCTAACCACCTTACAGTGAAGGAACGGATGGTTGATTGTCTCTGCCTGTTGCTCACAGAAAGAACATCTTGGAGACGTGTATTCCTATGTTCATCAGGTTCTCCTGTGTAAGTGCAACTTCTTTAACTACCAACCAAGTGAAAACTGCCACCTTGTAAGGAATTTTAACTTTCCCCATAAGCTTCCAAGGCAAGAAACTAAGCTGACTTTCCATATGTGTCATACTCTTATAGGCAGAGCTGACAGTGAAGCTACCTTTACTGTCAGGGATCCACCTTAGAGTATCTTCTCCTGCTTTCAAGCCACCAAAATGTTGTATAGTTCCATAGAACTCAGCTAATGTATCTATCTCCCAGTCATTCATCAACCTTCCGAATGTCAAATTCCACCCATTATTGTCCCAAACTTCCTGAATAGTGGCTTGTCACTGATTCAGCAAATAAATGTCTGGGAATAGTTGTTTGAGATAGCCATTACCAAGCCAATCATCATCCCAAAATAATACCTTTCTGCCATTATTTACACTGAAACTAGTTTTTCCAAGAAAGTTAATCCACAAAAGTCTGATAGATCTCCAAAGACTAACCCCATAAGCAGTTGTTACCTCCTTAGTTGTCCAGTTATTCAGAGTATCATATTTGGCTTGGATTACTCTAACCCATAAGGCCTGCTCCTCTCTAGTAAACCTCCGGAGCCATTTCATCATTAGGCTTTTGTTCTGCTTCCTCAAGTTTTTAATGCCTAATCCACCTTGCTTCTTTGAGAGTAGTACAGTCTTCCATTTCACCAGGTTGAAGCCCTTGCTCTCCTTCTCTCCATTCCACAAGAAGTTCCTCCCCAAAGCATCAATTATACCTTCCATCTGAGCTGAAAGAGGAAAGACTGACATCAGATATGTTGGTAAAGCATCTAGCAGACTAGCACTGAGTTGATCAGAATCAGTCTTCACCCTCTAGACAGGTATTGAGCTTTCTATCCAGACAATCTCCTTTCACATCTCTCTACCACACCACTCCAGACTTCATTTGATTTGCTCTTGGCTCCCAAAGGCATTCCCAAATCTGTTGATGGCAATTAACCTACTTCTCCTCCCAAGATTCCAGTCAGGTTTAGCAAACCATCTACTTCATTAACTGGAAAGATGTGGCTTTTCCTCCAATTAATATTTAGACCTGAAACTGCTTCAAAAAGAACTAGAATTACCCTTAATATCTTGAGTTGACTTTCTTCTGCATCACAAAAATGAGGGTATCATCTGCATACTGTAGATGTGTGATTTCCAATCTTTGGTTTCCATCCTTTGCTACATTGAAGCCTCTTATCCAGCCTCTTCTGTGTGCAGTTTTAAGCATGTAGTTGAGTCCCTCCATCACCAGAACGGACAAGAACGGTGAAAGGGGGTCACCTTGCCTCAAACCTTTGTTTGATGGAAAGAAGCCTTCAAGTGATCCATTTATCAAAACAGAGAATTTGACAGTGCTAAAACAAAATTTTATCCAACTGATCCATTTCAAGCCAAAGCCCATCCTCTTCATTGTTTCAAAGAGAAAATTCCAGTTGACATGATCATAGGATTTCTCTATGTCTAGTTTGCACATAATTCCTGGAACCTTCTCCTTTTCTCTTTGAGTCCAAACACCCATTAGCTATTAGTACTGCATCAGTAATCTGTCTGGCCCTCAGAAAAGCCATTTGTTGAGTGTCCACCAGCTTATGCATCACCTTCTTCAGCCTTTCTGTGAGAATTTTGGCTATGAGTTTATAAACACTCCCAATTAAGTTGATGGGACTGTAATCTCTCAGTTCCTTAGCACCATTTTTCTTTGGGATGAGAGCAATGTAAGTTGCATTTAAGCTTTTCTCAAAGAACTCCTTGGAGTGGAAGTTTTGCAAAGTTGCCATCAGATCACCTTTCACAATCTCCCAGCATTTGATAAAGAAACCCATGGTATAACCATCTGAGCCTGGAGCTTTATCTGCAGCACAAGCTTTGAGTGCCAACCATACTACTTCTTCTCCAAAAGGTTTCTGAAGTTGGTGTTCCTCAGTATTTATTGAAGGGCATTGATCCATGTACAGATAAGGTCTCCAACTCTCACTTTCCATGCATAGCTTCCTGTAAAATTGTGCAATCTCTTTTTTGATGTTTGCAGGTTCCACGAACTCCTGATCTCTCACCACCAACTTGTCAATGTGGTTGATCCTCTTGTGTGCATTTGCCATTCTCTGAAAAAATTTGGTGCGTTTGTCCCCTTGTTTTATCCACAATGTCCTGGATCTCTGTCTCCATGCTATCTCTTCTCTCTTTGCATATTCTTCAAACTCCTGTACCACATCCGCCTTTTTGAGAGCCTCTTCTATGTTTAGAGGCCTGGATTGCTATATGCTATCAAAATCCTGTATGCTGCTGAGCAATTCTTTTTTCCTTTTTTCCAAATTCCCATAAGTACTTACACTCCATTCTTTCAATATGGTCTTCAATGCTTTCAATTTAGAGGCAAAGATAAAGTCTGACATCCCTTCAAACTCAAAAGATGTCCACCAATTTTTAACTCTGTCTTCAAAACCTTCAGTGTCCAGCCACCACCCTTCAAATTTGAAATATGACTTTGCATAGTTCCAGTTGCCACTTTTAAGAGCAAGTGGTGCATGATCAGAACAAATTCTGGCCAAAATCTCTTGCTTCACATTGCTGTATTGTTCTCCCCATCCAGCAGAGTACATGATTCTGTCTATTCTTGATGCAGCTTCCATATTGGATCCCCTTACCCAGATGTAACTTCCCCCTTCTAAAGAAGGGTCGATATGTTCCATCTCCTCAATGAAGTTTGCAAAATCATTCATATACACAGAGGTTCTTCAGCAGTTCCTCTACGCGTACCTGACAATGTTAAAATCCCCCCCCCCAACACCCATGGCCCTGAGAACAGACCCCTGACAGCCCCTATTTCCCACCATAACTCCTCTCTTTCCTTGTTACAAGTATCTGCATATATACACCCCCCCCCCCATTACCCACTATAAACCTTCAAACCCTCCTCAGCTCACTTACCCACAAGAGAAAAACAACCACTACTAACCTAACCACGCTCATTTTTCTTCCTACTACTCCACTATT
>JAOTQR010000045.1:6514009-6546700 GCA_025774065.1 Solanum ossicruentum | reverse complement strand
AGAACCCACCCCCCCCCCCCCAGAAAAAAAAATAAGAAAGACAATATTTAATTGAAAAAGAACTCTTCAATTTTTTACACCCACTGAAACCCACCCGCATCCTAAGAAAAATATTATTAAAAAATTCTTAAATTTCTTTTTTACCCCCCCTCCCAGCCCACCCCAAAAACAATGAAAAAGACTTAATTTGTGGCTTCAAAATGAGAATGATTTTCTTCTTTATCTCACCCACCCCTACCCGATCACCTACATTTAAAAAAATATATTAATACCACTTCTCTTTCTTCTATGGATGAACTTTTACCCATTTAACTACCCATTCTTAAATGGGTAATATGAGTTTAACTCATTTTCTTACCTATTTTAAACGAGTTGGATATCCAACTCATTTAAGCTAGGTAATATGAGTAGGTACCCATATAAATTACCCATTTGCCACCTCTACGGAGGACCAAGCTACCTTCTAAGATTTCTTGTTTTAACTGGACAGCTTTATATTAGAGCACACCTCACCCAAGATAACATCAAGGAAAGGAAAATCCAGCTCCCAAACAGATGCTATATGTGCAAAAAGAAGTTTGAAACCCCCAGGCACCTTCTTTCATCGTGAGGTGGCCTCAGAATTATGGAGCATGTTTTTTTGTCTCTCTGGTCTCAATTGGACCACACCCCTCATGTTAAGGATGCTTATGAGAGTTGGAGCCTATGAAAAGTTGACAAAGCCATCAAGAAGATCTGCATCATGATGCCTGCTTGTACAACTTTGATCGCAGTAGATTTTCGCAGAATCGAGAACATGTGTGTGGCTGGATTGAAACAGAAGAGGAGACTAGTCTGTAAAATCACTTGAAGTGGGCAAGAATCAAAATCAAAGGAGATGGTGAAAGCTTCCCTAACGAGGCTTCCATCGAAAAGGACGGAATAAAGCTTTTTATCCCCATCTGGGTGGAGAAGTATGTCTGATAGGCGTCGTCGGGATTGGGAGATAATCATCAGAAGATGCCGCCGGAAATGGGAGAATCCAGCACTGGACCCAGAGGTCTCTCTTCGTAAAAGGACCAGCGGGCAATAGCTTTGCCCATAGCAGGGAAAGGACAAAGTTTCATTACCTACAACACAAACACATGGGTGTACAGAGACAGATGGGGTGTTTTCAAATGAGAGTCGAAGGCCACGTGAGGAGGAGGTGGAGACCCAAGTTTTTCCAAAACACCACTTGGGCCGGGTGAGGAGGAGGTGGAGACCCAAGTTTTTCCAAAACACCACTTGGGCCGGTTTTCCATGGAAAATAAAATGGAGCCTGATAGAGCCAACGTCATTTTTAATGACTTATCAGCCCCAATTAAGGAAGGCTATTTCGACCTACTTTTTTCAGAAGTAAGAGGCCAAGTCTCAGTTCCAAAGAACGACCATCTGGAACTTGAAATCGCAATAGAGGGAGAACATGCATATTATGGAGGGTTTTTTTTCCGGACAAAGGTAACAATCATATTATGGAAAAATTTCCTCAGACATAAGAGACACAGGAAAACATCTGGAGTGCATTTTGTAAGCCACAACTAAGGAGGTTAGCAGCAACAGAGCAGAGTTGGCTATGGAAATCTCAAAGGACCATAGCACCATAGTTACTACGCAAAATGACACATAAATTGAAGAGTAGATGCTGGAAGATGTAGAACCAATCCAATGTGATAAGAATTTTATTATTTGTAAGGAGAAGGAGACATCTGCATGGGTAAGGCAAATCTGATAAAGCTAGGGAAAATATTTGGGTTAATTTCCAGGGACATGAGGAGGAGTCATTGGAGTTACTCATTCAAATAGATAGCTGCAGGAAAGCTAGAAAAATGGAAAATGTTTCTATTATTAAGAGGCCTAAATACAAGGGGTTTCGAGAGCTTAAAAGGCTCGCCTCTTTTGACATTAATTTCAAGAGTGATGGGAAGAGAGGGAGAGAGGGGGGTAAGGTTTTACCATGACAGTAAAACTTGTGTCCTGGAATGTAAGGGAACTTAATAGTGGGGATAAAAGACGACTGGTGAAGAGCTTAATTCTCAACTGGAATGCAGACACAGTTTGTCTACAGGAATCTAAGTGAGAGGGGGCGTTTAAAAATATGATAAAAGAATTATGGGGTGGAAGATGGGTCAAATATGCTTGTCTTCAAGCTAGTGGCACTAGAGGGGGGATTTTGGTGTTATGGGATAGCAGATCATGGAGAGGGGAAGTTCTGGAAATTGGTTCTGCACTCTTACTTGTAAATTTGAGGCTCTGTTGCAGGACTATAATAGTCATGTCACAAGAGTACATGCTCCAACTTGCAGATTTGAAAGAGAACATGTATGGGAGAAATTGGGAGCTGTCAGAAGTTTGTTCGAGAAGCCATGGGCAGTGTGTGGCTACTTCAATGTCAGAAGATTTCCATCTGAGAAGAAAATTATAGAATTTTCAGAATTCATTGGAGACATGGAGCTCTTGGATTTACAGATAGAAGGTGGGGAGTTTTACCTGGTGCAAAGGAGACAATAACAATGCTGCTTCGAGAATTGATAAAATTATGGTATCTAAGGACTGCAGATAGTTTCAACAAAATTAAACAGGTTGTGTTGCAGAGATTATGCTCAGATCACAACCCAATAGCACTACAATGTGGAACTTGGGATCATAAAAATCCTATTTCAAATTTGATAACAGGTGGTTGATACTAAGGGTTTCGTGGAAAGAGTCAGGGTGGTGGGAGTCTTTTGTCTTCAATGAGAAACCTGATTACATCCCAGGATATAAATTAAAGGCTTCAAAAGGCAAACTGAAAGAATGGAGCAACACAACAACAACATCATACCCAGTGGAATCCCACAAGTGGGGTCTGGGGAGGGTAGAACGTACGCAGACCTTACCACTACCTCATAGAAGTAGATAGGTGGTTTCCTCAAACCCTCATCTCAAAAACCCAAAAGCAGAATAAACTAGATATGGCAAAAAGGAAAGGAAAAGAAAAGGGAACAGAAAGAGCGACTAATGACGAAATGCACATGACAGTATGTAGATATGGCAAAAGGAAAAGAAAAGAAAAGGGAATAGAAAGAGCGACTAACAACGAAAAGAACAAAAAAAAAATATGATAAAATTAACACATATACAACAGATAATGACACCTATTACCCTACTATACCCCACGGCTAGACATCACCTAACCCAACTAACCTATTAGCCTGCAACTCTAATTCGTGAACTCCACTCCTTTCTATCTAAGGTCACGTCCTCGGTGAAATCAAGTTTCGCAATATCTTGTCTAATCACCTCCCCCAATACTTCTTCGGTCTACTTCTACCCCTCCGTGTAACCCCTAAGTCCAACCTCTCGCACCTCCTAACAGGAGCATTGGTACTCCTTCTCTGCACATGTCCAAACCAACGCAGTCTCGCTTCCCTTATCTTGTCGGCCACAACGCCACCTCTAGCTTCTCCCGAATGGTCTCATTCCCAATGCTGTCACTTCTGGTATGTCCACACATCCATCTCAACATCCTCATCTTTGCGACTCGCATCTTCTGAACATGTGAGTTCTTTATTGGCCAATACTCCACCCCCTACAACAAAGACGGTCTAACCACCATTCTGTAAAACTTGTCTTTAAGCTTTGGTGGTAACTTTTTATCACACAATACTCCAGAGGCAAGCCTCCATTTTGTCCATGACTGGTAAAAATAAATAGAATAATAGAGAAGAGGTTTGCTTCTTTTGACGCAAATATCCCATATATGGAAGAATACATTCTACTTATTTCTAAACTAGCCCGAGGAAGTAAGCCAAGAGGAAGTAAATGACTGGTAAAAATTGGCTGAGAGCGGTGAGAAAAAAGCACATTTAATACTTGCCCCAATACGATGTGCGACATCATCATCGATATTGCCACTACTCTGGATGATAGATCTAAGATACTTAAAGCTTTCTCTCCTTGGAATAGGTTGAGTGGCAAGCTTCACTTCAATGTCTACTTCATCTCTAGCAACACTAAATTACACTCCAAGTATTCTGTTTTGGTTCTGCTCAATTTGAACCTTTTAGATTCAGAGTATCTCTCCAAACCTCCAATCTATCATTGACTTTAGCCGGAGTCTCAACAATCAATGCTAGGTCATCTGCACATAGCATACACCATGGGACCCCCTCCTAGATAGATCGTATCAGCTCATCCATTACAAAAGCAAAAGGAAAGGACTCAACACAGATCCTTGATGGAGTCTCATCTCACCAGGAAAATACTTTGAGTCTCATCCTACTGCTCTCACCGAGCTTTGGCTCCGGCATACTATACTTTATCACCCTAATGTACACCATTGCAACCCTTTTTGCCTCTAGACATCTCCATAGGACATCCCTCAAAACTGTCATAGGCCTTTGCAAGGTCAATGAACACCATATGAAGGTCCCTCCTTCTCTCGCTATGTTTCTCAACTAATCTCCGAATAAGGTGGATTGCTTCAGTAGTTTATTGTCCCGGCATGAATCCAAATTGGTTCTCTGAGATAGACACTACTTTTCTCAAAAAGTGGAACAACACAAGCTTTGAAAACCTAAAATGCACAAGGTCCAAATCGAGCGAGTTAGCCATTCGACCGAAGGAATGGAGCAACACAAGCTTGAAATCTAAGAATGCACAAGGTCCAAATATCGACCGAGTTAGCCATTCTAGATACAGTAATGGAGAACAGGACTAATAGAATCCGAGGAAGCTTTGAAGGCATCTCTCAAATGGAGTATGAAGAGTACTTAAAATGAAGAAGTAGCATGGAGACAAATCAAGGGTACTTTGGTTGAAAGAGGGGGACAGAACTACCAAATATTTCCACAAAGTGGCCAATGCACATGAAAGAAACAATAATATTGACCAACTGATGATTGAATATGAACCTGTAATGGATACGGTGAGAATCAGAGGGGAAATTATTGAAATCTATCAGAAGTTATATTCAGAAAAAACAGGCTGGAGACCCTCAATTAACTTAATCAATTGTCAAGTGATCACTGAGGAGGAAAGAGAAGCTCTTCGAGGGGCATTTGAGGAACAAGAAGTGTTTTCATGTTGAAGATATGTGCAATGGACAAAGCTCCTGATCCTGATGGCTTTATAATGGGGTTCTATATCAAATGCTGGGATCTAGTGAAAAAGGGTGTCATGGAAAATCTCAAGAACTTCACTCTCTGGTATCTTTGAGAAAAGTTTCAACGCCACATACATTGCTTTGATTCCGTAGAAGAATGGAGCTAAGGAACTGAGAGATTTCAGGCCTATCAGCCTCATAAGCAGTGTTTACAAGCTGCTATCAAAGGTGCTACAGAAAAACTAAAGAGAGTTGTTAATAAGCTGGTAGATGCTCAACAAATGGTGTTGATAAGCTGTTTGTTGAAAATGCTCTCATGTATGGGTTTTGGAATGAAGTGGACTCATTGGATAAGATACGCCATCTCCACTGTAAGATTCTCAATTCTTATCATCTCTGGATCACCTGAAGGTTTCTTCTCGGGAGGAAAGGGGATCCTCTGTCCCCTTTTCTTTTTATCATAGTCATGGAGGGTCTAAATTACATGATAAAGGTGGATAGGAATAATAAATATCTAAGAGGTTTTGAGGTAGTAAAAAACCAAGCCCTAAGTTCAAATGCCAACATTGAGGTCACACATCTCCAACATGCTTATGATACTTCAATTTTCTGTGATGCTATGGAAGGGCAACTAATAATCCTGAGATCATTTTAGTGCTTTTTGAGGAGTTTCTGGACTCCAAATCAGTGGTAGGAAGAGCCAGTCGTTCCCAATCAATAACGTTTCTAATATGCTGGAGTTGCCGGGGATTTTTGGAGGGGAAGCAGGTTCCTTGCCAACTAAGTACCTGGGTGTGCCTCTAGGTGCCAAGTCAAAGGCCATGAGTATTTGGATTTCAGTGATTGAAAAGTGTGAAAGAAGCTAACTAGATGGAAATCCCAGTATATCTCTTTAGGTGGCAGAGTCACTCTCATCAATTCTGTCTTGGATGCTCTCCCAACCTACATGATGTCTATTTTTCCCATCCCTGATGTAATAATACAAAGTTTAGACAAGATTAGGGGAGATTTTCTCTGGGAAGGGATTAAGGAAAATGAATCTATTGTTCAGCACTTGGTTAAATGGAACAAGGTTCTTTGGGAAAAGAAACAAGGGGGTTTAGGAATAAGAAATCTGAAAATGCAAAGTAAGGCACTCAGATTGAAGTAGTTATGGATATACTCTCAAGAGCCTCAAGCATACTGGGGCAAAGTAATTAAAGCCAAATATAGAGAGGAGAATACATGGACGACAAATGAGCTATCTACACCTTATGGTGTAAGTCTATGGAGGTCTATCAGAATCTTTTGGCCTGTTTTGGGGAATGACACAACTGTGAGGGTACGCAATGGAAGTAAGACCTCCTTTTGGGAGGATAAATAGTTTAAAGAACCTTTTACCCGCGATGTATGTTTTACATCAACAAATGAGTATAGCTGATAGTTGGACACAATAAGGATGGACCATCCAATTTAGAAGGAATTTTATTGACCGGGAAATTGAAACTGAGAAAGAATTTTTCATAGCTTTGGAAGAATTCAAAGGGACAAAGGATGAGGCTGATAGACTTTGGTAAAGCAAAGATAGCAAAGGCATGTTTAAGGTAACTCAGCATACAAGTTATTGGACCAAGGTGGACAGCAGACACCACAACGGCCATGGAAACAAAACTGGAAAACAAAAATCCCCTTCAAGGTGCCATGTTTAACCTGGTTACTGGCAAGAGAAGCAGTCCTGACACAAGAAACTCTCAAGAAGAGGAAGTTATCTATGTGCTCCAGACGCTATTTGTGTGGAGAAAGGTTGAGACAGTCAGCCATCTGTTTTTACAATGCAGGATAACAACTCAACTTTGGAGGATTTATATCAGCCAAGGAGTGTTGTTTGGACAATGCCTAATAGAATCACTCAGCTTCTTTACAGCTGAGAAGAAATAGGTTTGGAAGCGTCAGACAGAGATAGATGGAGGACAGCCAGCGTTGTATCTGGTGGGAAGTCTGGAGAGAGAAATGCTGGATGTTTGAGAGCAAAATTTGTGAACTTCAGAAGATAAAACCGAACTGTATTAGGCTTTTTTGTTTCTTGTGTAAACATATGTACCTAGAGGATGCTGAGTCAATTATTGAGATCCTTGGGTCTTGTTAGACTTTATATTTAGATATCCTGTTTAGTGGATAAGTTGTAATTATGGTTCTCAATGCAACCCTGTACTGGTTTTAGTCAATGCATACAAATGCTACCTTTTTCAAAAAAACATTGTAGTATTTTAGCATTGGTAGTAATTACCGCAAACCAGCTGCAGTAGGTCATAAGCTCATCTATGTCCAGGAATTTGCTTCTAAAGGCACTGCCTTCCAAAGCCACGGGCACAAGTTTTAGTTCACTTGGACGTAAAAGAGCTGTTTTCTCTGCAACCTGTAAGACAAAAGTAGCAGTTTTATGAAAAGATCAGTACTAAATTTGACAAAGCTCTTCTGTGCTGCATTTAACAGCTAATAACAATCACTTCTAAACCAGTTAAAAACAGAAGAAGAAAGCAAAGCAATATTAACATAAGATTTGCAAAGAAACACTAACTTGTGATCCTGTAATATGTAATGAAAATCACGAAGAACTGCCATATAGATTTATACTGTTGCTTTTTTTTATGACAAGGGGAACCCGCAGCCGCTACCCTTTGGGTGCGCACAGGGTAAACCCCCGCTCCTATGCAATAGCTAGCAAACCACATAGGAGAGGTAACCTGCACTAGGCAAGCCCGGTGCGATGAGCTCGATCCAGAAGGCAAACTCCTTGTTGTCGCTGGCAAGGGGTTTCTAACTTGAGACCTCCAACATGGAAGCCCCAAGCCTAAACCAGTGGCCACCCCGAAGGGTGCTGAGACACTTCCACAAAATCTTAAATCATTTCTAGTTCAGGTAATCAGGAATCCAAGTCGAGAACTTCATATACATGAAAACTTAAGCATCACCATGCATGATCTAGGTTGATTCTCTATGCGCATATGATCAAGAAACTTCTCAAATTAGAAAGGTGCTGTTTAAGAACTGCTTTCAGAGTTAAGTATTCTGAGCTTCTCTTCAGTTCAATAAACTTGAAGGGCCTATATGATACTCTGACGAGAATGAGAACTGGTGAACTCAACAGGGGTCGAGTCAACAGATGAGAGACCAAATAAGCGTACCTTTCTCCAATCTACAAAATCTATAAGCTCTTCGTCCATAGTTCCTTTTGCAGCTATCCTAAGTATCTTTTCTCTTTCGGCTTGGGTAGGCCGCTGAAGACGGAAGATCCTATCCATACGACCAGGACGCTGCAACGCCTCATCAATTTGCTTAAGATTTCTAGTAGTAGCCATCAAGACCACTCCATCCTGTTTTTCAAACCTGCAACATAAGATGGTACAAGAGAACATAAGAAACTAAACATGCAGATGAAATTATTTCAGTCAACTTAGATTGTACTTTGACCAATTACAAGTAATAATGACCCGAAGTATGTCCTAGGTACAGTCTAATATGTAAGAATCCTTTAGAAGAATAAGATCCACCAAAAACTGATGTCCTTGCTTGCAACATAAACATTTTGGATATATGATCTAAAGAAAACCTCTGTCATTAGGGTGTTTGACTGGGACGGAGCTTAACAAGAAACGAGGACTTCTGACATTTCTTGTCTAAAACAAACTATAGATACTTGTGTGGTTATATATTTTCTCATTGAGGATAAATGAGAAGTTTAAAGCCAACACAGACTAAAAAAGAAAGTATGACACATAGATTGGGACAGAGGAGTACTACAACAAAGAGGAGACCAAAATCAATTTGTCCTAAGCAAAGTCAAGTGTGACAAGTTCATTTCCTGCTGGTGTAAGCAAACTGTCATTCCTTAAATCATAAGTGACACCACTTGCAGGCTTGCGGGGTTTTTTATTTTTTTTTATTTGAGAATTTAACTTCTTGTATTCTATTTCCAGAAAATCAGAAACCTGCCACACCAAGTTACAGGTTTCATAATTACAAATGAGGTAGAGTATCAGGAAAATCTTCAACCCTTTTAATAAGTATTTGCAGGCTCTGCAGATACTTGAATAGGTTTTCGCCAAAATACAGATCCTCTGAGCACCAACAAGACCATGAATTTACTGATATAGGAATATTGATTTGCCTGATTTTCCAAAATATAAACTACATTAATCTTCCCATCTTTCAGAAAGATTGATTATAAATGCCTGAAGAAATCCATCCATTTAAAAGTAATGTTTCAGATAGTACACTTTCTAAGACCTAAATTATGGTTGCTGCAAGCAAAAGTCAATGAATTGAGAAAGGAAAATGATTCTCTTTTGGGGCCACAAACTAGAAAGCAATTCCTAATAGAGAAAGGAAACAAAAAAAAACTTTTAATTTGGCCCACAAACTCTTGCCAATCAAGGCTAGGCTAAATTCATTGTCACTTTCATTAACTCTCTCCTTGAACAAACCAAAGAAAATGGTCCCACTTATAAGTTCTCTTCTCCCCATCCCTATTTTGAATATTGTACAAAGCAAAACAAATTTCCTGCTACTAATTTATCAACATGGAAGGTTCAACAGAGTAAACTTCGTGACTAACTCGACACCAAAAGCTAGCTCATGTGGTGAAAATTGTCCAAGATCGTGTAAAGAAACTACAAGGCATAACACATGGATAGACACCTTAACTGGCAAGTAAAGAACCACTAACACAGGTCCAACTTCAACCAACTTGATGTGTCTAGATGTGCATTCTCAAAATTTGGGTCTTTACATGCCAGTTGAGGTTACACCTAAAATTCAACAACCTTCACTATTGTGGGACTCTCAACTCTTCCACCCACACATGCACAGGATTACATCTGGAGCATGGACCATAACACTGCGGTCTAACATCGAGTAACCCAACATTAGAGATAGATCTAGCTGTAATAACAGATTAAGAAAATGAACCTTGAACTTAATACAATCAGAAATCAGTTCATGAGGTGAGGAACTACAGACAATACTATTAACCTATGTGAGAACTGAGGTATAAACTGACTGCATTAGCGCATTAATACATCCAATAGTGATGGATAATGCATTTCACCAGCACAAAGAAATAAGTAAGACATGAAAGCAGGATGATGATGAAGGAAAAAACGGAGTGTTATGTCTTAATAGGATCTAATGTCTCAACAGTAGTAATGACCAATGTAAGAACATTTTTCTAAGAATCAGAACATTTACTTATTATTACAATTAATTTCAAAGGAAATTCAATGGAGAATTTTCCATAGCTAAATGAGTACTAATATTACTCTTACTAGGCATGGCTTTGTTCATCATTTAGGTTGTTCACTTGGAACACAAAATTTGAATGCCATCTATACACTTTTTGGCATGAAACTGCCAATGATATTCACCTGAGAGAACGGACATACCTCATTGCAGATGTATGTTGCAAACCTAAAACAATTAACTTGCTTAAACCTTTAGATAAAATGGTACACAACTCAATATGATATCAAAGTTACAGAGGTCCTATGTTCGAGTCCCACCACCACCCATCAACAAAATATCCCTACGTTCTCGACTTAAAATGAAAAATTAGGTTTGCACATGAGAAAGTATATGCTGAGCCTAATATGAGCAAATTGAACATCTTAATATATTAAGCTTTAAATAAATGAGATGGTAGACACAACTAAACAATGTACAAGAAGATAAACTGAAATTTAGAATAATTACAAAATCAACAAGTGTACTTTATGATATAATTAAAAGCTAGTAAACCATGTCAGCCCTTTTTTATTCCTTTTGACAACTGAGAAATCCCCTGAACAACTAACCAACATCAGTTGACCCACAAGTTCGCAACTCGAGGAAGCATGGCCTTCCCTCTACACTGCTCCCACTTAATTATGAAAACCCCGGGTGCTGATAACTCGAGGAAGTATGGCCTTCCCTCTACACTGCTCCCACTTAATTATGAAAACCCCGGGTCTTGATATCAGCCTACCTTCTCCTTTTCCACATCACAGACATAACTATTATAGAAGATGAGTTGGGTAACACAACAATAGGTATACAAGGCCATCTTCCTGATGAATTATTTAACTCAAGACGATGTTTTTCTGTTGCTGCAATACCTAAATTTGTTAAAAATCATGAGAATTCACTTACCCATCAAGCTCCACCAAAAGTTGATTGATGAAGGCTTCGTGATCCTGCTTTTTAGTGTGGATAAACTTCCCTCTGACTCCAGCAAAGAGATCAAAATCCTCTACAAATATGATTACAGGAGCCTGAAGAGGATAATAAAGTAAGCAGATATCACTACAGAAAACAGCTCTGAAAAATGTACCAGATGTGTTCCTTGACATGATACTGTAAATTATTCCTCCAGTATTGTTGACTTCTCAAGTTATTTGTGAAAGACTCAGTCAGTCAAGAAAAGATCATACCATTAAGTCACAAAAAGTTTTACAGGTAAGCTTTTGCAAAATTTCTTATTACCACTACACAGGTTGTTGAAGATCAAGACAAGATTCCTTGGGATAATTCTAAGGAGAAGATCTACACTGAAAGAATGCTACAAAAATATGAGTTCCCAGAATGACATTCTACTAAGTTGGCCTTGGAAAATAAGGCAATCCCTCAGAGTTTCTTGTTTCACTTGGACAGCCCAGAAGGAAGCATGCCTCGCACAAGACAACCTTAGGAGAAGAGGTGTAATCCTCATCGACAGATGTGTCCTGGCAAGCAGACCAATGAAAGCATTAATCACCTTTTTTTGCACTGCCCTGCAGCAGCTAGCCTATGGTATTTTTTCTACTCTATGCTTCGCCTACAATGGTTAATGCCCTACAACATCAAGGATGCTTATGCCAGCTGCATCATATTGTGGAAAGTTGACAAATCCATTAGAACGATCTGGAGCAGCATTTTTTGGAGTCTATGGAAGGAGAAAAACAATGGATGTTATAATGGAATTTCAACCTCTTTCTTCACTCTTAAAGCAAAATATCAAGTCAGTTTATTTAGCTGGCACTTTTTTGCCAATGCAAACAGTGTGAACAATTTTTGGGAGTTTGTTAGTTCCCTATCTCTAGTATAGCAGAGTAGTAGGGTTCCCTTTTGACTGTTTCTCAGGTTTTGCCAAGTTAGCGCAATATTTATCTGTTTGGAGCAGCTTTCTTGCACACTGTGCTTTTGTAACTTTGCATCTTCTTGATGCTTACTAATATCTTTTAATTACTTTACCAACAAAAAAAAAATTCTTATTACCCGTCTTACATAAAGTTAATTACGAGCCGCAGTCCAAGATAAGCATGTTTTACTGGTTTGCTTTCCACAAAAACAAGCACGCAAACAAACCTAGCAACTTTTATCGGTGCATGCAAAGAGAAATATGTCTTCATCCATTGCCATGCCATATCAACAGCCAATTCCAACAAGACCCTTTTCTTCTTTTTTTACTTTAGATCTCAGAACGACAAGAAGATGCAGATTATATCATAAGTAGGTATTGGAAGGAGAGGCAATACAATACACAAAGAAACCACAGACCAGATCACGTGCTGTTTGAAACAGCTCTCTAACATTTGATGCACTTTGGCCAACCCACAAACCAGCCTCTAACTGCTGGGCTTTAACTTCAACAAGTGGCACCTTAGCTTCTGCTGCAATTGCCAGAGCTAGGGTTGTCTTTCCAGTTCCTCTCTCCCCCACGATAAGAACCCCCTGCCATATCACACATGAAATAGAGCTTAGTGCAAGCATAAAGCATCATTTTAGCTCTACATTGTTGTGGATATGCACATAAACTCACCCACACACACACAAATATTGCTGCTTTTTTTTGGATAGGGATGATGCTCTGGTAATTATATCAACATATTCCATGAAGTAATATGGTGTAACAGTTGCAAACATTTACAAGAACCATTGGTAATCATACAGTAGATTGGCCATATGTCACAAAGAATGATTGTTATGGTACCAAAAATGTTTGTTTCACTAATTTCATGGAAGGTTATTGACATAGGATATGACTGTGCACACATTTTGCATTACGACTATGCATTGTTAAACAAGCCTTTCCAAGTTGGTGTGGTTTATACTCCTTTCATTATTAGGCAGATGCTGAATCTAATTGCACCAGTATCAGAAATAAAAGCTCACCAAAAGATAAAACTAACACAATACATGAGGACATAAAAGGGTCAATTGGAGTCTAAAGGTGATACATCGGAGATCTAGAGCATCTAATTTGATGTCAAGCTACCAGAGCTACTTTGACTCTGCATATAGAAAAGCCACTGAACTCAAGTGCACAAATTGACTTCAACATAGAGTAAGGACCCTTCTTGTAGGACCAGAGAGATTATGATTATTGTTGAGGAGACCATAACCTTCATTTTAAACATCAGCATGCATTATACCAGAAAGTTTCTCCTCAACATCATTCTTTCTCACAGGTTTATCGTTTATTGGACTTAGCTCTGCGTAATATATTTAAAAAACCATATGACTGAGTTCTCCATAGGAAGTGAAGGCCCTAAATACATTAGTCTATGAATGTATAACTGTTAAGTAAAAGGCACATACTAGAAGTGTCTTTTATAATCACAAAGATCTACACACATAAATGCACTAGTAAGGAAGCAAATCTCTTGGAAAAAAGCAAATTCACCACCATCTTAAACTAAGAAATTCTCAAACACCACTTGGAGTAACATACCCGAGGGGCACGAGCTCCCATTTCTTGAAAAGCGCGAGGGTTTTGTAGAAATGCCACAACCTCATTAATTTCTTCTCTCATAGATTCAATGCTTGCAAAGTCCTTCAAACGTATAGGTGGATTCTTCACCCTCTGGGAAGCAGAGAAAAAAAGAAGATTGATCACGAAAAGCAAATATAACAAGGCATTGTCATAGTTAAAGGACAAAAGTGCAAACCTTCATCTGATCAAAAGCAGTACTGATTGGATCAACACCAGCCTTCTTCTTTTGCTTTATTCTCCTATTCCGAAATCTAAAATATGCTTTCTGCAGCAAATTATAACAATTATTATGCATATACTTGACTTACTTGAACTTATTGCAAGAAGTAACAATTACTTGTAAGTTGTAACTTAGCAATGATTCATGCAAAAACATATAAGTTGACGGCATACAATCCTTCAAGGAAATTGGCTTCGGACAAAAATTGTCCTGAATTGTAAAACCTTTTGCAGAAAAGGAAAGAGATGAGTTTGATTAGACTACCACTTATCAAGACGTTCTTGATATATGGGTGAGTTGTACCCCCATTCTGTCTTCTAGTGATTCTAGAAACCTGTTACACGTTTTCAATTTTAAAAGCGTCTTTTTGAGATTCCAAAAGAACTTAACAGTAATGAGATTTAGAGATAATGATGCAGCACAAGTTCCTTGTAGATGCCCCAGAAGACCAGAGACGATACCCAATTTGGAAGGATAACAAATAATGCAAAAAGGACACGAGTACACCTCAGTCCGAAACAAGTTGGGTCGTCTATATGAATCCTAACTTACTACGTTACTCCATTTAAATTATCTCATGCCAATATTACGTAAATGTAAATTAGAAATACTAGATTGTATATTTTCAAAACGTATAAATTTCTGAAAAAGTTAAACCACTCCTAGAAAGCATAAAAGGCTACCGCAAAAGTGCTAATGTCTAAAACATATTCTCAAGCAATATGTATTGCGTATACATATCATTTTCTTCCATTGGGCATATAGGGGCGACATCTAGCGGGTTTGAAGATGTTCATGGAGGCTTTGGTTTTGGGGAGAGAAATGGAAGTGGGACGTCCCTCTTGGATTTTGCCAAAGCATTTGAGTTAGTGATTGCTAACTCGCATTTCCCAAAGAGGGAAAACCACTTGGTTACCTACCGCAATTCGGTAGCCAAGACTCAGATTGATTACCTACTTCTCCGAAAGGGCGATAGGAGTCTATGTAAGAATTGCAAGGTTATTCCGTCTGAAAATGTTTCCACTTAACATAGACTTTTAGTGATGGATGTGGAGATCAAGAGAGACAAGAAGAAAAAGGTTGGGTATGCCCTAACTAGGATTAGATGGGGTGGCCTTACTCCTGCCATGTCGCGCGAGATGGAAGAAAAGTTGAGAAACGTCGAGGCATGGAGGAGTGAAGGTGATGTGAACAGTATGTGGGACACAACTACTGGTTACATAAGGAAGGTAGCTACCGAGGTACTAGGGGTTTCGAGAGGGACCTCTGGTGGACGTCATGGTGATTGGTGGTGGAATGATGAAGTTCAGGGTAATGTGAAAGATAAGAAGGTCGCTTACACAGAGTGGTTACAGTGTAGGGATGAAGATGGAAAGCAAAAGCTTAAGGTTATCTATAAGAAGGCCAAGTCAGCCGCTAAGATGGCGGTGACGAATGCTAAATCAGCAACATTTGAGTGTCTGTATGAGGAGCTAAGTGACAAAGGCAGGGACAAGAGATTGTATAGGCTCGCTAAAGCAAGAGAAAGGAAAGCTCGCGACTTGGACCAAGTGAAGTGCATCAAGGATGAAGAGGGCGAGGTGTTGGTGGATGACACTTCCATTAAATTAAGGTGGCAAGCTTATTTTCATAAACTCTTAAATGAAAAAGGAGATAGAGATATTGAGCTGCGTAAGTTGGCACACTCCGAATACCATCGTGATTTTGGGTATTGCAGGCGGTTAAGAGTTGAGGAGGTAAGGCGGGCTATTAGTAGGATGAAGAAGAAGAGGGGGGGGGGGGACATCGGGCCCGATGGGATCCTGGTAGACTTTTGGAAGAACATGGTCAAGGATGGCATTGAGTGGTTGACTAGACTGTTCAACGCTATTCTGAAAACTGCCAAGATGCCTGATGAATGGAGGAGGAGTATAATGGTCCCATTGTACAAGAACAAGGGGGATATTCAAAACTAAAACAATTACAGGGGTATCGAGTTGTTAAGCTACACAATGAAGATCTGGGAGAGAGTAGTGGAGATGAGGGTGCGAAGAGTAGTACCTATCTCAGAGAACCAGTTTGGATTCATGCCGGGGCAGTCGACTACTGAAGCGATTCATCTTGTTCGGAGGTTAGTGGAGAAATATAGGGTAAGAAAGAAGGACCTTCGCATGGTGTTCATTGATCTCGAGAAGGCATATGACAAAGTCCCGAGGGAGGTCTTATGGCGGTGTCTAGAGGTGAAAGGTGTCCCAGTGGCTTATATCAGGGCGATAAAGGACATGTACGATGGAGCCAAAACTCGAGTAAGAACAGCGAAGGAGACTCAGAGTATTTTCCTGTAGTTATGCCCATTTTCGTAAAGCCTGTCTGTGTAGTGTTTTATGAAAACTGGCTAAGTGAGGTATTACGAGAGGGTTTCACGGACCCCTAGCAAGAAATATAATTTTTGCTTCATTAATAGTTTTTTTGTAATTGTGGCTTCTCCTAAAGGTCTTTTATGACTTCATATGCTATCTTAAGACCTCCAAATGACCTAAACTCTATTCCTCTCATTCAAATTCATTCCTACACTTAGAATTATTTCAAACTCTCTCTTAAGAACTCTTCTAAGGTGAACATTGAAGGATTGTCTTCAAGCTTAAGGAAAGGGGTCTCTCCTTCATCAAATTTCTTCCAACTTCCTCTTGAATCTTCTCTATTAGCTAAGGTATGTGGGTTTTGATTCTTGGTCCCTTTCCACCAAGAAGACCCAAACTCTTTTCAAGTGATTCTCATGAATTTTAGCTTACTTTAAATATGGGTTTTCAATATTATTGTTTATTAAATTCAAATGAAATATGGGCTATGCTTTATTATGGATTTTAAGTTGATTTAAGCCCTAATATGTTGAATTACTTGAGTATTATGAATATTTGAATATGCATTGTCACTTTAAAGTTTGATTTAAGTATGGGTAATCTAGATTGTGATTTGAATGTTGATTTTACTTATGAATTTACTAGAATTTCATATTGAATTGTTGATTTAAGATTGAATCTATATTACCCATGCTATTCTCACATCATTCATGGCATATGCATTCATGAGCATTGGATTTTATGAAAATTATGATGTGGGTTAAGCCCAAGTATGTTTATGTAAATGATTTTGATAAGATTATGGTTATGACAAGAATGTGACCACATAAATGTCTATGATTATGGCTCTTTGAGTATTTTGGGTGCTTGCACCATATTGTATATGTAAATGAGTTATTCCTATGCATGAATATCATGATTATGAACTATGATTTGGCTTTTGAGCCTAATTATGAATGTATGAGAAATATGCTTGGTTTTTGAACCTAAATGTGCATTGAAATGATCTGAAGGGACTATTGCCTCTTTTGAGAGCATGTATATCTATAAGTATTCATGTGGGATGTTTGACTTAGCACCAATGGATTGGGGAGCTCTCCCTTTCCTTGAAATATGAGTCAATCGTAGGTATATGTATATGAAAATCCTATCCGAAATGGGGTTGCCCACAAGGAAGGTTGCTTCATACGAAATGGGGTTGCCCGTAAGGTGAAGTATGATAAACCCTCAGGGGTTGGCCTGGTGGTAATAGATTTAAGCCTTGGGTTTTGCTCCCTTTCAAGGTCTCAAGATCGAAACCCACTGGGTGCAAACAATTTCTGAGGGCCATCGAACTGGGTAAAACCTGAATTAACCGTGGTGCACTTGCGGGAAACTCCTTGCCGAAGGCCTGTGCACCCCCGGGATTAGTCGAGGCTCTAAGAGACTCAGACACCCGGTGCAAATCAAAAAAAAATATTGTAAAAATCCTATCCGAAATGGGGTTGCCCGTAAGGTGAAGTATGGTTTACCTTTGGCAAGTAGACCGTCTCTTTACCGGTGAGGGGATTTCATTGAGATTCCAAGTAATAGCTCGTGTGCTTACTCTTGTCGGTTGAGGTCACATCCCCACTATATATGAGCATCATTGCACTTCATGCATCATGAATTTCATGGCATATTGTTATATTACTCTTCTTTGGATATATACTTCTTCCTATATTGTGTGCCCTTGTCATCTAACATGGAGTGCAGGTTTGGTAAGTCATGTGCATTGCAATGCCCGCATACTTAGTACATTCAAACGTACTAACGTATACTTTTGCCTACATGATCTCACCATGTAGGGACCGAGTACGTTCATCCACCGTACGACGTCTAGCTTGGATCTCAAGTTTTGCTTGTTGTGATGAGTCCTATCTTCCAAGGACAAGGCACCATTCCTCTACCTATGTTGCTTCCGTTTGTGTTATTTACTTTGAGGGTGAGCCCGAGACATGTCTTGGCCCCCGTCCTATCTTATGACTAGAGGCATTGTTGGACATCTTGTAGACTCTTGTACGTTTATATGCTAAGTGTTGTATTCGGGGATTTTGATTATGGATATGGCCATAAATTGGATATCATTATGTGGGTTGATTACAAGTATTATGATGTGCTTCATGTTATGATGAGAAAGATCCTAAGTCCCGTACTGCCCCATAGAGTGAGTCATACTTACCCGCCCCTTAGTCTTTATGCGCTACGTGTATGTGAATCCATGTTAATTCCTTTCCCTATGATAGCCCCATAGCGTGAGTCCTACTTTCCCGTCCCTTAGAACTATGTGTTTACTATTTGTATACATTTCCGAACCGATGATGTGAATATGGATACTTCGAGGCTTGTTTGGAGACTCTCGAGTTCCCATTTGCCATGTCACTCCTAGACCCTAGGTCCAGGTCGTGACAATTGTCTCCGTTCGAAACCTCATGGTTCTCAACCCACTTCGTTGACAAGGTCATACCCTTGGATGAATTATAAGAACATTTTATCAATAAACTCAAGAGTCAATTACATCTAAGTAACATCCAATGATGAAAGGTCAAGCAAAATCCCTTGATAAAAGCTTCGTAAACATGTGTATCCATCTACATACTAATTAAAGAGTGTCGCAAGTTTTTGCAAAGAACCACTGAAATAGAAGAGTTAATAATAGAACAAAAAGCATAGATAGCACGATGTTTGGAGAGAGAATAGACAGCTGAGAAACAAAAGGAAGTCTTTGTAGTAAAGATATTATTCCCTTTGTTCCATTTTATGTCGCCCTAATTAGAAAGATATGAAGACTTTTGAAACTTGTAGTATTAAATATGCCATATTATGGCTATAGTACTTCCAAGACTTGTGGTCTTAAACATGCTATAATGTGTGTGGCAATAAAAGATTTTCATCAAAGGCAAAATGAAGAACTTAAAGTCAATCTGTTTCCATATTTAGAAAGTGGACATACTTTTTAAAACATACTAAAAAAAACGGTCACATAAACTGGAATAGGAGAGTAACCTATGACATCTTAGTAAAAAAGCTATGGCCCACTTTACTAGAGAATGTGATGTGTTACGGCATAAACAAAAAAACAACTGTCCAGACAATAGGTACATAACTGGGTCGAGGAGGTAACTATACCACTCTCTGCAGCTTCCGTAAGTTGGGATTCCTCCTTAAAGGTCCATAACCAAGAAGTCGTGGAATTTTCCTCTTCATAAAGCGTATCACATGATACAATACATAGCCATATACTGCAGTTCTAATCAAAAACCAGAGATACCACTGAAAATCATCTCTTTTTCTTGACTTGAAACTTATTTCAGCCTCAGATTGCCACTTCAAGTACCACGTTGCGCCAACAGTTTGATCAAAATACTCTGGCCATGCCATACCCAGCCGTATCCTCACCTACACCACAACAGCAAGAGACCACTCTGAAAACACCGTTGAAAAGGAGGAGGAAAATTAAACAATAAACCAGGGTCAAACTGCAGGCTATGATAAATACCCGATAAGGGATGACAAATTCCACAGTAGGGAAAACAATCATCATCATAATGTCATCATTTAGGTTTCTGACTTTCTCCAAAATCCAGTCTCTTCCTCTTGAAACAAATTTTAGAGACCACAATCCATTTAGACATTGATGACAGAGTCTTGTGACCAAGAGAAACTGTTGACGGAAGTTCAGCTCTGAGAAAGGAATCCACATCAGCTGAACCGCAGTTGGGATACCTGAAGCAAGCATTCTCAGGTACAAGGCATCAAAACCTCCAAAATTTTCATACATCATATCATATTCCTGAAATAAAAATGATGAGGTTAAAAACAAATGCCACATTTACATCAGAAAGAGAAATCAATGTGCAGATAGAGGATCATACCTTGATATCAACATAATATTCTTTATCATCTCCCTTCAACATAACATACATCGCAGCCCAGTCATGTCTGATTCTAGCACTCTCGAGAAGCTTCTTGGACACAGCATAAGGAACAGCCACAGGATCCATCTCCCACCTATTTCTTTCTTCATTATACCATGATTTTGCCACCACTCTGTCCCGATCCAGGAGGATCCTTTCCTATAATAAGAATTTGGACGTCATTATAAACCAGATGTCACCACCGATAGAACACAGTATCTCGCATGGAGAAAAGTAATGGCATCATTTTAGGCAAATATAGTTTTTGTTTTTGTCAGGTAACATTTTGTATTCAAGCCAGTATTTAGGTAGTACTGGAAAACCATATTTACAAGAGTGAGATTAGATACAGACGATGCCAAAAATTTATCAGACTTAAATGGCAACTAGAACATCTCGGATTGATTCTGTATCCCCAGAGTACGATTTAGTACACAAAAAGCAAAATAACAAAATATAATTTAGATTAGTCTTTTGTACTGAAGTGCACCTATCCTCAAAACAACTATCATTTCTTTCTTTCCTAATTGTCCACCATATATATGAAGGGATGATCCTCCATTTGTCCATGTTTCTTGCTCCAGTTCCAGCTTCCTCCCAGCTAAAAAGGGTGTCAGCAATCTTGTTTGGCATTGCCCATGCTATGCCCCTAAGATTGATGAAAATCTTCATGGCTGATCTGTGATACTACAGTGTAGGAACAAGTGATTTACTTTCACGGCTTCCTTTTCACATAAGAAACATCTTGAGCATAGTGATATCTTCCTCTTAATCAAATTCCACGAATCAGGATAGCTTCTTTAGCTAGAAGCCAAGTAAAAGGCGCAACTTCATAAGGAATCTTAGTCTTCCAGATAAGTTGCCAAGGCCAAAAATTATGCAGTAGTTCTATCTGATTCAACATTATACCCTCAGCTGACTTAACAAAGTCCTTTAGGGGGTCCATTCCACCACAAACAATCTGCACTTTCTTGCATCCCTTGAAAGCTCTCTAGTTGTTTAAATAGTTCAACCACTCTTGTGATCTCCCAATCATTCATCCCTCTTCTGAATCTCATATCCCATCCCTGTTGAGTCCACATTTTAGCTACTGTATTGTGTTGATCTTGGACAAGGTCAAAAAGATCCAGGAACAATTCTTGCAATGACTTTGTCCCTATCCATTTGTCTTTCTAGAACCTGGTCCTGACTCCATTGTTCACTCTGATCATTGAATGTTTTTTAAGAGAAGGCCCTGATAGATCTCCACAAACTGACCTCATATGGAGTGGTGACCTCCTTGGATACGAGATACCCACCAATTTTTTCCCCCATACTTATTTTTATGACACTGCCCCATAGGTCTAAGGCTCTTGTGCATATCTCCATAACCATTTGATCTTTCAGGACTTTGCACAGGTGTTTCAGATTCCTAATGCCAAGCCCACCTTGTTTCTTACTCCTAATAATGTCCTTCCATTTGACTAGGTGGGAAGCTCTTTTTTCCTTGTTCCCTTGCCATCAAAAGGACCCCTGATCTTGTCTAGTCCCTGAACAACACCTGAAGGGATTGTGAAGAGTTCTAGCACGTAAGTTCGTAGTGCATCTAAAACTACATTTACACGTGGGAGTCCTCCCCAAGAGGTAAATATTGAGACTTCCACCTGGTCAATTTTTTCACACACTTTTAAAGTATTGAGTCCCATATACCTTTGGACTTTGACTTTGCTCTGGGCATACCAAGTAGATAGTGGGAAGCCTTCTCATTTTACCTTTTTAAATAGAACCAAATGATTAGGGAACCAAAACAACAATATACCTAGTGTGATCACACAAAATAGGGTCTGTGGAGGGTAAGATGTACGTAGTCCTTAACCCTACCTTTGTGGTGTGGAGAGGTTTTTGATAGACACTCAAATCAAAAGAGAAGTTAATCGAAGCACGGTTGCAACAAGTTAAATTGTCACATGAAGCAATTCATAATAAAACACATTGAAGAATAAGAAACTATGTAATTACTAAACACTAAATAGGGAAGAGATAGGGCTAGCCCCTGCCTCTCCCACCTAAAGTAGGAATATTCGACTACTTACTAACCTTCCTCGACTCCAGACCTTCCTCCCTAGGGTCATATCCTCAGTCAGTTGAAGTTCAACCCCTCCCTGTTTCTTTTTCAGCCTACTAATACCTCTCCTAACTCTTGCTAGGACAATCTCTCATAACTCCTAACTGGAGCATCCATGCACACCCTCTTCACAAGCTAGAATCATCTTAATCCTGCTTCCCTTATTTTGCCTACCATAGAGGCTAATCCCACCTTACCCCATATAACTTCGTTCCTACTCATATCTCTCCTAGTATGTCCACACATCCATCTGAGCATCCTCATCTCTTCTACATTCATTTTCTAAACATAGACATTCTTGACTGGACAACACTGTACCTCATACAATAATGTTAGTCTAACCATCACTATGTAAAACTTTTTTTTTAAGATTTAAAAAAAAAAAAAAAATCACTATGTAAAACTTCCTTTCAGCCTAGACGACACCTTATCGCTCGGTACCCAAAATTGACCCTCAACTTTTCCCACCCCCCTCCAATAAAATGTGTGACATCATCATCAATCTCCCCATCTCCTTCGATGATAAACCTGAGATAGTTGAAGCTCCCTCTCTTGGATATGACTCGTGCATCGATCTTCACTTCCAACTCCACCTCATGCATTACATCACTAAACTTACACTCCAGGTACTCTATTTAGTCCTGCTTAACTTGAAACCTTTAGACTCAAGGGTGTGTTTCCAAACTTTCAGCTTATTGTTAATTCCACCACTCATCTCGTCAACTAACATTTGTCAAGTCCAGATATAGATCACGAAATAATTGATGACGAACCCAATGTCGATCTCGAGAAATTTATTTTCATTCTCCATTAAGTAAAACTCCAGAACTTTGCTTCCCTTGTTTTTGAGAAGTCTCAAGATAGAGTACCTTTAATTAATATGAGCAATCTGGTAAAAGAATTTCTTGGGAAAAAGATAATAGGAGCCAGCAAATTGTAATACCAAGATCACCTTTAGCTCAAAAGGTATATCAATTAACCACTACCTCTTTCCATACCCACAACCAGGTCATTCAAAATGCTTGAAATGTAACAGCGAGAAGTTTTCAAAATCTTACCTTCATTCTATCTAGCAGGCTCCTATTTATACATCAGACCACAACCCCACAAACTACAATATACAAACCCCACAATCAATGCGGAGTCTTTAACTTCTAGATCACAAAATTGAGGACCAAGATATGCGACTAAATCAGTAACTGAGAAAGCCCAACTAAACAGATACAAAGTAACTTACCCTTTTTTCTGAAGAGTGGTAATGTATACAAAGTAGATCTTACTACAGAGAAAAAGATAAGCTATTGAGAACGATAAGCAACAAGGGGAATTCCAAGATGGTTAATTTACTGTGAAATGATCAAACTGCTGATGGTAATAGAAAGAAAGAGTAAAAGTGATGATTGCACAACCTAGCATAAGCAGGAAGAACCAAGTATTTCAGCAAACATTACCTGTTTCTCAGCCATATACTTTTTGCCACGCTCAGCATTCTCCAGCAAATCCCTTTTGAGGTCTGCTTTAACATCCTCACGCCATTTCTTCCAACCATGATGCAAGTGGAGACTAACGGCCTTTGGAACTACAACCTCCTTGTTTCCAAACATCCACTTCAATTCAATTTCAGGGAAACCCTTGACAACTTCATCAACTGGTGTGCTTACTACAAAACGTTTTTCATTGCC
This sequence comes from Solanum ossicruentum, assembly GCA_025774065.1. Classification (NCBI taxonomy): domain Eukaryota; kingdom Viridiplantae; phylum Streptophyta; class Magnoliopsida; order Solanales; family Solanaceae; genus Solanum; species Solanum ossicruentum. The sequence goes on along the minus strand of JAOTQR010000045.1, from coordinate 6,522,552 downwards.
ATATCTCTTCATTTTTTTCTTTATACGACTCTCGAGATTCCGTTGCATCTCTCTTGAGGCCTTAAGTGCTTGTTCTATTCGCTGACCAAACACCATAGAGTCTTGATCAAGAAGGAGTATATTGTCTTCATCTTCCAAAACATTAGGTAAAACTATCTGCTCCAACAGATTTCTTTGAGCAGTTTGCAGTTCTTCTTTTACCTCAGATCTAGAAAGCTTAGTGAGAGAGCTTCTAGGCACGCTGCAAAGACACACAAGTATATAGAGCAATGTAAATTGGGAAAGTATGATTCACAAACAACATCAAATAGCAAGTCTTGTTACAAATAGTAGTAAACAAAACTAACCTCATCTAAGAACAAAAGGTTATCTACAGCCTACAAGAATAACATGCTAAATGTCAATTATCTAGTCGCCAGCAAAAAGTAGATTATCTGACCAAGGAACAAGTACAATTGGAGATGGAATTAAATTCTAGCCAATATAACGCTGAACAAAGCATTAAAACGCCTAGATGACATATTCCTGGAAAGCACCAAGGCAATTTAGGAGGTTAAATTCTAAAAGAAAGTAAAAACAATCATTTCACAACAGAACTATATGTTTGAGGTGATGATTAAAATATCATGAAGAAGGGGCAGTTCCTTCCCAAGATATACCCAGACCTAATTGCACATGTAAACAATAAAGCTCAATGCCAAATTCATGGCACTATCCGTTGCTTAGATCAACAGAAACACAGTTGCGTTGCTACCATTGCTCAAACAAAAGATCTTTTGCACTATTATACATCAAAAATCATGTATGAGACACTAAAATTCTAATATTGACTTACCTCTCGACACTTTGCAGCCTCATTTTCCTCAGAAACTCCGTAACCAAGATTTGACACTCCCTCTCAATAGATGCAAGTTCCCTCACACCAATGCTCAACGCAAGTGTTTCTCTCCTCATGATCTCATCATCTATCTCTGCAATCCTCTCCCATACCCCGCTATATTCCTCATCATTCCGTCTCACTTCCTCATCCAATTTTGCAACTTTTTCCATTACCACTGCATCGCCCTTAGCCTTCTTCAATAAACTTTCCTCCTCCCTCTTAATCTTCAGCACTACATCAAGAATCTCATCGGAACGGTTGACCAAGGCATCTCTTTCTCTCTTTAACAATCTCAATTTCGCATAGAGACCATTCATGATCTCCTGTTGCAACTCATTCTTCTTCATGGTCACGTCCTCTAGCTTTTCCTCCACAAATTGTACATCCTCTTTACCAGATTTCACCTCCTCTATCACTTTAAGCAACCCTGAGACCGTCTCTAACAATCTCTTAGAACAATGTGAATATTCATGTATAGTCTGGTGGACATCTTTCCCTTTATTACTACCTTCCTTTGTTTTCCGTATCAGCTCAGCTGTGGCAGGGGGCGGTGCAGCAGCAACAGCAGGGAACGGAAACCCGAGAAAAGGGCATAATCCAAAAGCAATAGAGAATAATGTGTACACTACAGGCTTTAAAATGGGTTTCAGAGGATTTTGGTCATCATAGCTAACCGGGTTCATGTCCTTTTGGGTAATAGAACATTTTAGGAGTCTAGCTGGGCTTGAAGTAATAGGAACTAGCTGAGGACTTCTGGGTTTATCTGCTAGCTTTTTCGAGCGGAATCGGTGATTGGAATGGTTATAGCGATTCAAGAATGGATTGTGAAGAGTGAAGAATGTGGTGGTAGTAGAAGCATACATAATTAAGGGCGGGTGAAGGTGTTACCTAGTCATGGAATTGGGAAATGGAGAGCAATTGCATGGCGAGAAAGCTGCAGAGCAGAGTGGAAGTTGGATAAGACCGGGGTTGGGGTTTTAACCAAAAACCCACGGAATAGCCGGCGACATCCCAAATTAATGAAGGGCTGCTCATATTTCCCTCTACCTCCTCTCTTCCTTTTTGCCTAAATTTTTTCCTTTTTTTTTAACTTATTATGTTATTCGGGAGAAATGATCAAAAATTCTCTTCAACCATTTGAAATGGAGCAAATATACTCTTTATTATATTTTGATTCAAAAATATCTTTTATTATATTTTTTAACTCAAAAATACCTTTTGTTAAATTTCTAATTCAAAAATACTCCTCGTCCTTAACAAAAATGAAAAAGGATCAAAAATATCCTTTAACAATAAGAAATTGAGCAAAAATATCCTTGGTTAGTTTTCGATTAAAAATATCACTCCATTAAAATTTTAAATTTATTATTTAAAATATTTTTTTCCATTAAAAAATGCAATCCCAACACATCGTCAAATCAATTTTATCAGACTTTGAGTAGTCTAAATCCTTACTAAATAAAAAAGAAAATTTATTTATAGTTGCAAATGAATTATCTCTTGAAAATGATAATTTATGTTAATTGTATTACATTGCTAACATGAGCACAACAATTTCTATACAAGTTTTGTAGGTTCAAAAAATTTGAAGAATTGGATCTTGTAAACTTGAGAAACTGATTGAAGGTGGAGGCAATGATTATAACGAGGATGAATCAATGTTATCATTGACAGATCAACTTTTTGAGATGTTTGCAAGTGAAATAACAGCTCTTTTTTTACATGAAACGGCTAGTATCGAAACTAATATCCAAGAAGAAAACCTCTTGTGTCCCTAAATAGAGTTTCGTGTGGGCCGATCATGTGGTGCTTTTGTCCACATAGCAAACATGATCATTTTTGTTAGCCAAAATTTTAAGGGAGGAGTATTTTTTTAATCAAAATCTTATCAAGGGGCATTTTTGCTCCATTTCTGATAGTTCGAGGTATTTTTTATTTTCGTTTCCGTTAGAAGGGGTATTTTTGAGCTAAAAATTTAATTGACAGATATTTTTGAGCCAAAAAAATAATTGAGGGGTGAGCTAAAACGTAATAGGGGGTATTTCTACTCCATTTCAAATAGTTTAGGGGTATTTTTCACCCTTTTCCCTTTTATTTATTCTATCTCAAATATGTTTTATTCACGTGAAATTATGTTTGCCCTATTTTTTGTCAAGAGTATTTAGAACTTGAAATATATATTTTCTAAATATGGCTTAAAGCTTAATTTTTAAAAACTAGTGAAATTATTCATCTTGACTAAAAAAACAATATCTCAAAATAAATAGTTATTATATAATGTCATAGATTATATCTCATAAATAATAAATGTGACTTTCTATTGGTGCATGTTAGGCAACCTCTAATATATATTTCTCTCCAATAAATCGGGGATGAGCAAAGAGGAACTCCAAATACTGATAAAACGGATTGGAGAATCATCTACCATAACTTGGGGTCTGGGAAAGGAAACAATCACAGGTTAAAAGAGGAATTCAATCAAATGTTGGAATTGGAATTAGATGGCAATGAAAAAATTGATAGGTACTAATTCCTATCAAAGTTCTGAAAGCATTATCGTCCATGAGCATCATAAGACTATACATTTGGTGCCTCACACAAACATGCCTCTTATTTAACCAAACTCCAATGGAATAATAGGTATGAGTCATGTTCTAGTCCAACAGACTGAAATAGACTAAGAATCCTTAATTTCAAACATTGATGCTAATGTAAGGACTTAGGCTAGAATCTTACCTAGTAAGATGTTTGTTGCTAAAAGTATGAGGCTTGCTTATGTACCATGGTGATGGGGAAGAAAGTGACTAAGTCTTGGAACAATATTAGATTTATTTAAAGACTATCAATATTTTGCCTGAACTAATTTAACTTTTTTGAAAAGGAAGAAATGCAAGAAAGAAAATAAAGTGATAAGTAATGAATCTTTTTTGTGTTGTTGTATACTTGCTAAAGAATGATGTGGGTGCAGAGAATTTGAAATGAAACAAGACATCGACTCTACGTCCAATGAGTAATAAATCTTCAGTTAGAGTTTTTGAAAGGTTCATCACAAGTCAATGGAATTTTGTCACAAAATCAAAAGTACTTTACCATAATGATTGATGCTTTTCTAATCCAATTTGGTAAACTATTTTTCTAAAATTAAATATTAACGTTTTGTTAATATATCACAAAATAAAACACCACATACTACCTACACCATCGTCTGACAAGGCCCAATCCAAAGACAATTATCAAAAATCAAATACAAAAAATAATAATAAGAATAACAACCTCTAGCCCATTAGATTTTTTCTATTATTAAACTAGTCCGATTGAAAACAAACTAACAATTTATTAGTATATATATATATATATATATATATATATTTATAGTTATACTAGATGGTCGAGGTTCGTGCTCAGCACGGGCCCAACGCTGATCTACTTGTACACGAAAATATATTGTAAATAACAATACATTTTACATGGTGACAACACTATCACATTGTTATGAACTTGTTGTATTAGTTATATCATGCTAGAGTGATAATGCTTCTACATTGCTCTAAATCTATCCTTTTAGCAATGGTTCTTCTACCAATGTATATGGCTAATTTTCATTGCTAGCCGAGAATACGTTGTTGGTTGTTTTGTTCCAAGTGAGAGGCAATCATGTCCTACATAATTTATAAAGAATAAAATAAGTGAAAAGAGGTTATATTTATTCAAGCAAAACTGATTTATATTGAACACCAGAGAGGGGAGAAGTGGAATTATATCCTTTAATAAAGAATGTCATATTTTTATAGTGTGAAAGAATTTGACTTTGTTATATTGTTTTGCGCTGATGAAAATAATTTATAGCTATACAAATGTCTAAGACTTTGTTTTAGATCACAAATTTTAGAACTCTTTCTTTTGTAATCTTTTCACCAAAAGGTTAGAAAGAATAGTGAAATTATAGTTACATTTACAGACATATTTTAAATTGTATCTGCCTTTTAAAGTTGACTTACTTTTGGACTTTACTTGGCCATCAAAATGGTTCGCTTCATGTTATCTCAACAATCAAAGGAGAAGCTCCTTCAAAAATTAACTTTTAAATAGATGGTAATAAGGTGAAATTTTTTTACTATTGAATCAAAAATGAATCTGAATCGAGTATAATAAAGATAGCAGATTGGTATAGCCAACTCTAGCTAGTTAGATATGAAGACATAATTGATTGATTAAAATATCTTTTTAGTTTCTAAGCAAAATTTTTTAAAGTTATGATTCTTTCATTGTTATGGTAAATAATAGTCTGTGGTAAAAAAGGGCGACAATAAAGATCGACTGCAATTTGAGTAACATAACAACTGTGGAAGTGTGACACACTTCAACTTATTAAATGCATATTTTATGGAGCACCCTTTAATTTTATTGTGAACTTTAATGAGTCATAAGTCACGACAAGACTTCAGTAAAGTGCAATGCAATGACATTGAAATATTTAGCAAGTTATGGGAGTAACACATATTATTGCAATACAGGTTTTATTATACCATAAATATTATATGTAGCATTGTAATATTTATAATAGACAAAAATATCTAATCCATTTAAATTACTTGGATCCATTGTTCTAGTAGTAGTGCGAATACAATCCAAAAGCCTGAACTTGTTCAGAGTTTTATGTAACATCACAACCCTATCTTAACCTACAATAGCAAGGTGTACAATTGAAGTCCAGCCAACCTTCTGCATTTCTCAAAAATTGTGGCATAGAAAGATAGTACGATACCGAGAACAACCTATAAATATCAGTCATTTAACAAAGTTAAACAACATGGAGACAAATCACCTACGGTCTATTGTATCGAAGACTCAAAACTTAGAAATGAAAAGACATTGACAAATACTGCATAAGACAATAACATCAAAACAAAAAATTGTACCTCAAGAGAAGGATATAGATATGTAAAAGGCAGAAAATGTAATTATAGAGATATGGTGAATCCACTTTGCTTAAGGTCACCGTTAATATTGACCACCATATTCCCCAAACAGATCACTTAACATCAACTCCAATCGAGTTTGACGAAGAATTGGTTATGATATACGCTATACTCTTCACAGATTAGTTGTTAGTCTTAACAAAAATTAAGTATGTAAGCATAACTCCAAGTTTCTATATCATTTGTTGTAGCAGCTAAACATTCAAATTTTAACTTTATCGGCATTCATCGCTTAAATAATGAAGATAGCTCAATAGTTAATTTTTAGTTAAATAAAATTGTACTCATAATGTAATAAGCTGAAAGTGGCTTGTCCATTGCCCGGGCAATCTACAACGTCCAGGGATGCCAAGAACTTGCACGTAATCTATCACTTCTTTTTTTCGTACTTGTTAGTGTGATTGGCCTTCCATATTGACTGAGGTTATGCAGATCAAGAGTCCCAAAAAAAAAAAAATCAAAAATTTTCTTTTCAATCGCCCAAAAGACCAAAATAAGAAAGATACTTCCTGCGATTACAAACTGTGCAGACATTCAAGAACGTAATAGTAAAAGTGAGTAAGGGGATACAAAACACTTCCAAAATTGCAGAACAATTCCCAACAATCTATTTTAAACAATGTTAGTGAGTTTAGAATCAGTGGATATGAGTTACCCTAAGAATATTGTCCATACGCAATGAACTAACCCCCAAAAGTGCCCAAAAATGTGCTTCGAAATGCCCAAAATTTTAAATTACATATATCTCTAAATCAGTACGCGATATCAAAAATCTGACTGATCAAAATTAGGGGAAAAGGGTGTAACCCCGATTTAAGAGCAAATGATTAGCAATTCCATTTTTCGTAATTTTCTTATCAAAATCAATCTGCGACAGTACCGCAACGCGCAGTCCGCAACAGGTCCACGTTGCGGACCAGACGCGGACGTGTATTTTGTTGCCAATGATTTTTTATCTCTGTTCCCAAACATGTTTTTACCTATACTTAGTCATATTTCATTCTCATATCATCCTAAACATTCCCCAATACTCACTCAAACATTTAGCCATAACTTTCACTCCCAAATTCAAGTCTTTAAACCCTCATTTGGAATTAAGGATTTCCTTCAAGCTTCAAGCCTTCATTTTCAATCTTCATCAAGAGCTTTCTCAAAGCTAAGGTATGCAGGTTTTAGCCATTGGGTCCTTCCACCCACGGTGCCCTAGTCTCCTTTTTACTCATTTTTCATGATTTAAAGTTGACTTTACAATTGGATTTACTAGTATGAACATGTCTATGAACTATGTTAAAGCTATGTAAAGTGTGACTGTTTTGTTATGTTTTGAGCTATAAATCTTGGATCTATTGTAGGATTTGATGAGAGATTTTGATGTATATTGCTTGAGGATGTTTCAAGGTGTTGATTGATGGTTTTACAATGGATTTTCTTACATGATTTCATCTCTCTATTTCATGGTTTTATGCTAGCATTATACACCCTCTAAGTGTTTGATAAAATGTCAGGACGTGGTTTCTTGAGGAATTAAAGGTTAAAAGCATGAGATATAATATTATTGATGTTATGATAATGAAAAAAGCTTATGTATATGATATAATCTATATAAAGTGTTACATTAGACCATCCTAAATCCGGGGGGACTAAGAGTCCGAATAACCTAGATGGGGGTTCGTACTCATCAACCTAGTGAGAGGTTTGTACCTCACCGCCAGGGTCATGGGGCAGCATCATCATCAAACTAGATGGGGGTTTGTACTCATCAACCTATGAGGGATTTGTACCTCACCACCTAAGTGATAGGGTGGCATCATCACCAACCTACCAAGGGGTTTGTACTTTGCAAAGCTAGATTGGTCTCTTCTACACATGTGATATCCTATATGAGCATGAATTACTTAAGCATGTTTTACTTATGCATTAATCATATATGTCATATTGTTATATTATGCATATTGCTTATTGTTATGCATTTTGATTAAGGTGTCCATCTATTGTTGCATTTGCATCCTACATACTTAGTACATTCAAATGTACTAACGCATACTTTTGCCTGCATGATATCACCATGTAGGAACCGGTGGCCAAGTTGATCATCCTCCTCCTCCACGTGGCTAGTTCGGTACTACTCAAGCTAGTTGGTGAGTCCTCCACTTCGGGGATGTTAGTCTATATTGCTCTTATTATGTATTGAGGCACTCTTCTTTATTGTCTATTTGACTATGAAGGTGCGTCCGGTTGCTTGTCTTGGCCCCCGCTTTTATCTAAGTATTAGAGGTGTTTGTTGGACATATTATGTATCTATGATATGAGCTTTGACTCTTTGTCTCTTAATTGTGATGTTATGCAAGCTTTTCCCTTAGCTCCTTTGCCCCTATTCTTACTCTTTATGTCTTTCATATGCTTCCGCTACTACTGATGTGTAATGATAAGTCAAGAGGCTTGTTTGGGGTTCCTTCGGGTTCCCATTCGCCGTGTCACGTCTAGGCCCTAGGCTTGGGTCGTGACAATCTTGGTATCAAAGCCCTAGGTTGATAGATCCTCGGAGTCCAACACACTGCATTGATTAGAGTTCTATTCATGGTTATGAAGCGCGCTATGACTATGAATAGGAGGCTATGAGACGTTTTAGGAAATGCTTCCCTTTTTCATGTCCTAAGTCGTGCTATAGAGTTGTGGTAAGTTTT
>JAOTQR010000045.1:6471790-6500215 GCA_025774065.1 Solanum ossicruentum | reverse complement strand
GAGACCGCATTATTATATGTATGACATGATTATTAGGCGGCAGGACCGCAACGGAGACCTTGTCGGCCCGCACTTATTTTTATGTATAAAGAAATATATAATTGTATTGTTGTCTGGGAAGTTGTTGGATTTTTTCTTGCAGGTGAGGTTAGTCAGTTAAAAAGAGGAAACTCTGCCGAAATTTCGGTAGATTTCCTAGCAGTTATGTTTGGTTTTTGGAAGTTAGTGTTTGTATGGGTGCCCAATCGGCACTAGTTACAGCCCCTGGGTTGGGTCGTGACAAATCAAGTTGTTCACTTGGGAACCAGCTTTTAAGTGTCAGCCATGTCAAGGATACCTTCTGGGGCATGACACCTACGACACACTTCCTCTAACAAACTCAGATAGGAACCTACGAGAATGACACATAGACCATGTATCTGTCAAAATTATTTTTCCTCGGCACAATTATATTTGGTCAAAAATATTTTTCATCAACTTTTTATATTTCATCTAAACTATATCTTTTATCAACTTTTATCAAATCTTCTTGAAATCATTTTTCATCGAATTTTCATCAAATAGTGAAACTCAATCAATCTTTCAAGTCAAAGCAAATAAACACTTTCAAGTAGTGCATGAGCATATGCAAGAGTTCACACAACATATACGCATTCAAGCAAATCAACCATGACATTATTTCAATTATAGAATCATCATAAGTCAAATCTTTCAATGATGGGCTCAACAAATGAGTCAACATTATCATTCAATAATTAAATCAACATCATCATCAAGACTCTTTCATAATTAAATCAATAATTCATTCAAAATTCTTCACAATTGAGATAACAATATCAATAAAATTTCTTGAAAGTTAAATCAACATCATCAAGCAAGGTTTTCTTAATAGTCAAATCGACATTAGCAATCTCAATAACAAATCAATGTTGCCACATGCATTCACATAGCCATTTTAGTATCCTGTCTTGATTTTTTAGATCATTTCACGAATAATTCAATCCACATTCAAATCTTCATTACTCCCCAATATACAAAAAAGGAACTACAGCATTTAATAATCTCAATAGTGGTTTAAAAATTCCCTTGCCCCTCAAGCATTTCAAAATACCACTCAAACACTTAAATTTTTTCTTTGTCGGGTTTCAATTAATGAAGTTTATTAAAGTATAAATCCATCATAAGTTTACAAAAATAATAACAACAGTTTTATCAATTTTGAAAATCAAAACTTAAATGAGTTAAAAAAATCCTCTCTCGGAAGATTAAAACTAAAATTGAGAATTAATACAAAATTACAATGTTCAAATTATTTAAAAATCACTATTGAAAATAATTTCAAAAATAAGGTTGAAATCAGTTCACAATTCTCAATTTATTAAAAATTCATGTTCAAGAAAGAACTCTTAAAAATTGAAGTTCAAAATCAGAAATTATAGGTCAAAATCATGAGATAATCAAAAAGTAATGAAGATTAAAGTTAGAATCACTTACCCAATAAATTACACTTGTAAAATCACTTCAAAATCACCTCCCACAAGCTCTTCAAGTTCAAAAATACTAAATAGTGATTAATTCTTGAAAACAGTTCCAAAACAATGCCCCAAATGCTGCAATCAAGCGTCATTTTTCTGGCACTGACCCAAATAAGATGGCACTGCTAAAGCAGTCAAGGGTCGCTTAACAGAACGTTCGATTTTACAGTACTCTTCCGCTTAAATGGTCATCGACCAATATAAGATGTTGCTTTAGCGAAGGGTTTCTTGGTGGTCTCTTAAGCAACCAAGGCACCACAAAAGCAGAACCGGCAAACCATTAAACCAACAATCAAAACTCATACACACCAAGTTTGGAATTGACCCTTTGGATTTATTTGGAACGTTGTTCACACGAACCACATATGCAACCCAACTAATTTTGATGTTCTGAATCCAATGAATCATTGAAAATCAAATTCAAGATCTCCTTGATTCAAAATTTGATTAGTCCCAACTAAAACTTCTTAAGGCACTTAAAATACTCTCGAGGCATCCAAGAATTATGCCAAAGCTCATTTAAGAGTTTAAATCACCCCTTGAATCCAATGAAATCAATGAAAATTCAAAAGTTTTTTAACGCAAAACATTGATCAAAGTCAAACCTTGATCTAATTTAATTAAAACTTTCAACTTAAGACCTCAAATCCACATATCAACTCCAATTTCATAATATTCCCCTAGAACAAATTTCATATTCTGGAGCTGATGAAATTGATGGAATTTCATTTCGAGACTTATAATTTTAGTTAATACGACAAATCACTTTTAAACAACTTAAGACTATAAATATCCCACATTGTTTATCAATAAAATAATGTTTCTTGATATTTTATTTGTGATTGTAATTTATTTTCTATCACTTTAAAATTTATTGCAAATAATCCAGAAACTTGAATTCTACTAATAATGTCCGATGTAAAATTTTGAAGAGATTTGTGTTTCTAAAAAGTTAAATGAAAAGAAGTAACATAGGAAAAGAAGAAAAATGAGCTCAAAAGGTGAACGTATAGCGTGCTAAGCTAAACAAAAATGGTTGCATGTGTTATTTCATCTCCGATACGTAAGCTTTCTGTTATGTTACGCCCCACGTTATTCCATCCTTGTTGCCGTTATTTTCTGAGAGGGGGGACCCACACAAATATCCTTCACCGTCGATTTAAAGATTCAACGGTTCAGATTAAGTTACGAATTGTTCTTTGCTTCCCTTAAAACAAAGAATCTCGTGAAAGCGAAAAAACAAATCAACGGTCCAATTTCAATTGTTGAATCCAACGGTTAAGATCAAAAGATCTCAAGTTTCTTTTTCCTATTTATACATGCAGAGAGGTTTTCTTCTCATTCACCCTTTTTTGTTTTGCTTCATCAATTAATCGGGTTAGTGATTCTGTTACGCTTTTCCATTTTTTCGTTTCATACATTCATATTATATTTGTATATTGTTTTTGAGAGCTTTGTACACATTTGTCTAGATTTTTTATTCCTGTTTTGGCTTTCTGCTTAAATTTTGATGTTAATGGAGAGGTTTGGAATGTAGTATATATTTTCCTGTTTAGTCAGTTTTTCATTTTTTGGTGTAATGACATTTAACTATGTTTATGCTTTGCATGGTGTGGGGGGGTTTATCTCCAGGTGTTTCTTAGGTGATAATAGAGTAGTATTAGTTACAAGGACAAGAGATTTTTGTTATTCTCACGCATATTTTGAATTTATGCTGGATTGGGTCCGGAACTCCGAATAGAATAGATATACAGGAATCATATAACTGACCCCAGCATTTCAAATTGAGTGGTTTGGGCTTGGGACTTCCATGTGCGAGGTCTCAAGTTCAAAACCCCTGGGGTTCGCCTTATGAGTCGAGCTCGTCACATTGGGCTTGTCTAGTGAGGGTTACCTCTCCTGTGTGATTTGCGAGCTATTAATAGGAGCGGGGGTTTTACCTATACACACCCAAAAGGTACTGGTTGTGGGTTTCCCGTGTTATAAAAACAGATCGAGGCCTAATTGATTGACGTTTCATTTATCTAGTTTCTGCTGCTTCTGTTAGTACTTGGCATTTTCCTCTAATTTCGTCTTTAAACCATGGGTCTGCAAGTGAATTAGTCCTCTGAAATGTCATGTTTTAGGAGGTTTTGATGGTTTATTAAGAAGAAGAAGAAGAAGAAGAAGAAGAGCTTATTTATTTGTCTTGCTTGAGTGTTATGATTGTGTTCTTTTCTTGATTGATTGGCTAAAATGAATTGTGATTTGAAATCTAATAGGTCAATATGGAAGCAAAAATATTTCTTATTGCCCTGTTTCTCTCAGCACTGTTGTTTCCATTAGCCTCCTCATCAAATGATGGCTTTGTTAGAATTGGGTTGAAAAAAATGAAATTTGACCAAAACAACCGACTTGCTGCACGCCTCGAGTCCAAGGAGGGGGACGCTCTGAGGGCGTCTATTAGGAAGTATAACTTTGGTGGTAAACTTGGGGACTCTGAGGATACAGACATTGTTGCACTGAAGAACTATATGGATGCTCAATACTTTGGGGAGATTGGTGTAGGCACTCCACCTCAAAAGTTCACTGTAATCTTTGACACTGGTAGCTCGAATTTGTGGGTGCCTTCGTCCAAGTGCTATTTCTCTGTAAGCTTCTATACATGGTTATTATACAAAGCATAGTAGTGAATGCTAACATTTGCCATGCATCCATCTTGAATATGATGATTGTCTATCTTGTTGCAGATTCCCTGTTTTTTTCATTCCAAATACAAGTCAAGCCAATCAAGTACTTATAAGAAGAATGGTATGTTATTTTTCCTTTTTCATATATTGATGCAAATAGTTTCTAACTGTCATTTGCAAGTTCGTTGCTGCGTGAAACATATGCTGCCTTCTAATGACTGTTTTTGTACAACTGTTGCTAACTTTAGAATGCTTTCTTGTTCATTATGGAACATGTGGAGGTGTAAAGGGTTTTCTCTCAAAGGGCTTGAGGTTTACAAGGAATTCACTTGGAAAAGTTAAATGATGAGTATATGGGGCCGACTGTCGGGACATGATCGGAGGATGTCTATTTTATATTTCTCAGTAAATACCATAGTTGAATTTTGCAATAACCATAAATGCTCTCTCTGCAGTGAGTTTTGGTGTCTAGTTGTGATTCTAACCTCTGGTTCCTTTAGTATGGCTGGAAGATCTCACTTCTTCCCTATTAAGTAGATTTTGTACTATTCATGTCTTTGAAGGTTCTTCACATAAATCCATAAAGAATTTATTACTGTTGCATTTGTGTTCTATCACAATTCCATTAGCAGTTTATCTGTTGCTCAGACAACCGATTTGATTCAGCCTATAGCAGTTGACTAGGTAAACCAGATGTGTGGAGTTGCTCCAACCTTAATGACAACATAATTGATCTTGTCAAATACTTCCACAAGTATGTATTTTGCATTCTTATTTTATGTGATTAAGTCCGTGATGATTCTTCAATTTGGCATACAGGGAAGCCTGCTGCAATTCAGTATGGTAGTGGAGCTATTTCTGGATTCTTTAGTGAGGATAATGTCAAAGTTGGTGACCTTGTGGTAACAGATCAGGTAACTACAACCACCCCTCGCTTTAAATTGTCTTGAAAGTATAAATCTCATATCTCAAGGTGTTAATGTATTAGGAATTTATTGAGGCAACCCGAGAACCCAGCGTCACATTTTTGGTAGCCAAATTTGATGGTATATTGGGCCTTGGATTCCAGGAGATTTCTGTTGGAAATGTTGTTCCGGTTTGGTACGTGGGTGATGCTTTTTTTCTTCCTCTCTTTCTTTCCTATAGACCGAATTCATGCTCTAGACTGTTTGCATTCTGGATGACACTAAACACGCTAAGTACTACATTTTCATGAATGTAGGATATGCTGAATTTCTCTTTTGGTTAAATTCAATTTGATATGTAACCCAGGCAGTATCTTCTGTCTTTTTCAGGTACAACATGGTCAAACAGGGCCTTGTTAAGGAGCCTGTCTTCTCATTTTGGCTCAACCGAAACACAAAGGAAGAGCAAGGGGGAGAAATCGTGTTTGGTGGTGTTGATCCTAATCACTTTAAGGGAGAAATCACTTATGTCCCAGTCACACGGAAAGGTTATTGGCAGGTGGGTTATTCCATCAATTGGATACTGTCTGTACGTTCATGTTTTATATAATGCTATCTTAATCTCAGTAATATGATTGGCAGTTTGACATGGGTGATGTTCTGATCGGTGGTAAAGCTACCGGTATGTTTTTGCTTCTGTACTTTTTGAATTGGATTCCCAAATTAGGGGCTATCGCTGAATGTCAGTCTCTACCTGGATATAGAATCTGCACTTCATTTGAGTTGTCTAACATGATCATATTATGTAGGTTACTGTAAAAATGGGTGCTCTGCTATAGCAGATTCTGGGACTTCTCTCTTGGCTGGTCCAACGGTAATATATAGCCCTGATTTTAGAATATTAAACATGTTGATTTTTCTTTTGTTAGCATTATTTTCTTATTTTTTTTCCACCAGCCATCCCGTTGTCAATTTTCTTGTTCCTCTGAACCTTCCACTGTTTGCTCCACTACAGAAGTGATGTATTCCTAAGATTCATGAGTTAATAACAAGAAGTCCATATCTATGTTGTGTTTTATTTTTTCATTCACATAGAGGATAGTAACAACAGCAGCATACCCAGTAAAATCCCACAAGTGAAATTTGGAGAGGAGAGGATAAAGTGTACGCCTATCTTACTACTACCTCATAGAGGTAGAGAGACTGTTCACATAGAGGATAGTACTAAAATTGATTTTCATTTCTGTGGATGTCTGTGGATATTCCATCTTAGCTTTATTAGCTGGGCCGAGTTCTGCAGATCCCATTTCTTTTGCTTGTTCTGTTTAATGGCCAAAGCTGCCACAGTAGGTACTGTTGTTTTCCACTTCCTGCTTATGGTCTTGCTTTATCATATTCTCGTGGGTTTGATGCCTCTTATTCTGCCTTCGTCGTTCTCTCTTTATTTGTTTATGCTTCTTCTATTTGAAAAGAAAATTATCCAACTTCAACACTGTAGCCAGTTTTATCTTGTTAACTTTGTAATTGTGGTCAAACGTAATCCAAGGAGAAAAATCTGCAACTTTGTCTTGGCAATTGTACACATGAAATGCTTCCAAGGTTGAGCAGTCTTTAAAATGTCCCTTTTCTTGCAGACAATAATCACTATGATTAATCAAGCCATTGGAGCCTCTGGAGTTGCAAGCCAACAATGCAAAGCTGTAATTCAGCAGTATGGGCAAACAATCATGGATTTGCTGTTAGCAGAGGTGAACATTTAACTGTTTCACTGCATTTTCATTTGTTTGATGTGCAGTTTTCTGCGCAACTAACGCAGAATGGCAGTTGGTATCTATTTGTCTTTTCCGATTATCTCATTGGTCAGCTTTTAATAGGCACATCCAAAGAAGGTCTGCTCACAGATTGGAGTATGCACTTTTGATGGAACTCACGGAGTTAGGTTAGTCTTCAGGCTCTATCTACCTGTCGGGACAATATAGTGCATTAGTTAATCCATCATGTTGGTATAAATGCTGGATCTTTCTGTGGCATTTTTCTGCAGTATGGGAATTGAGAGTGTAGTGAATGAGAAAGCTCGCAGATCAGCTGGACTACACGATGGTATGTGCTCTGCTTGTGAAATGGCAGTCATATGGATGGAGAATCAATTGAGACAAAACCAGACTCAAGATCGCATATTGGACTATGTGAATGAGGTAAAAAGATCTATCGCTATAATTTTCTCCTTTTGCTCGATACAGATTGCTGACTGATTGACTGACAGCTTTGCGAGCGTCTCCCAAGCCCAATGGGAGAATCTGCTGTTGATTGTGGAAAGCTTTCTTCCATGCCTACAGTCTCCTTCACTATTGGTGGCAAAGTGTTTGACCTCTCCCCCAACGAGGTATGCTTTAAAATGGTTTTTGACAGTAATACTTAGCTATATGCATCTCTAGTGCAACATTCTCAAACAGGAAAGAAAAAAACAAATGGCTGATCTTAGAGTCTGTTTGTCGCATTACAACTAGTTATCACATCACAGAAGCCAGTTCTAGTGTTAAGGTTTTAAGTTTGTATCGAGTGTTGCAGTAGAATATTGGGGAGAAGTAGATGTTAGTTGTCAGCAAGTACTTCTATATTTGAGATCGTGAGTAGTTGGATTTTTTATGTCACTGTACATATCTTATTTTCCAACTTAGATATCTCTTTGTGGGATTCACGGGGTATATTGTTGTATTTTCCAACATAGATAACTAAGAAACTTATGAAGTGCATTTTCCAACTTAGATATCTAAGAAACTCATGAAGTGCACCAAATCACTTCATCATATTTGATTTCTTCTAAAGTTGTTTGCTGTATGGTTTAATATAGAGGCTGAACTTTCATGAATTGTTCAGGATAGACCATATCTAACAAAAAAGTTGTTCAGTATCACACAAAATCACTTCGACTATATGCAACTTTTCTTTACCATTTCAATGAATATTTTCCAACATTAAATGTGTAAAGTTGCAAGTTGATGTGCGGTCGTGTTCTTTTTAACTTGCTGTCTTAGATATGAATTCATGTACTGATTTTGGATTCTTTTCCCTGCTATCAGTACATACTCAAGGTTGGCGAGGGTGATGCAGAACAATGTATTAGTGGTTTCACTGGCTTGGATATTCCTCCTCCCCGTGGACCTCTCTGGTAAATTTATCTTCATATGTTTTGTCTTTTGGAGCTTATAAATATCCAACTATCCTTTTAATGCTGTACTCCATATGGTTACAGGATCTTGGGTGATATTTTCATGGGCCGATATCACACTGTCTTTGATTATGGCAAACTGAGAGTTGGATTTGCTGAAGCAGCTTAATGAAACTAATGTCCTTACAATTCACCCACACACATACCCATATCCTCCCTTGTATAAAGAGAGATATAGCAAATGGGATTGAATGTATGAACAGTCCAAAGTGTCACAAAACTATAGTTGTAAATATTTGCCTTTTCTATGAGATGTGACACTGCTACTATATCCTTTGTGCTTTACTGGTGTTTGTGTTTTTTTGCTTGATATTTTAAATCAGGTGAATGTCTATGATTCCCATTCTCATTGCAGCAAAGGGTTTACCTTAGAATTATTATTACACACCATAAAGTACATTCTTTTATCTACGTTAAATAATATTGAGCTTTTATATGATCATCAACATCTTATTAACTATAACAAATCTTAGTCCACATTATTTGGAGCATAGCAACTAAAAATAAAGAGACGTTAATTTCTCTTATTTTTTAGTAGTCTATAAATTTTTGGCTGGACTAAAAGATTCTACAAAACATTGGATCTAAAAAGTAAACGTCCAAAAATGACTAAAACTTAGAGTTATTTTAAAAATTGCTTTTAGTTATAAATATTTTGTGAAAAGTAGTTTAAAGTTATAGCGAAGAAGTGGAGTCGTCGCGGCTCTTGACGGTATGCATAATAAATGAGTCTACAATGGTGCGTCGTGGCTCTTGACGGTGTGCATGTTGATGTCTCTAGGCAATGGTTTGTCGCGGCTCTTGACGGTATGCATGTTGATGTCTCTAGGCAATGGTTCGTCGCGGCTCTTGACGATGTCTCTAAGTCTACAATTAATCGGCAATGGTCTAATTAAAGTCGTAGCGAAAGCAAGTTTCATAGGATAATTATCACTACTTATGAATCTAAACTTGAGTGATGATCTGTTGCATAAACCTTGGGTGGGATTAAGTGGAGCCCAAAAATCAACAGCTAAATTTTGGTGCTTGGAAGCATTTTTGTGCTTGATTTCATCTTCTCAAAATGCTTTTAAGCATCAGATTACGAAAAAAAAAAATGTACATATATACTTACAATTAATATCATCTAAGATGAAAAAAATAATTATATTATCTTTTATTAGAAACTTCAATCAAGTTTCTTTAATAAAATTCTCTTAATTTGTTTAGAATTTGATAACAGGGAGTTTTAATTAAGAGTGACAAAAGAGTTTTAAAATTAAGAAAACGTGACATAAGTCTTAATTGTTGAGAAAATATAATAATTTTATGATAAGTGCTAATGGCACCAATTTTAAAATTCTCAAATTTTTTTATTCACAAAAGTCTTATCTTTCTCATCCTACCCCTCCCATTTCCCACCCTATCCTTCTGATGCCACCATTCCCTTTCCTTTTGTCGTCGTCATCACCTCCACGATCATTATTTTTTTCCTCTTCTTCCTCCATCACCACCACTTCCTCCTCTTCCACCACCACCATTTCCTCCTCCTCTTCTCTTCCACCACCATCGTTGTCACTTCCTTCTCCTCCACTATCGCCACCATAACAATCATCGTCTCAATCCTCATTGTTACAACCAGCACCTTCTTTGCCGCAACGATCATTCTTCCCTTCACCTCATAGTTGTTGAAGTTATTGCAATAGGTAGGTCATTTGTCGCAGAAGGTTAATAATTTGCTATAATATATAGAGATTTATTTTTATCTAATGCAACAGGTAGGGATTTATTTCTATATGTGTTGCAATAGATAGGATATGTGTTGTAACATATTATTAATTTATTGCAACATATGTAAAGATAAGCACCAAAAAGAGAAAAAGAAGAAGAGTGCGATAAAAAAAATGTAAAATGTGGTGGGTGATGATGGTGACAACAAAGACCATAAAAATGAAGAAGAAAATGGAGGAAGAGAGAAAGAAAGAAAAACGAAGAAAATGAGGGAGAAAGAAATCTTAAAAGATAAAGAATGAGATTAAAAGAAAAATTAAAAAGATAATGAAGGAGGAAATTTTAAAATTTAAAATTTCATTTTAAAAAAAGAATTTGAATTTTTTTTAAAAAAAAGAAGATTTTAGAATTTTTAAAATATTAATATACGCTCCCAAAGAGAAAAAAGAAAAGTGTGCACCAAAAATGATGAATATTGCGACAACGATAGCGACAACAAAGACAATAAAAAAGAAGAAAAAGAAGTAGAGGAAAAGAGAAAGTACATGATGACGATGGAAAAAGAAATCTAGAAGAGAGAGAGGAAGATTGAAAAAATAAAGGGAGAAAATTCAAAATTTGAAATTTAAAAGAGAGTGTTAAATATGAATGCCCACTTTGAAAAAGGAAAGATATGGGTAAAAGCAAATATTCCATGAGACATACTCTATCATGATGTCCCTCTCTTGTTAGATTGTTAAGAAATACACACAGATAATAGACATACGCGGATTCAGAAAAATAAATTCCTTTCTTCTCTTCTTTTATTAATTCCCTGCTATTATTATTCCTCCCTTAAATATTTATTCTTGTTAATTTTAGATTCATTTTATAACACGTTATCAGCACGAGACTCTACCATTTTAAAGAATGAAGGTTAAGTTTCAAGGTTAAGGTATTGTTTATTTTTATTATTTTTAATATGACTAATTTTATGAAACTTGAGATTGTTGTCCTTCATAGTTTGGGCAAAAACTACCCTTCATGGGTGTTGGATGCTATGGATTTTGGAGATACCATTAAAGATGAAAATAAAACATCAAAATAAAACTGTGCCAAAGTTATGATATTATTGCATCATCATCTTGATGAAATTTAAAAATATGAATATTGCACAGTTAAGGATCCACCTGGTTTGTGGAAAAGTCTAAAAGACAAATACGATCGCGCGATATGTTGGATGCATCTGAGGCTAAAAGACTATAAGTCTATTAATAAAATATGTTCCATTAAAATGCTCCATTCATTGAATTGAATGTGTTAACAGTGCATAATGTCTGAAAGAAGATAAGTGATTGAATGATGCACATGAACATGGAATGAGGTACTAAGCTATCATAAATTGATATGCTAAGATAGTTGTATTTCATTCTTAAAGAGTGAGAACTTTTTGATAATACTATAGATATAGATCCATTTGGTGAAGTGAATGTGATAGTATTTAATAAAACTTCTCAATATCAATGTGCACTTTATTGTGATTGGATCACAACTTATCTCCAAAAGAGAGATAGAGTAATTGAGAAGAAATAAATATGAAAATTACTCCCTGAGTAATAAATTTGAAATCTGCTCATGTGATAGTAAATCAGAAATTTACTAAAGAAAGATACATGTCATGGTAAACTTGGAGTTTACTTATTAGACATATATTGAATAAATGAAAGATTCTTCAAAAATTGTTTATTCTCATGATAAGTTGATTGGATCAACTAATGTTGAGATTGAATCCTCGAAATATTAAAAGTATGAAAGATGAGAAACGTGAAGCAGTTAGAATAAATTATTTTCAATGTGCTAGAAGAAATCACATGCACGGGATTGTCGTACTCCCAAACACTTGGTTGAACTTTATCAGGCATCACTAAGGAAGAAGGATAAAAATCCTGAAGCTAATTTTATAGCCGAAAATCGCGTTGACTTGATACACTTGGATGTGATAGATTTTTGTGATCACCCTAAAGGAAAAATACATCACTTGATTGGTAATGGTTCCATGAATGTGGAAGAATATAATAATGATGTGTAATATTTAGCAATGATGATATTATTAATACTTATTGTCTTTGTACTAATTATAGTAATAATAATACAAATATTTTTAAACTTGCATGTGTATGCTCATCAAGTCTTTTTAGTAATATGTATGAAAAAATGAATTAATATGTTGATTCAAATAAAATAGTAAAAAAATGAATCAATTTTATAAGGTGATTTTAAATCTAATCACCATACCTACTTTGTGCACAGACAAATTCTTTTGAAAAAAATTAATAGAGATTTTATTTTATTCTTTTTGAAGATATGGATAATTCTCAAAGCAAGTTATTTAATTATGAAGACATTTGCTTGATTGATTCTGACACAACGCACACGATTTTCAAAAATGAGAAATATTTTTCTCATTTGAGTATGGGCCATATAAACGTTACTACAATTTCTGGTAGTACAAATTTGATTGAGAGCTTTGGGAAAGCCATTATAATTTTTCTCAAACGAACAAAACTCACAATAAATAACGTTATGTTTTCTCCTCAATCTCAGAGAAATTTGTTGAGTTTTAAAGATATTCGTGAAAATAATTTTCACATCAAGACAATTGATGAAATGGGTCTTGAATATCTTGTCATAACTAAAAATGTCTCTGCGTAGACACGTGTTATTGAAAAGTTCCCAACATTATCTTCTGGGTTATATTGGACAAAGATCAGTGCAATTGAAGCACATTCTATAATAAATCAGAAATTTACTGATTTCAATATTTTTGTACTTTGGCACAATCGTCTGGGACATCCTGGATCCATAATGATGAGACGGATTATAGAAAATTCAAATGGTCATCCATTAAAGAATATGAAGATTCTTTTAAACGATGAATTTTCTTGTACTGCTTGTTATCAAGGCAAGTTAATTGTGAGACCATCACAAACAAAAGTGGGAATTGAGTCCTTTGCATTCTTGGAATGTTTACATGGAGATATTTGTGGATCTATTCACCCACCTAGTGGATCGTTTAGGTACTTTATGATACTAATAGATGTATCTTTAAGATAGTCTCATGTATGTCTGTTATCATCTCGTAACTTGGCATTTACAAAATTGTTGGCACAAATTATACGATTACGGGCACAATTCCCCGATAATCCGATTAGAACAATTTGCCTTGATAATGCTGCAGAATTTACATCCCAAGCATTTAATGATTATTGCTTATCAATTTGGATAAGAGTTGAACATCTTGTAACTCATATTCACACTCAAAATGATCTTGTCAAGTCATTAGTTAAAAGATTACAGTTGATAGCAAGACATTTGCTTATGAAAACTATGTTACCCACTTCTGTTTGGGGTCATGCAATTTTGCATGGACAACTCTGATTGTCTCAGACCGACACATTATCATAAGTTTTCTCCATTGCAGTTGGTTTTGGATCAAGAACCTAATATATCTCATTTAAGAGTTTTTGGGTGCAAGTGTGTGTGCCTATAGCACCACCATACCGCACTAAGATGGGACCTTAAAGAAGGAATATATGTTGAGTTTGAATCACCCTCCATCATTCGGTATCTTGAACCACTGAATGGAGATATGTTCACTACACAATTTGTAGATTGTCGGTTTGATTAGACACATTTCCCAAAATTAGAGGAGAAAGCAATGAAATTAAAAAAGAAATTTTATGAAAAAATTCATCTTTGTCTCATCTTGATCCACGTACTTTTATTTGTGAGCAAGAAGTACAAAAGATTATTCACTTGTAGAAAATAATAGATCAAATGCCAGATATATTTACTGATTTGAAATGGATAACTAAGTCACATATCCCTGCAGTGAATGTGCCTATTCGAATTGATGTCCCTAAAGGGACCTTTTGCTAGTATCACAACTTCTGAATCTCAAACACGTCTGAAGCGCGATAGACCATTGGGATCAAAGGATAAAAACCTAGAAAGAGAAATGTAAGGAATAATAAAGATGAATCTACAAAAGAACTTCTTGGAGAAGGTCAAGACTTGAGAAATTCTGATATTCTTGAAGAAATCAGTAAACTCGAGACTCAAGTGAATGAAGAACTTCCTATAAGTTCTTTTGGTGATGAGATAATTTTAGATCGATCGAAAGTTACAGTGGATAACGTTTTTGCATATAATGTTGCACTTAACCTCATGCAAGACAGTGAGGATCATGAGCCTAAATCCATCAAAAAGTGTCGATGCAGAGATGATTAGCCTAAATGGAAATAAGCAATTCAATCTGAATTGATTTCACTCTCTAAGCATGAGGTTTTTGGATCTATAGTCCAAACTCCTAATGGTGTAAAATTAGTTGGCCATAAATGAGTTTTTGCGCGAAAGTGAAATGAGAAAAATGAAATTGTAAGATACAAGGCACGCCTTATTGCACAAGAATTTTCTCAAAGACCTGGTGTCAATTATGAAGAACGTATTCACCTGTTGTGAATGGAATAACATTTTGATATTTCATCAGTATGGCTATACATGAAAATCTTGAAATACATCTAATAGATGTAGTTACAGCTTTTCCTTTATGGTTCACCTGACAGTGCAATTTACATGAAAATCCCAGAAGGATTTAAATTACTTGAAGCATGTAATAAGCCTCGAGAAATATTCTCAGTCAAATTGCAAAGATCATTATATGGTATGAAACAATCAGGGTGGATATGGTATAATCGCCTCAGTGAGTACTTGATAAATAAAAGATATATAAATGATGTAATTTGTCCATGTGTATTCATTAAGAAAATGGGATCAGAGTTTGTAATATTTGCTATTTATGTTGATGATATAAATCTCATTAGAACTCCTGGAGAAATACAAAAGACAATTGAATATTTAAAGAAAGAATTCAAGATGAAAGATCTCCGAAAGACAAAACTTTGTCTGGATCTACAAATTGAGCATTTAGCAAATGGGATTTTTGTCCATCAATCTAGCTATACTAAGAAAATCTTAAAATGATTCTATATGGACATAGCACATCTGTTAAGCACTCTAATGGTGTTAGATCACTTGAAGTAAATAAAGATCCATTTTATCCCTCAGAAGAGGACGAAGAACTCCTTGCTCTGAAAGTACCATATCTTAGTGCTATTGGAGCACTTATGTATCTCGCTAACTCAACTAGACCTGATATAACATTCTCTGTTAATGTGTTAGCAAGGTACAATTTTTTCCCTAACGTGAAGGCATTGGAACGATATCAAGCATATTTTACGATACCTGAAGGGTACAATTGATATGGATTTGTTTTATACTAACGAAGGTTGTGCAGACCTTGTTGGTTATGCAGATGCAGGTTATTTATCAGATCCACATAAAGCTCGATCTCAAACAGGCTATCTGTTTATGTACGGAGGAACTGCTATATCATGACGATCTATAAAGCAGTCCGTCGTTGCTACTTCTTCAAATCATGCTAAAACAATAGCAACTCATGGAGCAAGTAGAGAATGTGTGTGGTTGATCTCGATGATACATACCATCCAAGAGAAGTGTGGACTGAAAAATGATGTCAATGTACCCATGGTCATATTTGAAGACAATGTCGCGTGTATTACTCATTCAAAAGGTGGCTTCATAAAAGGAGACAGCACGAAATACATTTCACCAAAATTATTTTTCACACATGAACTTCAGAAGAAAGGTGAAATTGATGTACAACAGATTCGTTCAAGTGATAATCTCACAGGTTTATTCACTAAGGCATTACCAACGTCAACATTCGAGAAGTTAAGATATAAGATTGGAATGCGTCATCCCCAAAGTATCAAATGAAGCTTTCTGCATATTGTACTCTTTTTTCCTTAGCCAAAATTTTTTTTTCCACTGAATTTTTCCTGGCAAGATTTTTAACGAGGTAGCTAATGCATATTAAGCTTACCTAGAACCTTTCTTTTACATGGAGAATTCAGGCGAAGTGTTAAATATGAATGTCCACTTTGAAAAAGGAAAGATATGGGCAACAGACAAATATTCCATGGGACATACTCCATCATGATGTTCCTCTCTTGGCTATATAAATAGCCATTCAGATTGTTAAGAAATACAAAGATAATAAACATACACGGATTGAGAAAAATAAATTCCTCTTTTCTCTTCCTCTATTAATTCCCTGTTATTATTATTCCTTCCTTAAATATTTGTTCCTGTTAATTTTAGATTCATTTTATTAGAGAGAGAATATCTTGTAGATTTTTTTTGAAATATTAATATACACCCCAAAAATTTTAGTTATTCTAATTAATTCTACTTTTCTTTTAATTTTGAATGTCACCGATTTTTATTTGAAAACTTAAATGGCACCTTCTACCCATTCATCACTATCTTCCAACAACAAAAGATTGGTTTAGCTGCTACTCAAAAGCTCTTTATTCTTTTGCCAAAAACTCTATTTTCAAAATAGTGCATTTGTTTAAGAAATATTAGTGTTTGTCCCCCTCCAAAATCTTGGCCAAATATTAATCCCAACTAATTGATATTGTTTATGTTCTGTTCATCAGCTAATATTTATTCAGTCATTCAAACAGTGTCTTTCATTTGTTTAGCTATGCCTTACAAACCCAAACTATATGGTTGGTAGGCCTTGATGTTCTTCGAGATTCCTGAAGGTTGAGTGTTCCATGAAAACATATAAATGAGCACTTTCTGCTCCACCCACAGCACTTGTGTTTTGGTTTAGCTGCTCCACCCATAAGTTGGGCTTTTAACTTATAAATCACTTCCAAACACCCCCAAAATATTGAAAAAAGAAAAATATTCGAGTATTCATAAATGTTAACCCTCACTGCACAACATAATTCTTTAGGACATGAAGACTATGATAAGAGTAAAATGAAATTCTCGGAGCACTCATTCTTACAGTTCATCGCCAGTTTTTGAGCAGGGTTGCTAAGAAGGTAGTAACAAAATCATCACAGAAATTGCAGGTCTTCTCACAGGGCTGGGACATGCTTCTTTACGAAACCTTCTTGCTATCAGAACGTGACACTGTACGATCTAGTGATTGCAATTGAGAACGAAGATTTTGGTTTTCCTCAAGTAAGCGGTCATATTCAAGAAGAAATCCTTCTGACTGCTTTTTTAGAGCACCTGCATTGGCTTCAGCACTGCTTGCGTCTTTGGCCTTCTCCTCCAATTCTGACTCCAGCTGCCTAATTTTTTCACGCAATGCACTTGCCTCTCCCTCCAATGTTTTGATCTCCTCTGATGCCCCATTCTTTCCATCCTCAAAGGCTCTGTTTTGCTTTTTCACAGCTTCCATGGTCTTCCTCCTCATACTAAGTTCTCTTATATAATGGTGTAGTCTATCAATCATAAAGGCAAGGAAGAGGGAGAATCCTGCACGAAGAGTAAAATATGAAATCCAGAAGATCAAAGAACACCAAAACAAACTGGGAACAGAAGACAGGGATAAAGTGCAATAGATATCCCTCAAGTCAGTTGTATTTCTCTAATGCACCAAAAAAAGCCTAGAAAGGTTATAATTTAACCATGTCATACCATTACCAGCATTAATTCATAAAATACTAAGATCATTCTCTAGTAAATATCCTCAAGTTTACTCTAAGACCAGGCTGTAGAGAAACCTCAAAAGGAAAAGGTATCAAGTTGATTGGAAGTGAGAGAGAACTTCTGAACCACATTTTACAAGTACTTAGTAATACAAATCTAAATATAATTAGCATTACTATGTGGGGAAAAGAGAATCAGCATCACTAGATAGCTCCTTTCACATCTCATAGCAGTAAAAGTGGAAACATGGCCATCCTTAGTAATATTTATGCATCATTGGGCTAAGATGACTGAAACGAATCAACAGGTCGCACAAAACTACGTCCATGCATGAATATTATTCCAATTTTTCTATCTTTGATCCATGAGCATTTCCCTTGTGTTTTTTATTTTCCGACAACCAATAAATCCATGAGAACCAGTGGCGCACGGGTTGAAGTTCAATGGACAATGGGCTTGCTCCTCTACCTCCCCACATAAACTAAACTTCAATCTGCAGCAGGTTTCAGAAACCCGTGACATGCGCTTAACCCACACATTATGTGTTGTGCTTTACCACAAGATCGGTGCCCTAGTGGCCCATTTCCTTGAAATTCTTCCTAGTCCTAACTTTTATGCCTTTTAATTGAAAGCTTCAAAACTAAACCAAAGCACCAATGGAGCATTCTCTCACCAATTAAACACCCATATAACCACTCCCCAGTAACATAACTCTCTTCATGGGCATCATTCTTAGCAGCAGGCAAGGATCTACGTAAAAGGGTGTGGGTGCAGGTGCGGGTGACATGCCACCCAATGCGTAGGTTGAGATTTTTTTTTTTTTTTTTTTTTGTGTGTGTATATATATAAGAAATAGATTAAACAATATCGTGTCACCTGGAGTACTGATAGACTGAAAGGTGACAGTGGTTAAGGGTCAAGTTTTTCTCTCAAGGACACATGTTTGGTTCCTATCTGGTGCACTTTTCCCAACATTTTTAGTAAGCTGCATTTAGGACTCGCATCAACATGATATCTTAATTACTATAGAACTTTTTAACTTAATCTTGGCTGACATTTTTTCTTTTATTAATTTCAGATGACTTACATTTTCTCTCTTTTTGTTTTAAGCATAAAATACAAATTGTTTCCCTCTTCTAAGTTGTATAGTTTGCAAAAATTGTCAATAATTTACATTTTCTATTCGGTCATTTGTCTATACTAGTGTTGTTGTACACTCTTTGCGCGTGATCAAAGCGAGAAAAATTTAATTTAATTATGAACTTACAAAAAGACAAATAATTCACTACAAAAGTAATTTTGATAAATTATTTATTATAAAGGTCCTATATTACATCACTAATTAGCACCCATGGTAAATTAGAATTTTCCTTAGCAACTGCAGGGTATTTTTTTATTCAAATAGGAAAGAAGTAGAAGTCTATCAAATAACGAAGATTTAAGAGTCTTACCACGGCCAGAAATCCTTATTTTATCACTTCTTTCTATATATTTTAAAAGTCAATACTGTAAATATAATTATATAATAATTAAAGAAAAATGGTGAAAAGACGATTTTATCCCAAATAGAGACTTTTAACGAAGGGCAAAAAGTTCAAACAACATTTCTAAGGGCCTTCACGCTTTTAATATAGTATATAGATAAATAAATTGACAAAAAAAACAACCTGAATAAAAACACAAAGTTGGTCAAACCGACCAAATGTTTATTCTATTTGGACTGTGTAAGTAGTTAAGTAGCAATACGTCTAAGTTCAAGATACTATGCACCCAGAACTTCCAAATTCTGGATATGCCTCTGCTAGCAAATAACAAGGGAGAACAAGACTAGGATGACAAAGTAGTTCATCTAGACAGAAAGAATAAATGTGACTTCATAGATGCAAGTCTCAGAACTATCTCAGCTACAATGCCCTGATGCAAGAACCTGGAAATGCTTACTGAAACATCTCGACTAAAGAAAAACTCTAGCTTAGAAATAAACAGCCCAAAATTTTCATCATTCAGAAACCTCTCTATTTCTATGAGGTAGTGGTAAGATCAGCGTACATTTACACTTGTGATATTTCACTGTGTATGTTGTTGTTTTTTCTTCATCAAAAGACCAACACAAGTCCATGACATATTTCAACGTGTACCTTTTCCTTCCTTCTCATCAGAGTTGAATAATCCGTTAGGTGTTAACTAGAACAGCAGAAGGCAGAGTAGTGATGAAAACATAAAAGTAGGTTGAATTTGGAGTTGGACTCAAACCATCCATTCTTATATTGGTAGTCCGTGATTACTAAATGCTAATTTAAGAACACATTAAAGACATTGTCTCATATGAAAACTAAATTGCCATTCTGAAACATCATTGTCTTTGTAAAGAATTAATAAAATAATTTATTGTACACCAAACATATAATTTATAATTAAACACAAAAAGCAACCGATAAGGCTATCACAGATGTAGATTTAAACCCCACCCCCAAAAAAACAATCCATGTGAAGGCATGTGGTCGAGATGCAAACAGTGAACACAGATCAAATAGAGTTTTATCAAGTGAGTATATTCCATAGATCATTGTTTTAGCACACCCTTCTATGGCTATATCAACTTTTGGCCGGAAGTAATTTGTAGAGGAAGGCAAAGAGAGAATCCAAAGCATATTCACCAGGCAGTTCATATTCAACTACAGAACCCACATAGTACTCCCTCCTTTAAGGTGTTTGCCTGGGCAGAGAGTTGAAGAATTCAAGTACTTTTCACATATAAGCAAAATTTATGAAAAGTACCAAAGTTATCCTTTTAAATGAGTGGTGCTGAGAGTTTCAGTTTCAGATGTCCTTTTATTTTGTCTCCCCGTAGAATGAAACTTCATATCAAGTGAGTCCAAAAAAAATCTTGCCATCAATGGTAAAATGGGAATGATGAACTCAAATAGTTTCAAAAGAGAAATGTATCATTCTTTTTGGAAAAACTAAAGAGGAAAGTGTTTCACAAAAAATAGGATAAAGGAAGTAATTTTATCTAATGTTCAAAGTGTGTACTGACTGGCCCTATAACCAGATGTCACAGATGGAGGAAACCATGCATAAGTTTGCAACGTTGAGTGTATAAGGCAAGATCCCCATCACTCTGTTCTAACCTGCACAATGGTTTTACCAATATAAATGAAGTATGAGTTTAATCCCTTTTTAAGAGCACCAAAGCTATGTGTTCTTTGGGGGTGTTTGGATTGGCTTTTAAAAAGTGATTTATAAGCTAAAAGCCAAAAGTCAAAAGTAGGGGCCCCTAACTTATGGATTTTGGCTTTTTTCTTTACTTTTTAAGCCTAAAAAAGTGCTTTTTAAGCACTTTGTGTTGTTCCCAAACACTTCCAAAACCAAAAAAAATAGCTTAAGAGCCAAAAGACACTTAAAATAAGTCAATCCAAACACTCGCTAGATAAATTTTCTAACACTGTTATGCTTAAAGAAGTGAAGATCGAATATGTTAAATACAACAACATACCCAGTGAAATCCCACTAAGTAGGGTCTTGGGAGCGTAGATGTTATATAGCAGAGGATAATAAGGACAACAACAGTTCGTATGCAAAAAGAAGTGTGGCATGAACATTTAACGTTTTCAGCATGCTCCATTAAACCATTGATGCACATATCATATGTACTTAAGTATGCCATTTATCAAAAATATCAAATCATTGTATAGAGAGGACAGGATAGAACCATTATCATATAATAAGGTTCTCAGAAAGAACTAGAGAACCAAATTTTAATTCAACAATTAAGCCAACAAACCGTAAGTCAATATTATTCAGATCAATTAAACCTTAATTAGTATAGAATATGTACAAAATGAAATAAAAGATAATAAGCTTTGCTGTAAATAGATAAACTATAAATGGTGTAATTCCAAATAAAACACTGATGTTTACTAAAATTAAAGAAGCAGTATACATAAGAACAATAATTCAAATCATTCAGTTAAGCTATTGCAGGGATAAGGAAAGAGAACAGTTTTGCAGTTTATAAATGCAGCAATTCAGACAACAATGCAGCAAAATAGATAAACCAGAAAACATAAAGAGAAAAGAAAAGAATCTTACAAGAGACAATTGAATTTCAAGATACAGAACAAGAGGAAGGTATATTGTATAGGTAGATCAGTAGATGCATTTCTACATACACCTTATATATGTATGAATGTATATAGTTTGCATCTTGAGATGGTAATGCAAGTGAACCCACTGTTTGTATGTCAGAGAGCAGATCCAGCATGCAAACAATGGATGAACGTGCACAGCATGTTTATTAAAGCCTTTGTTTCATTGCATAAAGTGATGATGCAATGTGAATTGAGGAGTTATAGCTTCATCTGTGAAGCCATACGCATTAGAGAAGGGTACGCTTCCAAATGATGCAAAAGTGATCCCAAACGAGAAGAGTTTCTGCTAAATCTCAACTTTTGAAGAGTTTGAATATATCTGTGTTTTAAACTTTCTGTAAACTGTGTTTCACTTCGAAGAAGCATGCACTTTGCTTCACTCTATTCGCTTCGAGCCCCATGTATCTTATTGCTCTTTTACACCTTTTGCTTTAAAAACTCTGTACGCTACTATCTCAGACTCGGGCCCCATTTGTTGGGGCATCTAAATACACATATGAATGATTAAGATGTATTGCTAGATCTCAATGAAGAATGATTAAAAGATTTTTAACATATTTAGTTTTAAACATTATAAATATATTATTAGAATAAAAAGTAATTAAATATTAGAAAAAAATATAAATTTAATAAAACAAATCATTATTTGATAAAAAGGATGTAAATTGATGTTTGCCGGTGATGGTATAGGTGATTTATAGTGGTGGTGGAGATAGCTAATGTTAATGGCTAACGATGATTGGTAATGGTGGTGGAAGATGGTGGAGGTGTTGATGTTGGTGGTGACTGGCACGATGATGGCAGTGGTGGTGAAAATGATCCACACAAAAATATCTTTTAATGATATTATTACTTTACTCGACATCTTAATGATCAAAACCTATTCCGATCAAATAAGTATTGAAATCTTAATATAAAAAAAAAGTGCACAAAATGACTTGACCTTCACAATTGAGGCCTCAAACCATATAGTATATGCATGGAACAAATTTGAAGAAACATTTGAGAGTACCAGTGTTGCAGTGCACCCACACACATTTTATATAAATTTATTTATTAATTATTAATTAATTAATTTACATCCATAAGTTTTCCTCTAGCAAATTGTGGTTATCTTTTGTTTTTGACCGATGAATTAAGTTTTTAGAAATAAAATTTACATATTTAAAAATCACAAATGGACAATCAGTATCAAAAATTGTAAACTAAACTTTGGAGAGGCAGAAGATGAGAGTTGAGGATACCCATAAGAGAAGCTTGTAGAAGATGTTGAGCCAAAAGAATCTGATCAGTTGGAGTAATATCAGCACCTTCATCAACCCAGCGAGTGCGGATCGATGCAACACTGTAGATGGTAGACATCATAACCACAAAGACAGTACCAGCAACTGTTTTCACGATGATTGGGCCTCTTCCTCTCTTCACCCGATCAAGCCCCATTATAACAAGCTTCCTCAATGGCGTCTTGAAAACGAACATCACGATTAGTGCCATTTCAGCAAAAATCAAAGCAAAAAGTAACTGAATCATAATTCTATTCGATGAGATTTCAGAGCGATCGAGTGATGTTGAGTATGATTTGAAGACGTTTTTGTATCTTCAATTGCATTTTTGTATACCACTCTTAATTACAATGAGGTCCCTCAACGTTTCACAAATGCAATTTTGGTCTGCATATTAACAAAAATTGTCTTGTGCATTTTGTTTTAAGTGGTTTAAATTGATATTAATATTAAATAATTTTAGAACAAATTTTGTGTGGTTCTTCCTGTATCATATTAAGACATAATTTAAATCATGTTTTTCATTATTATCATTTATGAAATCATCAATTTGAGCTTTGCAAATAGTATAATTTATTTCTTAGAAAATATTCTACATAGTATCTTATTAGACTACCAGTATGTTTATATCTTTTCTTTCTGCGTATACACTTAACAATACTATTTCTTCTTTGAACACTAAAGAGAAAAATAAATAAAACAAAAAAAGAAAAATTTCAATAAATGAAAAGATAAATATTCAAAAAAATTCAAACATTCATCTTTGAACTTTGAACAATTAACAATTTAACTATTTTGAACAACAAAAAAAAAGCCCCAAAAATTAAGTTAATATGAGATAAAGAAAATAGTAAATTATCTCGTTCTTTTTCTCGCAAATCTATGTGAAGAGATTTGGGATGTCCATAATTAAAATATTTTCTTCATCGACCTTAATTTTTTACTCAAAGTAGTTAGTATAAAATTTACACAAATATCAACATTCAAAATGATAAAGTTATAACTAAATAATATGAATTTAAAAATAAAAAGATATAGCTTAAATGGATCCCATAATTTTTATAAAAATTATACAATAATTAAAATAAAATAAAAAATTATAAAATATCCTTGTTGACGTACGCCACCTACTTCAACCTAAATGGTCTCTAATACTATATAAAATAAGAGAAATTAAATGAGGCTCATAAATCCTTTATACATGTAAGTATGATTGCATACTTTTTATGACTCGAAAGAAATTAAATTCCTAAAATAAGTAATTTGCTTGTTTGTTCGAGTTTGGAATAAAAGTATATCAAATTGTAGAAAATTTCATTTGTTGAATGTTGAACAGAATTTTGTGTTCACATTGTTAAGAAAATGTCCAATTGTTCAACAATAGTTAAACTTTAAATGGATTCAAACTTGTGGTACTGAAGTTAGAATTGTTGTTCCCCCTTTGACTCTTGTCTAATTCTCCAAGAGATTAAAAACAAAAAAAAAACATTTTTATTTCAATATTTGTATAGATGAAATATAGTAAATACTTTCATAAAAAAATAGTTGAGATACCCAGAATTTAACTCTGAAGCAACATTATTAAAAATGAATTCCTTTTTTTAATTGACAGTCAGGTTTAGCAACAAATAGGAAAAACTACTTGTAATATTATTTGCTACTAGTATGTTATACTTAAAAAAAAAAAAAAAAAAAATCTTCTCTTATTGTAACAAATCAAGAAAGTATTTTTTTTTTCCTGTGTTATTTTATCTTTAAGTTATTATTACATAAAATATTAAGGAGAATGTCAAGTGAATGGAGGATGAGAGGTTGGTCGGTTGGAGTATTTATTACCTTAATTTTGAGATAGATTTATGCCTTGGGAATGTCAATGATATAATTTCACATAGTTTAGTGCTTCTACGTACAAACTTTTATCTTTTTCAAAATATTTTTATTTTTCTTCTGGAAATTTGTTTCTACTTACAACAGGAAATCCATTACTAGTTTTTCTTTTTTGTTTAAAAAAAAAAAAAGAAGAAGAAGAAGAAGAAAAAAGTTATGTAAGATAAGCATACGGTGAAGAGGAAGCATGAGCAAGTTAATTAAAGGTGATAAAATAATTTGGAAAGTTAAAAAGAGTGATAAGAGTTTTAATTATTGGGGGTATGTGATAATTTTTTAGTTAATAATTAATAAAATTTGACTATTTTTTCAACAAGTTCTTAAGTTTCTTTTACATTTTGACCCAACTCTATTAACCCTAATATATTAAAAAAAAAAAAGTGCCTCCAACAAACGAAACGAACGTTTGCGCCATTTTCTTCTTTTCTTCTTCTTCTTCCTCTTTATTATTATTGTTTGTTTTTTGTGGTTATTGCTACTATTGCGTTGGAAAGCAGAAAAGAAGAAAAGGTTCGCAGTACATCTGTTTTTTTTCGATTTTTCTTTGAATTGTGAAATTTTTGGAAATTTTATCGATTTGGTATTAAATCTCATTGTTTTATCAGTGGACATTGCTTGTAACGTGATTTTCGATCATTTTATTGTTAATATCGTTGTTTTGTGTATATTGCTCATCTGGATTTTATCTATTATTCTAGTAAAATTCATAAGATACACATTCAATAACTCATTTTTCAGTAACTCATTTACCAATTGTTGAATGTGTTTCAACAATTGTTCAATGAGTTACTGAATGTGCTTTAACAATTGTTGAATTATATTCAACAATTGTTAAATTAGTTACTGCATGTGTTTAAAATTATGATCAGTTTCCTTTTAAATCATAATATAGGTACAGATCACCACTATCAATGATGGATAAAATAACACTACGAGTTGATTGCAATGGTGAATGGGTCGAGTCCAACAATCATTATATTTGGCGTTGGAAAAATAAAGAAATCATAGAGATAATAACAATAATTGTGGACCAATATGTCAGGTATGAAGATTTTGCAAAGAAAATCATATTCTATTGTGAACTAAATTGTGAATTGGAAGATCTTGTCATCACCTACATGCATAGCTGCGGTGAAAAATATAGGGCCGCTCCATTTAAAATAAAAAATCAAATAAGTTTGGTACTTATTTGGAAGAAGAAAGTAGACCCATTTTAAGGGTATTCATAGTTTAAAAATCAACCAAAAACTGTCAAAATCAACAAATATTAAATGATGAATGTGATTCAGCAGAAATGGATTTTCTAGATAAAGAAAATGTCGATGCACACAATATTTCGACTCCTATTCCTATTCTTGAAGTTGCCAGCAACACATCAGAAATGGAAACCACAGTACCATCACAATCTAATCATGCTCAAGATAAGCGGGCATTCCCAACAAAGAAAAATGAATTTTCCATATGCAAAAGAAGTGGACATAAAAAACAACATGCTCGAAGCGAAGTGATTTGAAATCTTGATTAGTATTTATTGTTTGTAAACACTTAAATGTTTATAATATTAATGTTGAACAAATATTGTTATTGAATGCTTCAGTTCTCAAGAAATTGACAGAAGTAATGTTGAATAAATCTTCAACCAGTAAGATATTTTTTACAGCAACTGTTTCAATCGATTAGTGATGATTACGCGGTCAATTGATTGATTTATTGTGTGTTACGAACAAATTACTACATAATCGCCACCAAAAATATTTTTTTTAGTGCCATAATATTTTAAAATTACTTTATTTACAATTTAATATGGTTTTGATATTAATTAGAAATTAAATTACTCAATTAATGTTGATTACATGATTAGTTAATTAATTTATTGTGTGTTACGAACAAATTACTGCGTAACCGCCACTAAAATAAATTTAAGGGGCATAATATTTTAAATTCTTTTATTTATCATTTAATATGGCTTAGATAATAATTAGAATTTAAATTACTCAATTAATGTTGATTACGCGGTTAATTAATCAATTCATTGTTTATTATGAAGAAATTACTACGTAACTGTACAAAATCGTCACTAAAATAAATGTAAGTGGCATAATATTTTAAAATTACTTTATTTTTCATTTAATATGACTTAGATAATAATTACAATTTAAATTACTCAATTAATATTGATTACATGGTTAATTGATCGATTCATTGTCTGTTACGAAGAAACTACTACGAAGCTAAATTGCCACCAAAATAAATTTTAAGTGCCATAAAATTTTAAAATAAATTTATTTACAATTTAATATGGTTTGAATAATAATTAGAGATTAAATTACTCAATTAATGTTGATTACGCTATTAATTAATTAATTTATTGTGTATTACGAATAAATTACTGCATAATCTCACTAAAACAAATTTAAGGGGCATAATATTTTAAAATTACTTTATTTATCAATTAATATGACTTAGATAATAATTAGAAATTAAATTACTCAATTAATATTAATTACACGATTAATTGATCGATTTATTGGTGTTACGAATAAATTATTGCATAATCACCACCAAAATAAATTTTTAAGTGTCATAATATTTTAGAATTACTTTATTTATCATTTAATATAGTTTAGATAATAATTAGAAACTAAATTAATCAATTAATGTTGATTACGTGGTTAATTGATCGATTCATTGTCTGTTACGAAGAAATTACTATATAACTGTATAAAATCGCTACTGAAATAAATTTAAGAGGTAATAATATTTTAAAATTAATGTATTACAATTTAGTATGATTCAGATAATAATTAGAAATTAAATTAATCAAATCAATTAATATTAATTACGCGATTAATTGATCGATTTGTTATCTTTACGAACAAATTACTGCGTAATCGCCACTAAAATAAATTTAAGGGGAATAACATTTTAAAATTACTTTATTTATCATTTTATGTCTTAGATAATAATTATAAATTAAATTACTCAATTAATGTTGATTACGCAGTTAATTGATCGATTCATTGTCTCTAACGAAGAAATTACTATGTAACTAGACAATATTGCCACCAAAATAAATTTTAAGTGTCATAAAATTTTAAAATTACTTTATTTATAATTTAATATAATTTAAATAATAATTAGAAATTAAATTAATCAATTAATGTTGATTACGCGATTAATTGATCGATTCATTGTCTGTTACGAAGAAATAACTATGTAACTGTACAAAAAATCACCACTAAAATAAATTTAAGTTTCATAATATTTTAAAATTATTTTATTTATTATTTAATATAGTTTAGATAATAATTAGAATTTAAATTACTCAATTAATATTGATTATGCCATTAATTGATTGATTTATTATCTTTATATGAACAAATCGTCACCAAAATCAACTATAAGTACCATAATACATCAAAATTACTTTATTTATCATTTAAAATGATTTAAATAACAATCAACATCCAAATTACTCAAT
>JAOTQR010000045.1:6455041-6471690 GCA_025774065.1 Solanum ossicruentum | reverse complement strand
TTATCATTTAAAATGATTTAAATAACAATCAACATCCAAATTACTCAATAAATATTGATTACGCATTTAGTTGATCTATTTATTGTCTGTTGTGAATAAATTACTATGTAACTATACAAAATCGTCACCAAAATCAACTATAAGTACAATAATACATCAAATTACTCAAATGATTTAGATAACAATCAACATTCAAATTACTCAATAAATGTTGATTATGCGTTTAGTTGATCGATTTATTGTCTGTTGTGAACAAATTATTACGTAACTATACAAAATCGCAACCAAAATCAACTCTAAGTACCATAATACATCAACATTACTTTATTTATCATATAGATAACAATCAACATTCAAATTACTCAATAAATGTTGATTACGCGTTTAGTTGATCGATTTATTGTCTGTTGTGAACAAATTACTACATAACTATACAAAAATCAAAATCAACTCTAAGTACCATAATACATCAAAATTACTTTATTTATCATTTAAAATAATTTACATAATAATCAACATTCAAAGTATTCAAGAAATATTGATTACGCATTTAGTTGATCGATTTATTGTCTGTTGTGAACAAATTATTACGTAATTATACAAAATTGCAACCAAATCAACTCTAAGTACCATAATACATTAAAATTGCTTTATTTATCATTTAAAATGATTTACATAATAATTAACATTCAAATTCTTCAATAATTTGCTAAAACATTTCTCAACAACTTCAACAATTGTTAAATCAGCGACTCACTTGCTGAGAATTTTCCTTAGCAACTTCAACAATTGTTAAATCATCAACACTCTCGCTGAGAATTTTCTTTAGCAACTTCAATAATTGTTAAATCAGCAACTTACTTGCTGACAATTTTTCTTAGAAACTTCAACAATTGTTAAATCAAACAACTCACTTGCTGAGATTTTTCTTCAGCAACTTCAACAATTGTTAAATCAGACAGCTCACTTGCTGAGAAATTTCTTCAGCAACCTCAACAATTGTTAAATTAGACAATTTGCTAAAAATTTCTTCAACAACTTTAATAATTGTTAAATCAGACAATTCACTTGCTGAGAATTTTCTTCAGCAACGTGAACAATCGTTAAATCAGACAATTCATTTGTTGGAAATTTTTTTAGCAACTTCAACAATTGTTAAATTAGACATCTTACTTGCTAAAATATTTCTAAGTTAATGCAACAATTGTCATTGAAGGTTATCCACTTGCTAAAATTATTTTCAGCAATTACAATAATTGTTAAACCAATTGTTCAAATCTACTACTTTCTAATTTTTTTTTTTCAAAATAAATTTATTTACCTCAACGCTCATTTTATTTTGCAAATAAATAAATAATTGTTAAAAAAAATTAAAATTGTTAAACCTAGCTAAAACGCATCCAAGGATCCAGCCCACCTGCAATGCTATTAAGGAAGGACCTTTGCTTTTTTTTCACCACCATTTCAGTCAGACTGTCCATCAATTAAAGCGATGGCAAGAGTAAGAGTTATCTTTTGGATTACGGTTCTTCTTCTTCTCTTCTTTTGCAACACTATTTATCCACTAACTGATATGGATCTTTCATCTTGTCATTATTTAAGCGACGGTAAGTAAAATGTATTTTGTTGATACTTACTTCTGATTTTGTCCTGCACCTCTTCATTATTCTTACTTCTCTTTGTCTTCTCACAGATGAGAGTACTGTGGTTTTCATGGTTTTCTCCTCTTGTAGCAGCCCAAAAGCTTCTTTCTTTTTTGGTTTTAGATAAGGTCATGTAATCTGTTTTTCAAATTCAACCTTCATTTTATGATTTTCTTTTTTATTATCAGTGAAGGAATGGAGGGAATAGATATAGGGGAATGCAAAATTATTCCAACTTAGTTGACTATCATGGTACCCCTGATTTTTGGTACAAGCAGACATCACTTTGGCTATTTTTTGTAAAATGTTCTGTATAACAGTAGCTCTTGGCAGTTCAACAATTACCTTTTTTTTGTAAATGTTTTTAATATATCATAGCCACATTCTTCAAGCTTCCATGTCTGCTGTATTAATATATTAGTACTGACTATTTTTGTTGTAAACATGCTATTTGACACATTACTCTCTCTGTCAAGTTTATGCATTTATGATTTTCCTTATTCTAACCCTTAAATATGTTACTTGGGTAGGGATTCATCACTGTTTAGGATCTTTATTGTTGTGTTGCGTAACTATTTTATTTTTAGCAACTACAACAATTGTTAAAATTAGTTTCAGCAATTACAACAATTGTTAATTTACACATTCTACTTGCTAATTTTTTTTAACAACTATAACAATTGTTACATTAGACCTACTACTTGCTAATATATTTTTAAGTAATTGCAATAATTATTATTGGAGAATATTGACTTGCTAAAATTAGTTTTAACAATTACAACAATTGTTAATTTACACATTCTACTTGCTAATTTTTTTTAGCAATTATAACAATTGTTAAATTAGATCTACTACTTGCTAAT
Source organism: Solanum ossicruentum (assembly GCA_025774065.1). Taxonomy (NCBI): domain Eukaryota; kingdom Viridiplantae; phylum Streptophyta; class Magnoliopsida; order Solanales; family Solanaceae; genus Solanum; species Solanum ossicruentum. The sequence goes on along the minus strand of JAOTQR010000045.1, from coordinate 6,469,184 downwards.
ATATTTTTAAGCAACTGCAACAATTATTGTCGGAGAATATTGACTTGGTAAAATTAGTTTAAGCAATTACAAGAATTGTTAATTTATTTTACTTGCTAATTTTTTTTAGCAACTACAATAATTGTTAAATCAGATATACTACTTGATAATATATTTTTTAAGCAATTATAATAATTATTAAATTACACATACTATTTGCTAATATTTTTTTTAGCAACTACAACATTTACTAAATCAGACCTACTACTTGCTAATATAGTTTTAAGCAATTTCAACAATTGTTGTCGGAGGCTATTCACTTGCTAAAGTTAATTTCAACAATTGCAACGATTGTTAAGTTACACATTCTACATGCTAATTTTTTTAACAACTACAACAATTGTTATATCAATTCTGAACAACAAGAATTCAACACTAACATGTTATATAATTAAGGCAAAATATATAGAATAATATAAAAGTTCAGCATTAAATCAGCATTCAAAAAGACATAAAAGAAATGTAAAATTCAATATCAAATCACCATTCAAAAAAACATAAAAGAAAAGTTATTTTTGTCCAGCAAGAAGATACAAGCCAGGATAATTTTCAACAATTTACCCTACTGTTGGAGCTCCTTGAAGTGTTGGCTGTCCTTTTTTGGCACCTGATATTGGCTTAGAAATAAAAGCTCTCCTCCTTTTTACACCAACACAAGTATGAGGTTTTGAGATTCTTCTTTTGGACATCAATGTCATGACATATGCATCTATAGTGTCCACCTTGGCAATCAATTTAGCCATTTGTTTAGATATATTTTTACATCCACAAGCATATGAAAGAATCCTAGAATCTGCACCAGTAGCATCATTAACACCATCATCAACAGTACCACCACCACCAACACCAGAAACACTAACAGCTTCACCAATAGTACCACCACCACCAACATCAGAAACACCAATAACTTCCCCAACATCACCAGCATCACCAACACCAACATCACCATCAATATAAAAAATAATTTTTGAATGTTGTTGCAGCATCATTCGCGTAACTAACATCCAACTCTCTTTCAACCCCAGAAAAATTCCTTTTAATAGTCGATGCTCCAACCAAATCCTTTCAAAGCTTTTCAAGCTTGAGATCTATCTTGTCTTCTTCCAATGGAACAAATTCAGTAATACATTTCATCTCCATCTCAGTGGTTGAGCTATCCACGAATACACAATCCATGCATAAAAAATAAATAGTTATAACAATTGCTGAAGATAGGTATAACAATTGCAGAATGAGAAGTCTTACTGAGTCAGACGGGGGATCAAACAAATCATCAATTATTAAAAAATTACTTTTCCTCGCATTTAGCCATAAAAGAATTCTCAGACAAGTTTCTTCATCTGATTAATGTTTAAACAAAACGCCGAAGTTGGGGAATAGCTTCAAATGCCCAAGTCTATGTAAAATAATATCATCACAGATCACAATAATGAACCAACATAAAAAGATGAAAAAATATTGAACAAACAACAAAAAACAAAGAATAAAGAACAAATTTTACTATGAAAGTCCAAGGGAAGCCATAAAGTTTGGTTGCTTTCCCTGTTGGGTTTAATTCCTTCAACAGATATTTAACGGTGAGTGTGAAGCTTTCAGACTCCATGAATAGGCACAAAATAATTTAAGATGGGCGCAAAGTTCAATCCAATCATCTTAAACTAAAGTGCTTTTATCGTCTGCACAAAGAATAGCATGCACGAACTAAAGTAAGCACAGTGACTTCTTGCAATTTTCTTAACCTTCTCAGATTTTAGAAGGGCAATTAAATCCTTCTCTTTGAAACTTTTTGCGGTTAACTCACGCAGTTTCTTGTGCCTTTCAACAATCTTAGAATTAGAACTCTTTAATGATTTCTCTAACAGATCAACAACACTAAGAGTATTATGACAGTTTAAGTCTGTCATGATTGCAAATTCTTTCATGCCGAAATAAATTGGTATGCCACAATAATTGATCAAAATCATTTTTTTTTTCATCACAAATAATTCTTCGCCGAAAAAGTTGATAAACTAGGCTCATAGGAAACATTGAAACTTTTTCATCAGATATGTCTAAATACTTTCCAAATATAGTAGATCAAAAATATCTTTCTAATTTTTGTGCCACCAGAATCTTTCTAAAATCAATAAAAGATTTTCTCAAACCCGATCAAATAACAATATCACCTTTTAAACCAACTTCGTGATTATCCAAGTATGTCTGCAAACCATAATTTGAAAGTTTAATGATTTTAACACCACCATCTGTTGAAGGAGGACTGTTAGCAGGAAAGTCAGCAGTGGAAGCAGAAGAGACATTGTCTGATTTGCTTGCTTGTTTTGAAGCTGAATGGACTTTGTCACATATATTTTCTTCTATTTCTCCTTCTTGTTTTGAAGAAGAACCAGCTTTATCCCTTCACAATTGTTGTTGAGCCTCAGACCCCTCGTTTGTTTGTCTAAGAGTTGAGACTACTTGATCCTCATATAACATGGCGACATCTTCTGCTACTTTTTCTACTTCTACTTGGGATTGTGAATTAAGTCTGTTAGATTTACGAACAGGTTTGCTTGAAACATTTTTATCTTTTTGTTTGAACCATTTTATCTACATAGATGAAATAAAATTAAATTAACATAACTAATTCGTCAATAAAATAGAAAAACAAGCTACAGTAAATGCAAATGATTTAAGATGCATCAATAACTAAAGTTATTACAACAACTTAACGTAGCAATTTAAGAAATTAAAAGTATAGCTGCTAAATTACTCAATAATTTGCTAAAAAAAATTCAACAACTTCAACAATTGTTAGATCATACAACTCACTTATTGAGAATTTTGTTGAGCAACTATAACAATTGCTAAATCAGACATCATAGTTGCTAAATTATTTTTAAGCAAGTGTAATAATTGTTGTTGAAGGTTGTCCACTTGCTAAAATTACTTTCAGCAACTCTTAAACAAATGCTTAAGTTGTTGTACTTTTAATTTCTTAGACTGCTACCTTAATTTAAATTACTACAACAAATTAAGGTTGCAAGTTTAGCAGTTGTTTTGTCAAGTATTTCAATTATTGAGACTTATTAAGCAACTCAACAACTTCATTAAGTTCAGTCGATTTTCATTTATCACTATCACACCACCACCATAGTAATGAATACAGGTACAACTACTTGTGCAATTGCTTAAGAGTTACTTAAGTTACTGCAAAGGTTGTAACTATTAAATTCAGTCGATTTCCATTCATCATCCTCAGACTATCGTCACAATAATAAATACAACTACAACTACTTAAGCAGTTGTTAAAAAATTGCTTAAATTGCTCAAGTTCAGTCGTTTTTCGTTCATCAATGTCAACACCACTACAGTAATAAATACAAGTACAACTACTTGTGCAGTTGCTTAAGAGTTGCTTAAGTTGGTGCAATTTGCAACTATTAAGTTCAGTCGATTTTCATTCATCACCGACACAATACCCACCACAATAATCAATACAACTACAACTACTTAAGCAGTTGTTTAAGAATTGCTTAAATTGCTCAAGTTCAGTCGATTTTCATTCATCAATGTCAACACCACCACAGTAATTAATACAATATTATTAGAATGAGTGAAAAGTGAAAAAAATACAAAACAATCTATGAAATATTTGAAGAAAGAAACACATGCATATTCTTCTTCTTCTTTTTATATCAAAACCCTAACTATGGAGAAATATCAAAACCCTAAAAATAGAGAAATATTCTCTTTTACCTCAGTAATAACGACAACAAGAGATGGAGATGGAGACGGAGATGGCGATGGAGACGAAGACAACGACAACGAGCAAAGCACAGGACGAACGAAGGAGGAGACGATGAAGGCCTTGAAGATGAAGATGTAAAGATGAAGAGTTATGTTCCGTTAGATTTTTTTTTTTACTTTGAAAAAGGAGATGAATGACTTTTGAATTGAAAGTACACTCATGGTCCCATAAAAAAAAGATTAAATTTTTTTAAAATTGCACATCACCCCCTATTTAACTTTAACCCTTAATTAGTAGAACATTTGACTTGACCTTGGTCAAGCTATCACATTTTTCTAATTGGAAATTTTTTTATCACCCCTCTCTCAAATTTCTCAGGAAGCATCTGCCATATCTAACTTGTACCTAAACAACTTAATTGTTGAAATGATGTCTATACACTAGCTGCCAAGTATAATTCATTTTGGATGATCCAATTGAAAATACTACTTTTTTTACTACTAAAATAGGTGGCTTCTGTATGTGGAAAAGTATTTTTAAATGCTTGATTAGTTAAAAAAAATTATTTTTCATTTTAGGAAAAATATTTTTTTCTGATGAAATTAGAAAAAAAAATAGTCCACAATATTTCACATTAATTCTGTTCTTGCCACCTTCAAACGCCTCTAATCTTCACTTTCACCCTGATAGCCCTCATTCCTACCACTCTACACCTCTAACCCCACCCCCATTAGGCCCCATTACTACCAGTCCACACTCTTCAATTTTACAATTTTATGGATCTGGGGGCATATATCTTAAGTTTCTTCAATTTTACAATTTTATTATTAAGAAAATAAGCAAAAGTAAATTTTTTAATAATTCTACAAATAAATATAAATAAATCATCAATAAAAAGAAAAAATATTTATAATTATTATTTGAGAAAGATAACAATAAAAAAAATCGAGATAATCTCTAAAATGAAATCATCATCTATCCCACACCAATGGGATGACTTTCTCACATTCAACTAATATTTGCATTAATAATTGTTTGTATATTTTAGAAAAAGAGAAGATAAAAAGTATAAAAGTAATGATAAACGGCGGATAAAGTTGCATCAGAAACATAGTGTTGTGAAATTCTTATCCTATCAATTTCATGCATGATTTTTTTAAAAAATTATTTATGACAGTGTCATTTTTCTATAAAGAGTGATTTTATTTATTTACATATTTAAAAGAAATCACTATAATTTGAAAAATATAATAGCATAAACTATATATATCATCACACGCCAATGATAAAAGTATGACAATATAAAATATAAATATCATTACATCAATAATAAAAAATATGATAACATAAAATATACATATCATTACACCAATAAAAAAATTATAATTTATATCAAAAATATTTTTAAAATAATAAAAATTAAAATTAACATTCAAGGCATACATTTTTACATGCGAAATTATACTTTTATGCCCCGAATTACGCCCCCAAATTCTAGGTTATACACCCTATGAATCTCTGTCTTTAATTTGAGCCTAGAAATATTTTCATAAACCTTGCCAGCCTTGGGATTCAACCCAAAGACGCCTTTTGTAAATATCGATTACCGCTATTCCAACCATTACTAATTTCCACAAGATGGAAATGAGAACTTGTTGTTTGGATGACTTGACTATGTGTGTATATATATAATTCAAAACAATTGAATGCAATTACCACTTTTCTAATGGAATGATTTGGTACATAACTAAATACTAAAAAATAGATTAAAACTTGATTTAATTCAAGCTCTATTATATTTTTGAAAAGCTCAATTGATTTCGGCTTGATATTTTGTACTATAACCTTAATTCGATATTGTAGTAAACTCAATTTGAATTCAACTCAGTCCCTTGGTGAAATAATATTAAAAAAAGTGGAATTACGTAGTACGTCTGAATTTTATTTTGCACACACTGCACTAGAAAAAATTGTACATATATTGCTCTATGTTGGCATGATAATTATTTTTTTTTTCTTTTCGAAAGATTTTACAGAATAAGAGTTCTCGCAGAAAAAAGGTATAATAGAATAGTATGGTTGGTGAATTGAGAATAAGCAGCTTATTTTTCCGTATTGTAATATTTTTAATGGATATAAATAGTACAAGCTAAAGCCTAAAGGTCGGAAAATAGGTTTAAAATTTTAAATTGTTAATACAAGTATTTATTCAAATACAAAACTAAAAACACTTTGTCCAGTTCTTGATTGATAAAATTAGTGTAGCAAGAGAAATCATCCTAAAGAATATTATTTCTTTGGGAGGAAATTTATGTGTCAAAGCAGCCTTAGTGCTTCAAGTACTTTTGGTTTCAAACATGGTGTTCGTTATTCATATTTCTTTATTTTTTGCACGTTTTGTTAGTGAATTTGTAGCACAAGTCTATAACTGTGCCTTAGCAGTTTTACTTTTATTATTGAGGAGCTATGTTGAATTCAAAATTTTGATGATTGACAAATGTAATAAATATTTACATTGAATTCGAAATTTTGATGATTGACAAATATAATTTTATCATTCTAATGTATGTCATATTGTTTGACTTGACATAGAATTTAAGAAAAAACGAAAGACTTTTAAAATGTATAGTCTAAAACAAGTAATAGATATTCGTGTTACTACAAATTATCTCATTAAGGGTAAAATGAACATTTAATAGCATGTTGGCAATGATTCTTGATAATTTTAGTTAACGCATAAATTAAGAAACTAGTAACTCAACTTTGAACAAAAGGAAAGAGTCTTGAAACTAACCATGTGAAGGAGACAACCAAGTTCAATTGAGAGTTGGATTTTTTAACCAACTTGGGTGTTATAGTTCTCGAGCTCTTAGGTCATATCTTTGTTGGTAATATTGTAACTTTATTTGAAGTTTTGTAATTCTCGAGTTATAAGACTAGGTTAGTGTCTTGAAAGGTATTTCCACAGCCGGATGGAACAAAAGATTTACTATTTTTTGGCTTTGGAATACGATGAAATAAAGTAAAATGGCTTTTTAAACTGTCTGCATTTCTTTCAATTATGAAGTAGCAGTTAGTCAATGCAACTTTTGACGCTCATCATGGATCATCCAAAATAGCAGATCTATGTTTTAAACTTAGGAATAAAACTGCATACATCCGACCCTCTTTTACCCTGCAATGGACGAGATCCTTTGAAGCAATGGGATAATGTTGCTGTTGTAGTGTCTTGAAAGGGGCAATTCCAACCAGGAAAGATAAGGTACTAGAATCAATTTCATTAATTTATTACTACTTCCACTATATTTTTGGCTTAGGCTAAATCCTAAACTATGCGCACACAAGATTTCTTTATAACAACCGGTTTTTAGTTTTATGCCCTTTTTTTAAAAAAAAAATAGCACAAAAAACCTGAAAGTAACTTTTTCCTATTCAATTTATATTTAGCTCATACAAGATCATTTCCTGCCAATCACTAAAACCAATAGGATAAGATCTAAATCACCAAAAAGTGCATATATTAGGGTGCAAAATGCAATCAGAAAAGCTGAAATTCTAGAGTATTGCAAGTATACAAAAAATTCAGTAAGATACCTTCAATTCCTGTTAAAAGGCCTTCTTGATAAAAAATGGTAGATCGTCTATTTGACACACAAAGCTAAAGGTACAGTCATCTACAAATTTTGTCGTTCCAAGTAGTTTCAGAGGTCAAGAAAATCGGAAGGAGGATGATAATAGGTCTCCTAAAAGCTTTATATCACAGTTGCTGTCAAGATCTTGAGTAAGAAGATAGCAAGGCTCCTTTAACGGTGACTCAGGATCACATAAGATCCTAAAGCATGTCATCAAAAGAGAACCAATGCCGCAAGTTATGATGTAGATAAAGATCGGCAGTAAGAGATGGTGCATCGCATTGCTCAAAGTATTTCCAAGTCAAGTTTTGATGGTATTCCGAGATTGATCACATATCCAGTGAGGTAGAAGGGAAATACTCTTCTTGAGGGTTTTCCGTGCTCGCCAGTGAACCGCTGCTGCAGTTTCTGGTGTTCCCATCTGAACAGTAGTTAAAAAGAGAATCAGCACTAGATGCCTACTCATTTATCCATAGTCCATGACAATGAGTAACATAAATCTCCACAAAGTGAAACATAATCAATAGCAGCAAATACAACTTTAGAGTTGAGGAGGTTAGAGAGAGCATTAGTATTTTTTAAAAATATATCTAAAATATAAAATACTAGAGAGAACATTAGCATTTTTTTTTAATTTATGTTCATCATGCACACTTACGTGCTGGCATGATTCTTTATCATGAACCAATTGGAAATAACTATGCGTTAACAATAAGACATGGAACTCATGTGCCCTTATACCATGTCATGGTGTGTGATCATTTAAAAGGTTAATTTGTAAGAGAGAAGACATTTGTTTATTTTAGGTTTACAATTGGAGTTGAAACAGCGCACACCTTTTTCCTCCAACTCCCAGCATATCTTTGAACACTTCCTGCTATTTGTTTTAGTGAGGAAAATAATGTGCTCGCCAAAGGAGGAGGAGAAGGAAACATCACGTACCTTGACTTCCATATTATAATAGTCTTGCCACAATTTGACATCTTGATCATAAGTTGTAAGTGCAGTTTCAAACAGTTTTCGGACATTTCCCGGACTAATCTTATCTCCACTAGACGCAAGGTTCAATTCCAGCTCAATGCAATTCCTATATAAAGAAAGTCCTGGATGCGGTAAAGCAAGAAATCTGCACAAGGCCATCCAATGTCTGTCAACAGGTATCTATTGCTCTTTAAAGAACAAATGAAACATCACCTAGCATCTCAGCACCCCTAAATTTGATTCCACATGTCGGAAGAAATTTTGGTTAAATAATACTGGACAACAACATCTAAAGACTGAAAAAATTAACCTTCCTGGAAGTCCCTGAATTTTAAACAATCTAATATCAAGCAAGAGTTGCACTAAGAAGGAACCAGGTTGACCTTTTAAATACTAATAAGCAAGTGAACTAACATGGTACCTAAATACCTAAACCAACTTCAGAAAACAATTGATTAGCTAATGCAATAGTGAAGGACGATGATTTGTTCGTAAAGTGATGCAGTTGGAAGCAGGTTCATTTTGTAGGCTGTGTTCCCTGAACCTAAAAAAGGGGGCTAATAGATGTCAGCATATTTTTACAATGGTCTTAAACAAGTTTTCTTCAGGTTAACATAGAAGTACACATTCACTATTACAGAACAGTTTATCAAACATAGATGTCTGCACTATATATACATGACAATAACCAATCAACAGTAGCATACCTCTTATACAACTCTCTAGCACTCCCAAGTCCATCCCTTTGCAGAACAAAATTGACAATGGTAGTAGAGAGGGAAAAACCATCATCACTTCCACCATCTTTGGCCAGTAAAGTCATAGAAGTCTCCACCAACTTGTCAAAGAACTTCTTATGAGTGGAGAAATATTTGAGTGCCTGCATAATATGTAATGTATTTGGATCTTAAGACTTTTTTATAGTAAATGGATCTATGAAGTTCAAGCTTATAAATATCCCACTCATTCGACACTAATAAAACTAAAGCATAGAAGGAAATCAGATGGAAAGGCAAGTAACAATATTACTCGAAAGAAAAATTAAAATGATAAACAAAGAAGATTCTTGTGCTTGATCAAAATACATGGAACTGGCTCCAAGAGGTCCTTCGTTTTTTTAAATTTTATTGGCTCAGCTAGAGCTTCCATCCCAACAACTACTGCAAAAGATATTACTGCCTGCCAAATATTTAGTTTAGTTTCACATAGACAAGGACAAATCCCGCACTATTGATGAATGCTACTCCATGCTAAAAACATACACAAACAACAGTAAAACTCGGTCGCCTCATGCATCTATCATTTACTTGTATATCTCTAATATGATAACATGCACTGAACTCCATGAGGATTGCCAACATACAAACACTGCTAAGACTAGCATTATATATGTAATCACATGAAGCCCTGAATGGATGCTTCCCCATTCTGAAAAAATAAAAAAGCAAATAGAAAAAGAAAAACAGAACACAAATGACAGTGAAATGGTGTAGACATGTGCATGTGTCAACCACTGATACATCTCTAACACACTCAACATAATGTGCAGTGAATGGAATCTGCTGAAATATAAGCACCGCCCAGACTTGCATGTTATATGTAGTATTGTATCAAGCCTCAATACTCACAGAAGGAATCTATTCAACTAGCAGAAGTTAGCTTTTATTAAAGAAACATATCAATCATCAGTACAAAGATAGTGAATTTACATGTTCACAAGAAGCAAAAGATGCATCCTTGGTCAACTTACAAGTATTCTATAATATCTAGTAAGATTGAACTTCATCTACATAATTTTTTTCTTTACACCAAAAATGAAATAGCAGAAGAAATGTTGATATATGCAACTGGAAAGCAAGATATCATATATCACATCTAAATCAGAAGAAGCAATACAATTTCTATCACCATCTTATAATGCATGACAAAGACTCTAAACAGGAAAAGGTTTAAGCTTTACCTACCATAAGCCATATAGTTTCTGCTTCTGATATGGAAAGTTTCAACAGAACATTTCTCAGGGGTTCAAAGATGGAAGACAGAGCTGACTTATTTGGAGTACAGTTCTTCTGGATAAATTTTATTTCTATTGAGAACCATAAAGCCCATAGCTGCACTGCTTCTGAAAATTTTCCAGAACACAATTTCTCCACCAAAGCCTTAGCTTCATCTGCTTTCCCAAGTTGCAGTAAAAACGAAACATGCTGACAAGCAAGATCTTCTGTGATGCACCCCATGGTTTCAGCCTGTTCATATACTACCAAGAGATATGAAATAGGATCCATAGCATGACTAGCTGCACTGAAGTGCTCAGAAGATTGACTTCCCTGACTTTTGAAATTGATGACATCCATCAAGAACTTTGCATAACAATCAAACATAGAGGCTGATGGCACAATTTTTAAACCCTCCTCATAAACCTACAGAACCGATGCAGATAGCCTTGTCAGTAGGGTACAGATACGAACCATAAAAGAACTGCAGATGATGAAATCTCCAATCCCCAACCACCCCCTCAAAACCCACAAAAAGAGTCAGAATTTGTCACTCAAGAATATACAGTTGCCTGCACCTGCTAACGAACGAAGGAAATTATACATAATATTCTGAAAAAACAGTGGTTTAATACCAGTGCACTGCAAGAGTGAACCAAATCATAAAACTAAAGGAAAGGAAGATCTCAAACAGTGAAGCACAAGCGTCGTAACATTTCATGTGCAACCAAAGACTTTTGCTATATGTCATCTGATTTAGCCACTGGAACAGTAAAGTTCAAATAGCACACTCTGTTGCACATGAAGGAACTATCTTCCAACCACACTAAGTGGATACTCAGACGGGATAATTCCAGAATTTATGCCAGTTTTCCTTAGACAGGAGAATTGGAGCAAACAATGACTGAGGACGAAAGAATTAAGAAACTTCATTTCAAAATAGCTAGCCTAAGTTTCTAGCAAACATACGTCCTTTTCACGTGATATTAGACATGAAAGATCCAGAAAGTATCACACTAGACAGGCAATACAAGGATTAGATTATAACATCAATATCGAACATGTGGATCAACTTAAGGTTTAGAGTTACCTGAACTGCTATGCTCAACTGATCAGCTGTGATTGCTTCAGTAGTCTCTGGATTATTGAGATCAATCACTTCCTGTCTTGCAAGCCAATCCCAATATTTTGGTTCTTTTGAAAAGTCCCGTTTCATATCAGCAAGTATTTCATTTCGCATATCTTCTGAATGACCTAAATCTGTTGCTTCTAGTATCTCAAGAAACTTTGTTCTTAAACTGAAACTGGAAGGAAGGGCTTTAATAGAACCACTGTAAACTGTCTGAAGGACACTTAAACCTTGTTCCCAAAATAAATCTAATTTCTCCTTTGGAACTCCATCATGAAGGTTGGATAATTTATCCTCATCGCTTTTATCATCAAGGACAATAAATAATTCCTTGTTTTCATTTCTCCACTGTTCCTCTTTAGCATTTTTTCCAGAACGAGCCAGTGTTCCCTCGTCCTCTCCAAGCACAACTTTGCGGGCCTTTAATTTATTTAGGTACGTAAGCTCCATTCGTAGATATTCTACCCACAGATCCTCAGAAGTTGGACATGCTCTCAAGCCGCTATGCATTAGGGCCCGCGCAGCAGCCGCATTTAAGTTGTTATCAAATTCCCAAGCTGCAGCATATATCCATACTCCAGGCACCTTAGGATGAAACCTGATTGCCTGCGCAAGGGCCTATTGAAGAATAACAGACGTGAGGACAGTTATAAGACACCCGAGAGCATAGTTTCTCAACATTTTAATGATTTGACACAAAGAATGCCCTCCAAGTTAAGACATTCCCATGCTCCAAATCCTACTTGAGCCATTGGCAACTTTTAATCTGATTAAATATACATCTAGCATGTAGTAAAGAGCCTTGGTTAGCCATTCACTTAATTTTTTCACCTTTCTCCACAACCATGTACCCAAATAGACTCTAGAAAGTTTTAATTATCAAGAGAATTCGAATGCACTTTTATGCAGAACAAGCTTTCAAAGCTCTTTTTCAGTCAAATAAACAACCTATCGTTTTTCAGAGAACACTGCACCATTGGAATTCACAAATATAGGAGGGAAATCAACACCAGAATCCAGATAGATTTTTCCATTTGACCATGTTGCAAATGATCATATGCAAGTGCATAATCCAGGTAAGAGAACCAATAATTAAGAAATTAAATCCCAAGAAAACATGACTACAAAATAGACTTAGTAAACCAACTTTGTAACCAAGGTTTATTGTGTGGACTGCCTTGATTTACAATTACATTCAAAATACATATTAAAAGCTTTCAGCATGGGCCTTTTATGTAGAAAATAAATTTATCAAACTGGCTCGCTTGCAGAAGCTGCAGAACTAATACACTATCGACAACCCTCAATGCTTGAAAAATGGAACTTTTTATCAAAGACAGTTCAACATAATAAAAGAATACCGCCCTTCCATTATGGAGTACTCATTATTTCATCTTAAGCTTTTCTATTTCCAATGTTTTAGAATTTGTTTGCTCTCTAATAACTTTGTTCTGTCATTCCAATAGTAAAGAATTATGCACATTTTCACGACAATTTAGGAACTCTCTAAATGTCTGGCTTATGGAATAATAACTAATTTAAGGATAAAACAAAAAATTTTGAGCTTCCAAATAAGCAAGTTTCTGCAAAAGGTAATCGCACCTTCTTCATTCGCCCGTTCCTTCGCTCCCTACAGAACTCCAAATACTGAAACCAAAGCTCTATATCTCCCTTAAACCTGGTAGTGGCAAGCCGATAAATCTCAATTATCCTGGAAACTCCAGCATAATCTGAAACTGACTTTTTCAACTTTCTATCGCCTGTTTTTTTCATCTGAGCTTTCTTACGTAGAAGTCGTAGAGAATCGAGGCTTTTCTCGTAGTCAATGTATGCTACAAAATCCTGCTTCAATGGGCTAGGTCTCTTCAGCCTGTACTCAAATTTCCGACGCTGTTTCACTATTTCCGCTATTTCCTGGCGGCTAAATAGACCGCGTTTTTCAAGGTCATCCAGTTCAGAGAGCATACGCTCCAGCTTGAATTGTACCACATCCGCCATGGAATTTCTTCTCTCCTTTGATTTTTCTTCTTCTCAGTCACTGACAAAGAAAACAAAAAAGGAGTTTATAGTAGAAACAGAGAAAAGGGTAAAGAGCAGAGGAGGGTTTGGGAAGCAAAAAAAAAAAAGAAGAAAGAAAGCAGTTCAATTTGGGCTTCATTTGTTTGATTTCTAATCCGGCCCATAAAAAATGAATATGGGCTTGGCAACGTTGTTGATGGATCTAAGTAGTTATTGGACACACATGTAATAAACTATATAAAATTAGGAAAAACTAAGTTTATACCCCTTTAAAAGTATACTATTCACATTCATATATCTTTTTACATTTTGTACTCCTATATTATTAAAATTTTCCCCCCCTAATATTAAAATTCGCATGCTGACGTTAACACTTTCTTGTATGATGTACCAATAGGGTATACATATATCAACAAGGTATCACAGATAATTAAACTTAATCATATATGTTACCGATATGGTATAAAGATACCGACAGATTATATAATGAATATATTTTTTACTAATTTAGAGTGTAATAATTTTTTTTATTTGTTTCTTATTTATTTATTTTTTAAAAAATCCTATACCAATTGGGTATCAATATACCACCAGAGTATCATAAAGGACTGAACACATTCTA
>JAOTQR010000045.1:6427619-6442383 GCA_025774065.1 Solanum ossicruentum | reverse complement strand
TCAGTACATTATCCCGTACTGATGTCCCTTACGGGGGACCTGCATTTCATGCTGCAGGTACAGGTGCTAGTAGATCTTTCCAGTAGGAGTGCAAGATATTCAGCTGCTGTCACCAAGCTCCAAGTTGCTTCGGGCCTTTGTATATGTCTAGAGCTTACATGTTTTTATTGCACAATTTGTTGAGGCGGGGCCTGTCCCGACCCTTTTCAGATGTTTTTCTTTATTTAGAGGCTTTGTAGACAATATAAAGCAAAGTGAAGTCATGTCTCGTACCATAGACATTGGGGCTCCAATGGCCTAGTAATATGCATTTCTTTTGACTTGTTATCATTGTTTATCTGCTTAAAGGCATGTTAAAGGTAGGAACCCCCTATAGTATGTATAGAAAGTGCATAGATACAGGTTGGTTCTCCCAATGCCTTATCGGCAACGGGTGCCAATCCACCCTAACGAGACTCTGGGGCGTAACAGGAATTTAAAGCCCTGATGGTTTTGCGGAGCGATATAAAGCTAGGCTGGTTTGTTGGGGTAGGTGTGAACTTTACTGGGACGTTCTCTCTGGTGATCAAGTCTACTATCATCAAATGTCTTATATCTTGTTGTCAAGAAATAGTAGGCTCTTTTTTAATTGTGTGTGAACAATGATTTTCTCCACGATGACTTGGAAAAGAGGTCTGTATGAAGCTGTCACTTGGTCTTTCTATTCTGGCAGTCCTTATATGGTCTTCGGCATTCTCCTCAGTAAATGTAAGCCAAATTGTTACAAGCTTTACGCTCAAGGGATTATTCTCACTCCATGAACTACTACTCTTCCTTTACTCGCCAGATTTCTTCTTCTATTATTTTATTAGCCATATACGTGGATGATATCATTTTTACTGATGATAACTTACCCAAAATAGCCAGTCTTAAGTTATTTCTGCATAATCGGTTCAAGATAAAGGACATGGGTGTCCTCAACTATTTCATGGGAATCAAAGTTGCTTATTCCCCTTCCAGTCTCTTCCTCCACCAATATAAATTTATTTATAGTCTCTTACTGTAGTTTGATCTTGTGGCCTGGGAATAACAGGTTGAGAACTCCCAAGAGCTCGGAGTTATTTGGCACCTCGATGTCGACTCATTACAATCCAATGTTGGTTATATGGAGCATTTTTATATTATAAAGGTTAAGGAATTAGTGTAACTTTCTTTTGGCAGTCAGTGAAAATGTTTAATGGGCATGGTTAAGTGGCATCACTGGGCATCTCTTAGTGGCCGTTTGAAGCCATTTGTTGTAACTCTCCCCTTTGGAGTTACTTTATGTGAATTACTCGTATTACAATTTTGGCCGTTGGACTTTCGCACATTGAGGGCATTTGTTGCCCTCACCATTATCTTCCTCTTTATTCCACCATTACACCTTGTAACCTATGTAACTTATAGGCTATTTATTTTCTTTATTAACTACTTCAATATCTACCTATTCATTAGATAGAAGACTTCCACAACTATAAATAGCAATTGTCTTCATTTGTTTTGTACACACAATACAAGATAAAAATAGAGTGCATAAAGATTGTTAAAAAAAAGAGTTTTTATTAGTTGAAGAGAGGTGTTCTTTTTGTGGAGCTTGAGACTCAACTTTTGTCCAGAGTTTGTTGAGTTACACTTTTGTGAAAGGTTGTTGTATCCTGGACGGGACAGGTCAAGGAGAATACTACTGGACCGGTGAAAATATTTGATGCAGTTGGCTTGAATCTCTTTAAAAAGAGCGAGATATCTGCACCTCAGCTTGAAGATTTTGTTCTTCATTTTCATTTTTTAATTGTAATTTTCTTGTAATCTCACCAACACCTAGGTTGAAGAAGGTATCAAAGGTTCGATTGTTCATCAATTCAAGTAGTACATCAGCTGAGTTTAGAACATGATGAGATAGTTCAGTTCTTATTTACTGACTACCGTTGGTGGATCTAAATGTCAAACTAAGAGTTGTTGATAGTGATCTTCTTGTTTCTCCTGAGTCTTATCAGAGTTTAGTTGGGAAATTGAATCTTTTGACTCACTAGTTTTTGGATATGTGCGTTGCACGTATGTCTCTTATAAATTTTTTTTATAGATTTATTAGAATGATAAATTCTATTCAAAAAGACATATAATAAGTAGTAGAATCTAACAATTACTTATTAATCTTTAACTGTTTGATAAGAAAATCAAATACAAATTAAATGACAAATGACAAATTTGCCCAAATAAAAATATAAACTTATTACAATTTGAAATTCATAGAAAATTAAATTAAAGAAGTATAATAAAGATAAAACACAAAAATAAATTGAGAATAAAAAGTGCAATTCACATTTTTTTAAGCCTTTAATCATAATAATGTAGATGGGAAAAAACAAAATCAATACATAATTTTTTGAATTTTTATTCACACCTTATCACATAACCAATCATAATTCAAGAGCCCTCCTCATCGAGTCAACCCAAAGCATGATTCAAATAGCATAATAATGGTATAAGTTCTTTACTACTTTAACTATAGAATGAAAAAGATTAACCTTGATTAGGGATTTCTTGAAACAAAAAAGTGTATTTATATAGATAAAAGTGGAGGAATACCAAAAGATATTATAAAATTATAAATTAAATGTTTGGAGGTTATGAATATGAAAAATATGAGAATAATCAATATTAAGAGTAGCAATAAGTAATTAGATATGAGTTATGAATGTGAATATCTAAAAAAACATAAAGGAAAAAAATATAGCAAAATTATTTGAGGCTTTTGACTTCTTTTATTTGAAGCATATGATGGTTAACATTTAGTTAGTGACGACTGTGGCCTTCCTAAATATTATAAATTTTGTTGAATCAAAGCAATAAGGGGAAACGATAATTATTTAAGTGATAGTATGTCCATTAGTTGGAAAATAAATATATATAAAAAATAAGAAAATATAATTAATTTAGCTTTTAAAAGGATTTAAATATTTTACAACTTTCCGCGGATATTTTTTTCATTCAATTTTTTGACTTAACATCTTCCTCTTTAAGTTCTAATGTCATATTATCATGTAATATAACACAATAATTAATGTAATATAGATTACAATTTAATAGGCATGAAAATAAATAGTCATGGTAGGCAAAGAGATTAACTTTAAATCTTTTTAATTATGATAATTATGTGTTACTATTAAATATTTTAATTTGATATTGGGGTAAAATGATAATCTAATTTTTCATTCAAAAACTTCCTACTTGTAATAGTATATGACATGATACAACTTACAACAGGTTAGTTCATTCTTCAGGCTCCCCGCACTCCTCACATGTCTGTTGCTCTTCATCTTTTACAGTATCTTAAAGGGTCTGCTAATGTTGGTGTTTACTTCATAATTTTCTTTCTTTTACTCTTTCTGCTTACTGTCACAGTATTTTTGGGTCTTTATATATTCCTTGGTGTGTCTATCTGAAGTTGTGGCTGAATCTGTTCAATTGTTGGAAGATTTTGGTATTCTCGTTCCTATTTTCTGTGACAATCTCGCTGCCACTTAACTCATCGCAAAATTATTACTGGCCTAATTTCTCTCCACCTCAGCTTAGCAATTTTTGTACGAGCTTCGATTTGGAATTGATTTGTGTCAGATAGAACTAAGTGTATTATATAAAACACATCATTCTCGAAGGGCGATTATTCATTTTCGTAATAAAAGGAACCCAAGATATTTTTCAATTTTCTCTCTCTCTACTTCATACAATTGATTCGGTTGCTTTCTTCATTTCACAGTTGTTGTTTTATCATAAATAAAAGAAATATAAAAATGGAGAAAACCTTGTAGATTGACAAAGCAGCAAGTGCACCATGAAATCACAAAATTGAGGCCCCAGCTATCCACAACCAATCCATATACTCAAAAATATAATATACAAGAAACTAATGTTCATCTTCTCTATTAGTTCTATCTATTATTATTATTGTGTAAAACATCTATGACATATTTAGAACCATTTGCCTTCATCTGAGAGCATTCACAAAAGCCAGCAATGAGTCTACATCCCTCTTTTCTGATGGATATTTTATAGGCTGTGAGGCGTGCTTAGGGAAAAATAGTATTGTCGGGAAGCTGCCCAGCTGCAACTCTTGTTGTGCAAATGTTTTCTGCTCACCATCTGCCCTGAACTTCCCTACCTTTACACCAGAACCTCCCAACTTCTCTGCCAGTTCAACATATGATCTTTCCATTGCCTGTGAACATTAAATTAGAAAACATCATCAAGCTGATTCTTCAATATATTCTTGATAGGAAAAGAGAAAATATTAAATACACACACAAATTATAGTTTCGTCTCCAAACTACTAACAATGTTAAAAACACCTCTCTACTTGATTAACATAAATACACCACTGATCTTGCAACATGAGTAAAGTACACACCTCTAAATTCTTGTAAGTTAAAAGGATGTTTTTAACACATGTGGTAGATCTGGTGTGTTTTTTAGTTTAGCTAGTCAAGAGACAAATGTTTTTGGGATTGCTTAAGAAGTATTTTTAATACTTCTCTCATAAGAAAAATAAGAATTGAAAGTAAGTGCTTGGTGGCACTTCCAGCCGGACTAAAATGCTGATGGGCTCCAACAGTTATTCAACGATTAAAGGATCAATTACCTGGCAGAATTGGCACCAAGGAGCATAAATAACAACAAGCCAAGGCTCTCTTCGGTCTTCCAATTTCAATAGGTTCTCAACTCCAGGTCTACTCAAGGTAACAATGTCCTTAGTGTCAAAAATATCAGCAACATTGCCATTTGCTTGGGTAGCTTTATTCCCATTGCCATTTACACTTTCATCTTTGATGTTTCCTTTATGTAAGCCACATTCCTTGGCCTTAGCATCCTCCCACCACCACCTTCCTTCTCTCTCATGTTGCCCAGGCAAGACCGGCCTGGTGCAAGGCTCACATCCAATAGAAACATAACCTTTGGAATGCAAAGAGTTCACGGGCACATTCATCGCACGTAGGAAGTTCCATATGTCCTTGCCTTCTACATTAGCCACAGGGTTCCACTTCACCAAGCTTCCAGAGCCACCATCCAATCCCTCAAAAGAGGGGTCTACCTGGACAACCGGAACTTCAGATCGAGTCCCAGGGGACTGATCTTTTCTTTGCCCCGTGATCCAGGCACGCAAACCTTTGAGAGCTCTCCTCAGGGGCCTAACTTTCCTAACACGGCAGCATTCTTGGTGTCCATCCTCGTAGAATGAGAAAAGACCCTTGGTCCTTACTAATGCCTGAACTTCAACAGCATCAGGAAACATGTATTCGATGCGAATGCCATAGTGCTTCTCAACAGCATCAAAAAGTTGGTACGTCTCTGGATTCAACCTCCCAGTATCAAGGCTGAACACTCTAAATGGTCTACCAGTTAAATGTGCATACTCTATCAAAGCAACATCTTCTGCACCACTGCAAAATAAAGCTTGTGTTAAAGAGCATAATCTTAAGGAGTAAATTCTCTATATATCAAGTATAGCAAATTAGTAAAATGATTTCCCTCTAGCAGCATTCAATGAGGAACAAATACAGAGTCCATCACCCTGATCAATGGAATCTATGTTGGGATACAGTATCTCCTTTGGATAACTAACATGTAAAGGCACACACAGATACACATTTAAGCATGCATCGCATTCAATAACATTTGTTTCCAGTGAAACAATGCCACCGGAAACTTCAAAAATAATGACATGAAAGGTCAACAAGTAAACAATCTGTTAGCATGACATTCAAAATCAGATATTTCACCCCCTCCCCTTTTTTAACTCAAATTATGAATTTAGTTTTTTCAAATTGCTAATCCAAATGAACTTTAAGTCTTGCACTACACAGGATTTAATACAATAAAGTTGGACATGAAAAACTACAATCTATCAACTTAATATTAACCAAAATAACAAAGATCAGCACCTGAAAGCAATGGCAATATCATCTCCAAATTTCTCAAGGGCATTGTCCATAATCTCAAGAGGTGAAGCATTTTCAAGATCCTCAGCCAGTTTCTCAAAGTTCTCTGCCTCTGTGACTTTCTCTGCTACATCTGCATATACACAGAAAACAAAAGAAAATATAATCAATTTTTTTTCAAAAGAACTACTTCCTCCCTTTCAAGTTGTTTGTCTGTTTTTCCTTTTTAATCCATTTCAACAAAAGAAAGTCTCCCTTTTTGACAACTCTTTAGTTCTAATTTTCCACCGGACTACAAGACTACTCAGCATATTAGTACATTGTATCTTTAATCAGATTTTAAAGTAAATTTTATTTCGTGTCAAGTCAAAATCAGGCGACATAACATACCCGGAGCAACAAGGGTTGCAGCTGAGGGAACTATGGACTCATTCCTTTTAGGCTCAGCATATAATGGCTTCACAGCACAACGCCTCCGAGAATAAAACAACGATTTCGATAATACTTTTGGCTGATCTAATAGCTGAAAGCTACCCAATTGGGAAACTGCAAAGATAAAAATAAAAAGAATTGTGATGGAAAGAAAATAAATTGAACCCAGATGATAGAATTACGATATACAACAACAAAATTACCCCAATGCCTAAGAGGGGTAGGAGCCTGACCTGACCCTTATGTTTAAAAACGCGACTGTTTTCCGAGTTAGAATTACGATATAAAGGGTAAAAATTGAAACTAGGAAAGGAAAGAGACAAAATGGCGTTACCTTTGGTTTGTTCATGAGAAGATGAAGAGAGAGAGCCATGAATTGCAGTTGAAGAAGTGAAAGACAAAGCCATTTCTCGAACAAAAAGAAAACTCTTTTACAGTTAAATTGTTGATGAATTGAGGAAATTGGTGAGTTTTGCAGGGTATTTCAAGATTTGAAGAGAGAAAAAGTAGGAGGTGGGTTATAAAGGGAGCAGAAAAGAAGGCAAGCTTGATACATTGAACCTGGACGTTTTGTTTTTTTTGAATATAGATGCAAAGTCTGATGTGGCATTGTTGAATGGCAACCTCCATCACTGCTTCCATCATTTTACTATAAATTTTTGGTCAAACACGTACACTCTCAATTTAATCCTTACATAATTTTCTTCCATTTTAATCCTTTTAACTTTAATTTTCATATTTCATTTTAACATATCAATTAATCTATCCAACAAAATCAATAAAATAGAAAGGATGTACTTCATATGTCAAGACCTGATAAAAAAACTAATTAAAAAATACACACACAAACTCTCTAACTTGTCCTCATTTATCATTTTCACACTTGATTTTATCTTTGTTCTATTTTAACCTTTAAACTCTATTTTTATGTATCATTTAAATACAATTACTAATTTTATAATCTTTTTATTTTTATATTTGTTTTATATTTTAACTTTTTATTTTAATATCAATATTTGTCCATATTTTCAAAAATTAAAGAATTACTAGACAATTTTTTAAAATAAAATAATTTTTTGAGAGTTTCTTTATATTTTTTCTTTTTGAAAAATAACCAAAGAAATTGTTCCATTTGCTCGAATGTATAACCATTTGCTCCATTTTTGCTGACCTATCTTTTTATGTCCTCAAGTGGTTGAAGAGTATATGACTGTAACTTTTTGTCACTGTTCAGAAGTACCTTACATTGTGAGTTGATAAAATCATCTTCTATCTCTTCTTCTGATTCTTGTGTTTTATATTACCCAACACTTTTTGTCATCACAATATTGCTATGTGGATGTTGATGCTCAAACTTGTTTCCTAGATGGATATGTACATCTCTGAAAATGATCGACCTATCAACATCTCTGAAAATATTGTTGAAATAAAATTTTGAGATAGTCCAAGTAAAATAATCGATATTATTACTGAATTAATCAGATGTATAATAACCATTTGGATTGCCAGAATTATGGCGAAGGTGAGATTAGTTGAGTCCCTGTAATGGCTGAGAAGCCAAAAAATGTAAGAAAGAGGAAACACGTGTAGCACCAGAAAGACTTGTATTGAATACAAAACTTGTTCGAATGTACATATGTATGAAACTTTGACTCCAATTGGTTGTAAAATTAATATTGGGTCCATATTGGCACGGGCCTCACCCCGCTAGTCTATTTATATTTTACAATAATACAAACTTATAATTTAAAATAAAATGAATAGTCAACCAACGACTATTTTTATTTTGTAAATAGCACAAAGCTATAACTTAAAATAAAATATGATAGATAAATTTAAAAAGGCTTTCCTCTCTCAAAATCCTAGGTGTCATCAAACCCTAAATTTGCCTACTTTTGGCGGCCATAGCCACTTCGGCCAGTGGTCAGACCTTCGGTAAGAGCGGACCACCTATACCTGCGATGACATATGCGACATTACCGAAGCAACAAAAGGATCCTGTGAAAACAGTGCCGATTAAGCCTATAACGTATTTACATGGTGAGCCACAAGTAATTTGGGACAAAGTTGAAGTAAATCAGATGATTATCAATGAAGATCTGGAGTATGCTATGATCGAAAAATTCTCTTATGGATGGCCAGATATACATGAACTACGAAAGTTGATTCTAATCAATTTGCGTTGAAGTGGGAGTGCAAAATTGATATTTTGTGCAATAGACATATTCTGTTAGCGAGTCATTGATGGAGGGCTATGTGCACTTATTGTCCAAACCGGCATTTTACATAACCTAAAGGAACATGTCTTATCTTATGAGAATCTTTAAATGGGAACCATTGTTTGATCCGGAGGAGGAAACATCAACTATTGTTGCATGGATCTCATCTTCGACACTACCACCTAATTTCATTGGAAAAGAAGCCATGTTTTCACTAGCTAGGACAGTAGGGAAACCTCTACAGGTGGACATGACCACAAAGAATCAAACACACCCAAGTTATGCGCGCGTCAAGGTTAAGGTAAATTTATTGTACGAATTCCCCAAGAATTAAAATTGGAGTACAGAGGAGTGATAGGGAAATTGGAGAAAATGAATTGCTATCAAGTACGATTACATGCCAAATTATTGTACTACATGCAATGATTCAAGGACATGACGAAAGTCAATCTTATGTCCTTCATCCTGAATTATACCTAGATAAGAAGGAGAAGAAGAAGGAAGAGGGTAACGAGTCTGAAGAAAAAGCTGATGGAAGAGAACCAGTTGGAAAAGAGCACAAGGGAACCCAAGGCAAAATGGAAGACAAAGGTAGATGAAGTGAAAAATAAAAAGAATAGGAAAGGGGGAAAAGCACAAGCACCAAAAAATTTGGAACAGAATTGGACTAATCTCAAGGAATAGATTTGAAGCTCTTGAAGACAACCAAAAAGAAAGAAATACAGATCAAGCTGGGAAAGGTATAGCATCAGAGACAAACAAGGAAGAGAACATGCACAAGCAGAATTCCAGTGAGAAGAAAAGTTAATCAAAGGGGAAGAAGGTGGTAGAAATAGAGTTTGACAGCTCAGGGGAGGCTAGGGACCAAAGAGCACAAAGTTAGGAGAGTATGGGACTTAAACAGGTGTGTCAGAATGTCTCCCCATGCACAGAGCAAAGCCAAGGATAGCAATTCAGTGTAAAAGGTGAGGAGGACATCAGGGGTGGGGGGTGAACAAAATATTTTTAGAGAAAATTTCTAAGCAGAATTCACCAACAAGGAGAATACCAGTGAAGATTGCACAGGGGAATGAAATGGAAGTCATGAAAATGTGTAGTCAATAAATGGTATCCCAGATACAAATGATAAAGAGAAGAAAGGGAAAGATAATGACATAGATTATAACATCCAACAGGTCAGCAAGGCAGGATATCTTTCCCCTAGACAGGCGGATAGTCTCAAGGATGACACCAAAAAGGGGAGGTTAATCATACCTTTACAAGTCAAGACAATGAGTAAAAGGGGGAGGGCTAATAGTTTACAATGATAGAGAACATGATGTTTTGGAATATAAGATCCATCAACATCAAAACTCTTTTGAGAGACTAATGGATATGAACAAAAGACATCAATATTCCTTTATTGTATTAATGAAACATTTTCATGATCCAACACAATTGAAGATTACAAGAGGAGGTTAGGCTTTCAA
This sequence comes from Solanum ossicruentum, assembly GCA_025774065.1. Taxonomy (NCBI): domain Eukaryota; kingdom Viridiplantae; phylum Streptophyta; class Magnoliopsida; order Solanales; family Solanaceae; genus Solanum; species Solanum ossicruentum. Next base: position 6,432,312 of record JAOTQR010000045.1, on the reverse strand, counting down.
CATGCTGCTGTTAATTGTTTTGGAAAGATTTGGTATTTCTAGAGAAATCAGTGAAAATATTTGGTGATATTGGATTCTATCCAATAGATTTCAATAAAGTTCACATACAACAACAAGCAATTCATAATATCTTTAGTATATGCTAGGTGTTCTGCCTTAGAAAGACTGGAGCTTTGGGATGAATTACAAAGTTGGGGTCGAACTGTGATATGTCTTAGATTATCGGAAGAGATTTTAATGTAATACTAAATGAAGATGAAAAACTAGGAGGTTTAGCCTTTGAACAATAAGAAGCTATAGACTTTGATTTTTTTTTATCAGCAACAACACTTTAGCAGAGGTCAAGTTCACTAGAAGTAGTTATACATGGTGGAATGAAAGGATTGAGGCGGAATGTATATTCAAATGACTTGACAGAGTGTTGGTCAATGATATATTCATGAAACTATTTCCTTCATCTGAAGTTTAACACCTCATGAGGTAGGGATCTGATCATGCCTCATTGCATTACAATGCAACACTGATGAAAAGGTACTTATTAAGCTTTTTAAGTTCTTAAATTTTTGGACCATCCACCAGTAATTTAAGGATGCTGCAAGGCAAAATTAGATAGTAGACTTTGTTGGTAGTCCGTTTATAGAGTTTCAAGCAAAATTGAAGAAGGTTAGGAAGACATTATCAAGGTAGAGTAAAGAGACATATGACAACTTTTTCCAGAAAGTAGCAACTTTTAAAGATATCATAAGAGTGAAGGAAACTCAGATTGAAATATAGCCAAGTCCAGCCAACAGGAAAGAACTAAAAAGGCCTGAAGTAGAATTTTAAAAGATGGATAAAGATTGAAAAAGCTATTGATGGCAAAAATCAAGAATGCAGTGACTTAAGGATGAGGATAGGAACACAAAGTTTTTCCATTCATATGTCAAAGGTTTTGACATTGGGGAGATTTTGGATGTTCAAGGGGTTGCGTCGAATAGGGAGGACTAGATTGGCAATGAGGCAGTTAACTTTTATATGAGATAGTTTTGGGCATAAGAGATGGAAGGGGATTATTTAATACTGGAGCACTTGTCAAAGCTACTGTAGATGAAGAAAGGGGGGAGATGGAGATGATGCCAGAAGAAAAGGAAATTAAAGGGGCCATTTTTTAGCTTAATGGCAGCAGTGCTAGTAAATGAAGCATTCAATCATGATAACAATTGACAGTAATGTATCTTCCAAAAGAGGTAATTGAGAAGGTGCATCAATTGTTTGCCAAATTTCTATAAAGCAGTATAGGGGGAATAAAAGTCAAATATTGAATTTAATGGAAGGATTTATACTATCCAACGGAGGAAGGAGCCTGGGATTTAGATCTCTACATGATGAAAACAAGGCCTTGTTTGCTAAATTGTGGTGGACCTTCAGACTTCCACTTCTTCTCAATGGGTCAGGTATATGTGAATCAAATATCAAAAAAGCCTACATCCTGTCATTGCTACAAATCTTGGAGCATCTATTAAGCGGAGAAATTTGATAAAGGTCAGAGAGGAGATAAAACATGAAATCTGGTGACAAATTAAGATAGAAAATTTTAGCTTTTGATTTGACAATTAGACAAGGCCATAAGCACTTTACTTCATAGAAGACACAGTGGTGGAAGATGAAGATGCTGAAGTCATTGACGATACCACTAATGGGCAATAGGATAAAAGAAATCTACACGAAGTTTTATCAGAAGGCATGGTGGACTACATAGTTGGCAGTATCCAACCTCCAGTAAGTATAGGCAGTATAGACATGGCTTGGTGGATGGGAGATACTACAAGAAATTTCATTGTTACTCAGCTTATAGGTTGATGAGACAGAAGAAGTAAGAACAACAGTGGACCTTGAAGATATGAACAAAAAGACTCTCATTGAAAATTGCCTTCTTTTTATGGAGAATGTGCAAAAGGAGAATCCCCACAGATGATAATCTGAAAAGGATGAAGATTTCAGCGGTCTCCAGGTGCTACTGATGTGATAAAAAAGAGATAGAGACCACAAGTCATTTATTTCTAACAGCTCTCATAGCTCTAAAGCTATGGAAGCATTTTGCCCATTTTGTAGGGATCCAGGTGGACGGGAAGCACCTCTAGCAACTAATATATTGTTGGTAGGATTTTGATGGATCAACAAAGATGGAGTAGTCCTCCTTGAAGTTCCTTTTAATTGAAAAAGTGGCTCAAATCATCCCAGCAATAATCATGTGGCAGTTATGAAAGAGGAGAAATGCTATCAAGCATGGAAAGGAGTATTCTTATAACTGGATGATATATCAATGTCATAAAGATATAATCGAGTTCACTAAGTTTTAACTTCCCATGGATTAAAAGGTTGCCAGCTAATTGGGGAGACATAGTAGAGCTACTCACTAACTACAGGCCTAAACTATACTATCAGAAGGTAGTGTGGTAGACCAGCACATTTGGGTAGTGGTATCAACACAGATGGTGTGAGTAGTGGTAACCCAAGACCATGTGCATATGGATATAGCATAAGTAATGAAGCAGGGAATCTACTATATGCAGAGTCACAATGATTTGGAAGTATAAACAATATAGTGGCAGAAGCTAAGGCAATCTTGGGGCACTAAGATATTGTACTGAATAAGGCTTTCCTATAGTAAAGGTCCAAACTGACTACATAACTGCCAAAAAAATAGTATCTAGGGAATGAAAGGTACCTTGGGAGCTAATTAATTTGGTGGAGCAAATTCAAGAAATCATGAAAACACAAACAGTGGAAATAATGCATATTTACAAGAAGGCTAATCAATTAGCTGATTGAATAGTAAATTAAGCATTCAATCATGATAACAAAGTGCAATACTATTGCTTTCAATAGTTACCCGTCACAACCAGGAGAATTATAAATACAGACAAACACAAAATTTAGTTCTTAGAATCAAGACAAGAGCTATTACATGAGATAAAGCATGAAAGGGAGCAACAGATGGAACAACAGACAAATGTACAGGATTTACAAAAAACTCCTTGGGTTTTGGTGTAAAAAATAGGATTTCTTCACCTTGCCATGTGCTGGATTAAGGGATATACAAAAGAATGATTGTGGAGTTATCCAGTCAGTCAACAAAAAGAGCATGGAGCTCACAAAAAAAAGGGTTTGCTATAACATGGACAAGCAAGGGGACGAGCATCAACATCTACAGATCCATAAAACCCATACTATTTCCTGCTGGGATCGAATTATAATGAGGACAGCATCAAGTTTAAAGGGTAGAAAAAAGGGAGTAAGGCGAGTAACTCATAAATCGATTTTCAAGGAGAACCCGACTCTTTGTTCTAGGTGGGGAGATAGAGGAATCCATGGAGAGGCATCGCATGACAAGCTGATGAATAGGAGTTGCAAGAATCAGAATACAGAAAAGGTAGAAGAAAGCACGGAAAGAAAAGAAAGCTTGCAAGAACATGTTGATGAAGAGCATGGCCACGATGAAGAACACGACAATCGAAGAAGAGCACCACCAAGGAAGATCAAACAATGCATCTGGAAGAGACACGATTAGGAAACTTAGAGACGGTGTATTCTAGAAGTTCCTGGACAAGTAGGTCATTGTAAATTGGACAATGTTAATGGCCTGAGGTAATAATATGGGCCACGAGCCTAACATTTAATTAAAAAAATATTTAGCAATTAAATGAAAGTTTACAAAACAAATTAATTTCAGGAATCAGAACATACATATTTATTGATATTATATTAAAAATAGATAATAATTTAGGTAAAGTGGTAAGCTATTAAAAGGTTATATAGTAACGTAAGAAAATTAATTAATGAACAATGCAATAACTATTGAGTGTACACATACTAGAAAACAAGTTATAAATTGTACTATAAAAAAATTTAAAAAAGAATGACTTAGAGAAAGCATTTTTTAATTGAGTAAATTTTACAAATGATAAATATATAAAGCTTAATTATGCTACATACTTCCAGTTTGAATTAATTCCTACAGTTTGAATAGTTAATTTTGTAACTATAGTTAGCAATATTTGTATAATTCGCGCAACATTATTTACATTTGTATAATTTACTATACAATTCACAATTTTTGTATAGTATTTGTATATTCCGCTATACAATTTGTGCAGAACGTTTATATAATTCATTATACAATTCATGGTGTTTGTATATTTTGCTATACAATTTGATTCGCGCATGTATAATCTTGCACAATTTTTGTATAATCGCGCACAACGTTTGTATAAATCGAACGAATTATACAAAACTAAAATTATAATTATAGCTAGATGTTTGATGCGAATCGTAATTAATTCAAATTATAGCTATTAGCTAATTAACTAGTATATATGTTTGTTTATTTGTGTAATTTTTCCTTTATAGTTATAACGAGCAAACTTTTAAATCGCATATACCACATAGCTAAAGTCTCAATAACTAAAAGACACATTAGAATATATAAATCTAAGTAACGTAAATTTAAAATCGACATTCTATATACTAAAACAAAAAAGATGAAATTAATATGTAAAAATTTATTTAACATTAGACTAGCAGAAATTATTAAAAAATAGTTTTAAAAAATAATAAAGATGGGGGAAAGAGGCGGGGAAGAATATTTTAGAAATAAACGAAGTGCTTAGCATATATATATATATATATATATATATATATTAATATTATTGAC
>JAOTQR010000045.1:6415926-6427519 GCA_025774065.1 Solanum ossicruentum | reverse complement strand
ATTTGTCTTTAAATATTTTTCTTAATATGTGTGCATTACCTTATAAATTCAGTTAATATGAGACAGAGGGAATATAAAACTAGTTACGGAGAAAGGGGATGGGGTGTCGGGGAGGGGGAACAAAAGGGAGTTATTGGGAAAGTACTATATGATAGCTTGACTTTTGCAAGGTAATATAATTTAACATGTTTGAACAAATATCATTTTATTAAAAATAATATTATTTGCCCATGGCGTGAATATATAAACTAATTAAAAAATAAAAATTATCGATTTTCATCAATATTATCGAGTGAATCCTACAAAGTAGAGAGACCTTATTATTATCTCAAATCAAAATGACATTGCTACTTTAAAAGTTTATTTACCTTAATTAAATAAATTAGAGCTGACATAAAAAACAAAATCTTTTTGTTTTCTCATCAATAACTCAATGAGTAGAGTTGAAATATACAAGCTGTAGTTCCTCCAGAATTCCTCTTTAACTTTTTCACTCCATTGATTATATGTGTTTCTTGAGAAATAGTAACAGGTAGCTTCTTTATAGAGAGATTGATAGACCAACAATCCTCGAGCTATTTTCTGTCTTAAAGATCAATTGAAGGAAACTGAGGCTGGAACAGCTGTAATTGAGATTGGAGTGAGTTCCACTCCTCTATAAACTTAGTGTAGCTCGAGTTTTTTGCCAAAACATCTGCTGAAACCTCCTTATTTTCAATCAATTTCTTAGCATATTGATCAAACTTAGTGATATCTTCCAACATCTTGATAAGATTTCTTGCATCACCCTCAGCTCTGACCTTAGTCAGCATGTCTCTTGCCTCCTCAACATGAGCCCAAAAGCATGAATCTTGTGTTGAACTCGCAAACCGGCTCCTTGCAGTAGGATGATTCTCAGTTCCCCACCACTTATCGAAAATCTTGTACCTTCTCTCCCTTCCATGCTGCATGTAGTGGCCTTCCACTCGATGCATCCCACTCCTGTAGTACTCTGCAATATCAAGTGGCTCGACAAGGAGTTTGTAGAACTGAGAAGCATTTACCCACTTTGCACGTTTATGAAAATCATAGGGAAGTTCATTAGCTTCCAACTTGTTGATCAAAGAATCCCAAAACTGACCGAGTTTGATCCTGTTCATATTCACCTTAAAGTCTCTTTTCGAGGCACCTCTTTGCTTGAATGAATCATAATATCCCATTTGATCACTAGATTTGTCACAAGATTCTTTGTACCACTCTATTTGTGCTCTGAATGGGTTGATTTTGGATAGACCAACTGCAAGGTTTGCGCTGTTGAGGTTGCGAGTTCGACCCAACTTTTTTGCCTTTTTCATGGCTTCCGTGGCATCTTCTGAATCCGATTCCTGTTTGTCGAAGAAGTAAAAATCATTAGCCTAGCTCTGAGACTGTTTTCAAAAGAAATAGCAACAAACACAAACAAGAAGAAGATAATCAGATATCGATCACGATGGCAGAGCAATTTTCATCCCTTTGGAGCAAGGTACTAGTATTCAATATTGTTCTTTCTTGATGAAAATGGCAGTTAATAAGAAAGCTTGATGACTTTACATGAGAAGCTATTCCAAGTGACTCCAGCGCCAATGTTAGCCCTGCTTCATAACTCGAGTTGGGTATATTGCCTCCCATGAGGCTTCTATTCTCTATAAATTGCCAATGGAGTTTCCGAATGAAATCAGCATAACCAAGGCGATCCTCAAGGATAGGACTTTGTGAGCCATTGAGTAACGTCAAGTAGAGCAATTTAATGACAAGCATCCCATTATCGACACAAACTGCACCCTTGTTGGTGCAGAACAAGTAGCTCCCAGAGGGACAAAATGGAGTCTTAGATTCACCTTTTGATGCAAGTCGAAGAGAATCCAAGACAAGTAAAAGGTGAGTCTTGTTTTGGTGGAAAGAAGATGATGGGGCAAAGAAGAGTCTTGGGAGAATGTCATGGTGTGAAACAAGATGGCAAAAATGTCCAGGCCATCTTTGTTGAAGAATGGCTCTGGAGAGGGAGTCATTGCCAAGCATTGGAGAGCCAAAAGTAATGCAAATGATGGAGGAAATAGTTTGCAGGCGGCAGAGAAGCCAAAGAGTTAAGAGGGATGCAACTGCTCCTCCAATTGAGTGTCCAGTTATGACTATTGACTTGCTCCTGCTCATTATTTCTACCATCTGCACATTGAAGAGAATTCATGTTCACAACTTACCATTCATCACTTGTTTTTTCAATTTCTTAGTACCTTATTTTTTAAGGAAAATTTTAATTCACGTTTTAATCCACAATATCAATTAATGCATATGGAAAAATCTTAGCATTAGCTTGCTTACTAAGAAATAAGCATTCTCCCCCCTTTTTTCCTATGCAAAGTCTATTAGGCCCTTACCTTTTTCAATCTTCCATCTATAAAATATTTGTTTATATTATTTATAAAATATTTTATTTTTTAACCTCTATATTTGTATATTTTATTTAAGTTATTAGTTTTATAAGCTAAAAATTTGTTGCAAAATCATATATATTTTTTTAATGATTCTTATCTTAATATTTCATACATTTTATATGTGTATGATTGGATTATGTGATATCTATTCCCTCCAACTTATGGATGAGCACAAGAAGCATTTAAACTTGTATAAAGTTGAACAAATAGATATACATGTCCTATTCGTAACATGATATGTTTTCCACGTGACATAATATAGCAGTTTGATTGTATCTCACACAAATTGTCATATAGAACACGTGTATTTATTTGTTCAACTTTCTAAAAAGTTTAATGTTTATTTATGCATGCCCAAAGTTGGAGGATGTATATGACAACTGAAAAACAAATTAAGAGGCGGCATTTATGCAATTATGTCTATTTCTTATTCAATTATTTTCCACTATCTATATTGGATTATATTAATTATCATTAGTGAAATATTTTCTTATTTATAATTTAAAATTTACTTTTCAATATAACTAGAGAACCTTTTAAAGATATTATTATGAATATCTTCATTTTTATTAATTACGATTTATTACTTTGCATCAAAATATTTTAGTAAGGTTATCACATTAAGATTGCGTTAAAATTGATAACATTGTCCTTTATTTTGTTCATTAGTTTCGGTGATAGAATGACATTAAATTATATACACTCGATCAATACTTTTTACTTTTCTTTTTTTGGATGAAATTAATATATTTTAATAAAATATTTGTTACATAGATTTAAGAAGAAAAAAATTATGATTCTAAAAGAAGTATAAAAAAAAAGTAATATAAGGGTAGAATAGACATTTTAAAAAATCAATAAGAAAAAATGGGGAAGAATAGTTATTTCTCAAAATTAAGGGGGAGTTTGATTTTTAAAATTAAATAAAGTTCAAGAATATAAATAATTTTCACGCCAAATTATTTTATAGGATATACCATTTTATATATATATGTGTGTATATTTTTTTAAAAAAGTAGGGATAAGGAAAGGGAAATGAAAAGGGAAATTACAAGGGGAATTGAACTCTCACCAATAAGGCGAAAACGATGTTACGATTTTCATGTGTATGCAAATCCACACAATTCATTAAGAAGTAGAAAATTAAAATAACAAGTTCATCTCATCTTTTATGTGTCAATGTTTCGTTCAAAAGTAGGGGTAGGATTTTTCTTTAAAAAAACACAGGCACCCATGGAGATTTAATTAATTTTTTTTCATATTAATATGATGAAAAAATATATTTTAAAATGTTAGTCAAAATCTATGTAATTTGACTCTAAAAATAAAAACTATGACAGTAAAAATGAAATGGAAGAAGTACATGAAAGTAAGTTAAATATACTCCCCAGTCCATAGTAAGCAAATTATTACTTATTAGAATTTTTTTCATACTTCCTTTGTTTATTTTTATTCTTATCTATTATTTTAAAAATAAAAATTTCTTTTTTACTTGTCGCTTTCAATATATCAAAAAATATCTTTTTATAGTTTATCCTTAATATTAACTATTTATTTCTAAATCTTTTTGAAAGCCTAATATTAAACATCAATTAATAAAAATAATACTGTAAAATAATTATGTTAATTATTTTTTTAATGAGTGTTCCAAGTCTAATATACCAAGTAAAATTGATACGAAGTAGAAAATAGTTACTCAATTCCCCATAATTCATTTCACCGAGGACAAGATATGACGAAACTTTATATCACCTAAGACATGATCTTATATAGAAACGAGTGAAGGTCGCGTATTAGGATCAAAGACTAATTGACTAGTAGGGATAGGTTGATATCTAACCTTGTGTTATAATAGATTAGTAGGATTAGTTGTATCTTTATATCATGTATTGTCATTATCTGTCTTATATTTGTTAATTTATTAATTTTATCGTATTTACATACTATCATTTACGTTTTGTTATTAATCATTCTTTTTTTTTCCTTTTCATTTTTTTCATATCTAGTGTTTTCTATTTATGGAGCTTGATTTTCAAGATGAGGGTTTTCATAAACAGTCTCTATATATTTTATCCTCTCAAAACCTAATTGTGCAATTTCACTAGGCATATTGTTTATGTTTAATTCCCGCACTCATGTTGGATCACAATTTTTAAAAGCAAAAATTTATGCAAAATTAAATGGTACGACCTGAATTTGGAAAAAAAGAAACGTAAGTTTTTGAGAGCTAATGATATGCTCGAATATTTTCCGTTTTTATTTTTGAGACAAAATAAAGAGAGGGGAATAAATGTTCGTTTTATATGCCGAAATAGATAAATAGAAGATTCCATTTTTTTAAACTAGAATATGAAATCCCAATATAATACGGTAATGGAAATAGAAACAAGTAAACTAACCTGATCACGGAATAAATTATCCGTGTAAACTGATAGAAAAAGATTTAATAATCCGGCATGGATCATTGCCGGATCCGCCCCATCCACGCACAACGTACAGAATAACTCATCGGGAAGCGGAACTAAATTCCGGCAACTTTGATCGACTCCGGCGCCCAATTTTACACCGGAGAAGCCTACATATGCTGTCCCACCAACTCGAATCACCGCAAAATTGCTCTCTACCGATGCATCTGCGACGCCACAAACCTTCCATGACTCCTCCAGCAACTGCGTCGATGCCACAAAAGCTGCCAACGTCTCACTAGACTCAAACCTGCAGGCATCATGAGTCAAGTGAAATAAAATTCTAATAAAGTTGTGGAAAAGTTGGTGTTTACTCACGATGAAGCTTCCGATTCCATAGTTTTTCCGAGTCCAACTTGCTAACTGGAAATATTTGAGGAAAAAAAGATAGGAGTATCTAAAATACTATACTCCCGAGAATGACAATATTTTATATTTAGTATTTTATTTTTAATAAAATAATTTATTTGTCATATAAAAAAATTATAAATTTATTTTAGATCATATTACTTTAAGGTTTTTTTTTTTTTAAAAAGACTTCTTATATCAAATCATTTGAGCCGTTGACGTTTGTGCGTATGCATTACTCTGCGTGTGATGAGTAATTATTTTTTGAACTTGACATCCTGAAGTGTTAGGTACGCAGCAACTTTAGCCTATTGTTTCAATTTGTTTATTTACATAATAAAGTTTTTAAAAAAGTAAAAAATAATTTGAAATTTTATGATTTTTATTAAAAATATATAAAATAATTATTTTTTTAATTTTATAATCTTAAAAATTAGTATTGGGAGAGGTGATCAGACAAGATATGACGAAATTTGATCTCACCGAGGACATGACGTCAGATACAAAGAAGTGGAGATCGCTAATTAGAGTAGCAGACTGATTTTGTTTGTAGGGTTAGGTGGAAGTCTGGCTTTGGGGTACAGTAGAGTAGCAGGAATAGTCGTGTTTTTATGTCATGTGTTGTCATTATCTGTCGTATATGTGTTAGCTTTCTCATATTTACATACTCTCATGTATTTTTCATTATTAGTCGTTCTTTATTTTTCCTTTCCTTTCTTTTTGTCATATCTAATTTTTTCTGCTTATGCGTGTTGAGATGAGGGTTCCCAGGAAACAACCTCTCTATTTCTATGAGATAGTGGTAAGGTCTGCGTTCGTTCTACCCTCCCCAGACCTCACTTGTGAAATTTCACTGGGTATGTTATTCCTGTTGTTGTATAATCTTAAAATTATTACATAAGCAATTAAAATTAAAAAGTTATAAAAAAAATATTCTCTTATGCAAGTCACATGTACCACCAACTTATTTATATATTCCATAATTTTGAATTTATATCAAATTATTTAAGTATAAACAAAATTTAATTAAAAATGAGATATTTCAAAACTAACATGATTCTTTCATCTATAACAAACATGAATAGCTAAATTCACAACTAGGTTAGGGGAATCATGAAGAACTAAACAAGTAAAATCGGATAATTTGTAATCCTTGGAAAGCGTGCATGCATGTATTATATCTCCTCGTTTTGATTTTTTTTAACGGTGACTGACGTTAGAACTTATCTAATTCTTACTTGTTGGATCAAGGGGGTAATGAATAGGAAAAGAGATAAAATAATATGATTTGACGTGATTACACTCGTCTAATCAACCTGAACAGATCAAGGGATGGTTGTATTGGGACAAGGTAAGGGTTACTAATACAACACCTCGGGGATGGATCAAATCACATGGTGAAATTTGCCTAACGCCTAGATCAAAGGGTTAGATGAGCATAACTTACTAGTTCTGCATGCTACACACTAGAAAATGTTACGATTATCTGGCTACACTAAGTTACGAACTCATGGGGAACACAATACCCCACTTACTTTTCTTACTGATTTCACAACACTTGCGCTTGACTGTTTGATTCTAGTTTAAGTTTATTCATTGCATTTTATCAAAATACCTCTTTTCGAAAATAAGTTGATTAATTCATTCCAATCGCTTTTAATTATTCCAAGTCTAGACCTTATTCCTCATGGAATCGACTCTAACCATTATTAGGTTATATATTTGAACAACGATCACTAATACCTTATTTAAGAGGTGTAGTTTGGATGTGATCACCAAAACACTCAAATGACTATGTGAAGATGTTCATAATAGTTCTCCAAACTTGTGTTCCAAAATGAAATACAAGTAGGAGCTCAAAACAACTCAAAACCAAACATGCAATAAATTCCCAAATTAAGCTAAGAATTAAAGCTTGGCGATCACTTCTAGCTTAAAATTACCTTAATACGATGATTTCCAACATCCTCGAGTTACAAACCCACGTAGCCATAATAGTTTCAGACAATCAGCCTTTGAATTACTAAAAACAAAGCTAAATTGAAGAAGTTATAATATTTTGAAGTGTGCCTCTAAGGCTGATCGTGTATGTCTTTTAAAAAAAAGATTCAAAAAAGATGTACTCCACAAATACCACCAAGATGGCTCACGAATGTGGAGGGTCAAACTCCCAGAAATGCGACCCTCACCTCGCAAATATGGAGGCTAACTCCTCCAAAATTCACAAGTGCGGCAAGGCCCCTCGAAACACGGAGGGCTAGTCATCTAGCTTCCATGAACCACTTTGCCTATGAACGTTGACACGTCCCGCCTAATTCTATCCCAAAAACAGTGCAAAAATATGTCCGCCGTACCCCAGAAGACCCCAGAAGCTTCCAGAACCGTTAGAACAGTAAAATAGACATTAGAATAGAGTTTTGACCATTGGAACAGTATTCTGTCCGTTGGAACAGTGTTCTGGATGTTGGAATAGTTTTGTGGCCGTTGGGAGGGACTTAGGGTGTAAAATATTAATTACACATTGACCCTTGGAAGTTGTATATATAGGAGGGCCATTTCCATTTGTTAGGCATCAAGGAAAGCAAGAAAACATAGAGATTAGCAAGCAAAGCATTGTATAGTTTTCATATTCTCTAATAAAGAGTTCTTTCTTTGTTCCTCCAGATATTCAAGTTCCTTCATAGCTTTTTACTTAATCTTTCAAAGTCCTGCTAAGCATTAGAGTTAGGATGACTAGCAACTTGAGCGTTAAAAGTTTGCTATAGGCCGTACGCTTCGTTGGAATTACGACCAAGTCCGTGACAGTTGGTATCAGAGCCTAAGGTTCGTAGACCATCGAAACATCAGGAAGAATGGAAGGCGCAGGTGAGATCACCCAAGTTGGCAAGGAGAGATCCAGGAGCCAGAGGTCTCACTCTAGGGAGGCCATGGTGGAGATGGAGAAACGGCTAGCCAAGATGGAATTGGCCATGGCCGACGGGCAGGAGAAGTTTGAGAAGGTCCACCAAGGCCTGACGGATTGCGGAAAGAGATGCAATCCACTATGAACCAAGTCCTGGCCCAATGTCTCGATACTGTGAAGGTCGTGGAGGAGACTCACAAGGCAGAGATTTTTTCATTGCAGGAAAAGCTAGGGAGGCTCTTGTGCAAGCTGGAGAGCACGAAGGAGGAGCTCAACCTGTGCAAGAGGGATCTTGCCCAGGGGACTGCAAGTACGTCCAAGGTAAGGACTACCCCTTCCAGATTGGATGTTCAGTGACCCAAGTCTTTCAAAGGGTCAAGGAATGCGATGGAGCTAGACAACTTCATTTGGAGCAAGGAACAATACTTTAGGGCGCTCGCCATGACTAACGAAGCCCTAAAGGTAGATATGGCCAGTCTATTCCTTGAGGACACCACGATGGTGTGGTGGAGAAGGAGACAAGGGGACATAGAAAGAGGCACCTTCTCCATCAACACTTGGGCAGAGTTCAAGGCGGAACTCAAGAAGCAGCTCTACCCAAGCAACATTGTAGAAGAGGCTCGTGGCAAACTGAGGTGTCTACAAAACAAAGGAAGCATCCGGGAATACATAAAGAAATTCACTGAGGTACTTCTTGAGATCCTCGACTACCCTGATAAGGAATCTTTCTTTGCCTTCATGGATAGGTTACAATTGTGGGCTAGGCTTAAAATCCAAAGACGAGGGGCTCAAGACTTGACCACCGCTATCTCCATTACCGAGTCCCTTATTGAGTTTAGGAAAGTGGAGAAACCTAAACCTAAGGACAAGGGCAGCAAAGGAAAGAGTGGGGGAGACCCACATCGAGGCAAGGAGGCAACGAAAAGGACAAAGGGACCTAAGGAGTACCAGGCCAAGACTAGACCCCTGATTAGCTGCTTCTTTTATGAGGGGCCATACAAGGCGAGAGAATGCCCCCAAAAGAGCAAACTCTCGGCCTTGATAGAGGAACGCGACCAGGAGGAGACAAATATAGGGGCCTTACAACTCCTCAGCACAATCGAGGCAAAGGTGGAGATGCCCAAAAACGAGAAGAAGGGGAGGTTGTTCGCTGAAGCCTAGATCGAAAGGCACACCGTGAAGGCCTCAGTTGACACGGGAGCCAACAACAACTTCCTCACCCTTCAGGAGGCCAACTTCGCTACGAGACAAGCCATGGTTGGCTTAAGGGATTAAATTCTACACCAACGGAGACCTTTGGAGTTGCCCATAACGTAAGGGTCAGCTTAGGAAATTGGAATGGCCACATCAACTTCTCTATTGTGACCATGGACAATTATCCACTTGTCTTGGGTATTGAGTTCATGGACCAAGTCAAAGCCGTCCCAATTCCTTTCGAGAACTCCCTGTGTATCTTGGAGGAGGGTAACACGCACCTAGTCCCACTAGAGCGGGAGACTCGACTCCAAGAGAAGCAGATTTTGGCCATGCAACTCACCAAAGGCATGAAGAAGGAGGATCCAACCTACCTCGTAGCCGTGAAAGAAGAAGCTGTTGTTCCTCTAGCCGAAGCCCTGCCCGAAGGAGTCAAACACGTCTTGGAGGGGTTCAAGGATGTGATGCCGCCCAAGTTTCCACAGAGGTTGCCACCAAAGAGGGAGGTGGACCACAAAATAGAGCTGGTACCTGGTGCCACTCCGCCTGCGGCAGTTCCATACTGCATGGCACCTCCGGAGCTTGAGGAATTACAGAGGCAATTAAAAGAATTGATGGACATGGGGTACATTGGTCTGTCAAAAGCACCATATGGAGCCCTGGTGTTGTTCTAGAAGAAGCATAACAGATCACTCTGGTTGTGCATAGACTACCGGGCGCTCAATAAGATCACGGTAAATAACAAGTACCCAATCCCACTCATTATCGATCTCTTTGATCAACTTGGCCAAGCACGATGGTTCACCAAGTTGGATCTACGATCCGGGTACTACTAAGTCAGAATTGCTGAGGGAGATGAACAAAAGACCACATGAGTCTTGAGGTACGGTTAATATGAATTCCTCGTTGATGCCCTTCGGACTCACAAATGTGCCAGCAACGTTTTGCACCCTTATGAACCGTGTCCTACAATCATTCTTAGACAAGTTCGTGGTGGTGTACTTGGATGACATGTCATATATAGCACTACCTTGAAGGATCATGTAAATTATTTGAGGCAAGTCTTCTAAGTATTTCGGGAGAACGAGTTGTATGTCAAGAAGGAGAAGTGTGAATTTACCCAATGGGAGGTCTCCTTCTTGGGACACATTGTCGGAGAGGAAAAACTTCGGATGGACGAGTCCAAGGTCCGTGCCATACAAGAATGGTAGGTCCCAAGGAAGGTTCCTGAACTTCGATCATTCCTTGAATTGGCCAACTATTATCGGAAGTTCATCAAAGGCTACTTTGCTATAGCCGCTCCCCTCACTGATCTGTTGAAGAAGAACCAGACTTCGGAGTGGGATGAGAAGTTCCAAGCACCGTTTGATGAGCTGAAAGAAGCCATGATTAAGAAGCCGGTGTTGGTCTTACCCGACCACACCAAACCTTATGAGGTGCAGACGGATGCCTCAGATTTTGCCCTGGGAGGCATCCTTATGCAAGAAGGGCATCCGGTGGCTTACGAAAGTCGTAAGATAAATGATGTGGAGAAGCACTACATGATCCACGAGAAGGAGATGACCGCTGTGGTGCATTGCCTGAGAACGTGGAGACATTATCTATTAGGCACCAAGTTTGTGGTGAAGACAGATAATGTTGGCACCAGTTACTTCCTTAAGTAGAAGAAGCTGACACCTAAGCAGGTCAGGTGGCAGGCCTTCTTAGCCGAGTTTGACTTTGTGATGGAGTATAAGCCAGGCAAGGGGAATATCATGGCAGACGCCCTAAGCAGGATGGCCGAATTTGCCTCCATCACAAGCATAGATTTCCCAATGGTTGACCATATAAAAGAGGGGTTGGAGCAAGACCCGCAAGCCAAAAGTTTGTTAGGCTTGGCAAGTCAAGGGAAGATGCGCCAGTTCTGGCTTGAGGACGGGGTGCTCCTCACCTAGGGAAACCGGGTGTATATGCCGAAATGGGGAGGATTAAGGAAGGAAATTATGAAAGAGTGTCATGACTAAGGTGGGCAGGTCACCTTGGAGTGCGAAGGACTATGACACTCATTGAGCGAGCTTACTATTGGCCCCAAATGAGGGATGATGTCGAGCTCTACATGAAAACTTGTCTTGTGTGCCAGCAAGACAAGGTAGAACAACGTCCAGCAGCTTGTCTATTGGAGCCATTACCCATTGCGGAGAAACCATGGGAAAGTATTTCCATGGACTTCATCACATGCCTACCAAAATCGGAGG
>JAOTQR010000045.1:6399139-6415826 GCA_025774065.1 Solanum ossicruentum | reverse complement strand
TATATATATATATATATATATATATATATATGTATATATATTATTTTTATGTTATTATTATGGGACCAGTGCTACCTGTCTCCTTTTGATAAGCTATTATTCCATGTCATTCGTGAGTGTATGACACACACTCTTAATTTTAGCTGATGTTAAAAAATGTTTGATAGGTATATTTTTTAACTACTATAGGTGTCCAATAGGTACAAGTTTGAATTGAGGTGTCCAAGTGAAATATGCAGACAACTTTGAGCGATTGTAGATGACTTAAGACTTAAAAGTTTGTAATAACAATATTTATTTATACAAGAAACATGAAGATATGTGATTTATAAATACGACACTTTAGGATATTTTAATACCTGATTTATTAAATTTGATTTATTCATTTATTAAGATTGTATAAGAGTTGGGGAATTTTCGATAGATTTCACAAATTGTGGTGCTTACAAGTTTATAAAAAAAAAAAAATACAACTTAAGAAATTTAAATATCATGTCCAAATAAAATTTGAAGTTCAAATCGACATGATTACGATCACTAATTTTAAATTACGATTTGAATCATGTCCAGATGACCCTAAGAAGAAAGGGAAAGAAAAGGTTTACTCATTTTTGGCTGTCCCCTTGAGCTTTTATGCTTATTTAAGTAGTTGGGGATCAAGATCTTTTGCTCTCAGCGAGTGCATTGGGAAAAACAATGGCTTCTAAAGCTCTCTTCTTTGCTGAGCTGTTATTTTCACCGCTCTCTGCATTAACAGTGGAGGATAATAATCCTGGGCTTATTATGGACTATTACAGAGACACATGCTCACAAGCCGAAGATATTATCAAAGAGCAAGTCAAGCTTCTCTACCAAGACACAAGAAGAGCCATTTATCTTCCATGACTGCTTTATTGAGGTACAAACAATCTATCTTTTCTCCACATTGATGAACATTTAAGAGTTTAAGAAGTTGGCATTTTTAATTGTTTTGTGGGTGCAGTCATATGATGCTTCATTGCTGCTGGACTGTGAAGGAGACAGACAGGAGCTTTGGCATGAAAAACTTCAGATACATCGAAACAGTTAAGGAATCTGTAGAAAGGGAATGCCCTGATGTTGTTTCCTGTGCTGATATTCTTGTCTTGTCTAGTTGAGATGTCATTGTTGCTGTAGGTTAATCTTGTTATTTTTTAGCATAGTGTTACCTACTGTAAATTTTGCTTATGGGACTTGATTTTTAAGACGAGAATTTTCCGAAACCAGCCTCTCTATCTCTAGGATGTAGTGGTAAGATCTGCGTACGTTTTTACCCTCCCTAGACCCCACTTGTGGGACTCTATTGGGTATGCTGTTGTTGTTGCTGTTGTTACCTACTGTAAGTATCAGAGGTGAATTTAAGATCTTGAGTCAGTGGGTTCACACAGAGTACGATCTTATGATATGTACACTTATTTTAAGTTTTTCTCTTCTTTTTTGGGGTGTACATAGTTCAAATTGAGATCAAGGTTTCAATTGAATGGACAAAACCTATCCTGAATTTGCCCAACTGTTATGTAACAGTCCTGTGCACAGCTAATTGGGCCTTACATCCCACTCAAAACTGGAAGGAGGGATGGCAGGAGGAGCAGAGAAAATATTCTTGAGCAAAACCTTCTAAACCACAATGAAAGCATTAGTATTGTCACATCCCATGATACCTTGAATTTCTTGGATCAACCATTAGCAAAAAAGGAAAAGGACAGTTTGGCACTAACTCCATGCATGAGGTCACAGGAAGAGCCCAACTGCACAACGATAAT
Organism: Solanum ossicruentum; assembly: GCA_025774065.1. Taxonomy (NCBI): domain Eukaryota; kingdom Viridiplantae; phylum Streptophyta; class Magnoliopsida; order Solanales; family Solanaceae; genus Solanum; species Solanum ossicruentum. Next base: position 6,414,045 of record JAOTQR010000045.1, on the reverse strand, counting down.
GTGTAATCTTATCTTGCATTTCTAATAGATGGTTTTTCCACAGCTTGAACACGCAAAACCCTAATTCTCTGGTCAACGATTCAGAGACGGAGAGAAAACAAGCTAAGCTGATTATCTCTCATTTCTCTAGCAGGTGCTCACATTCTGTTCTTCCCATAGTGTATTAAGTTGATTCAGCGTTTATATCCCAAAATGGACCCTCAGCTCAGCCCTGAACACGTACCCCACATTCTAAAGAAATGCCAAAGTTCAATCCCTGATTCAAAGGCCATGCAGTATGTTAGAAATGACAGAGGCACTTCCATGAAGCTAGACAACAGCTACTATACGAACATATTGGACAAGGGATTGACGTTGGTTGACCCAACTAGCTGTAGATAAAAGGACCAGACCCTGTGTAAAGAAAATGGCAAAGAGCCAAGATTACTTCTTCAAGGAATTTGCAAGAGCCATCACTGTGCTCTCTGAGAAAAACCCTCTCACTGGCACAAAGGGTGAGAACAGAAAGCAGTGCAATCTTGACAACAAGCACCACCAAGGAACTTGCGTTTGCTACTACTTGTACCATACCTTTCCATTTGAGTATGTGAGGAGAGGTCAGAGATAATATAGAAATAAGGTGGTGTTTCCCAGTTGGAGTCTGTTTGTCTGCATGTATGACTAGTTTAAGATAGTTTATGGGAGTAGTAGTGACCATGTTCCTTACATTCCCAGTTGCTTTTGTAAGTTTCTCAACAGCTGCTACTTTTTTGGCTGTAGCTTTATGCTGGAGATGGACCATGATAGAAAAAGTGTTTGCTATCTCTTTACATAAAGATAAAAAGCAGATTCAATCAAATTTATATTGGATTATGACCATTCCCATTTCCTCAATCATTATATAATTATCTTGTGTGCTATTACAAGTCAAGAACTCGAATGCGGTAGTGGAGCTAGGCATGTAGAAATCATCTGACACTATCAATACTTAATGAAGACAATTAACAGGCAAAGACACTATTGGACAAGTGCTAGATAAAAGGACATGTTGTTCAAGAAACGTAATGGAACTTTTGCATTATCAATTCATCGCAATCTGGATTTCCTTCCAAGAATTGAGAAATGACATTGTACGGGCACAACATACATATCTATTGAGAAAGTTCTTAGTTTATGAGAGAAGGCATACCAATATGCACCAACACACTCATAAGCTAGTTATAGGTTGATAATGTCGTAAGACCAGCACACCATATCTTCAGGAAGGTCATCAACCCATCTGTCTATATCTTAAGCTGACACAGAAGGCTTCAATCTATCTGGTGGGTTATGTAAGAGAGGCTTAACTTTGAGTTATGATGAATTGTTTACTTTGAAAAACTCACTTAATGTCGCATTGGCTTTTTAACCCTGCTTTTCAGTTATTGGTCTAACTCTTTGATCACCTGAACGTCTCCTTTAATCTTTTGACCATCTTAAAAGTTTTGGACTTAAAATGGATAATCATTTCCTCAAACAAAAGTCAACAAAGTTTAGAATAAAAATGCATGCTGATATTGTTTCTTCTCATTTCAACTTGATGAGGGTTGATGCAATGAAGAAAAGAATTAAGGTAAAGCCAGCACAAGTACTTTTTACTTTCTCCTTTCGGGCATTCGAGAATTGTTGCTTCTGTGAACATCAGTATCTTTAGGTTCAGTAAAAGGCTTAACAGAAGCAGTTTTACAAAATAACAGGTTAATTGGTATAGTGGCTACGAAAAGAACCCAGTTCCAAGGTTGACAATAGAAATAAAAGGCATGCTGAATGAAAATTAGTCAACAATACAGATGGGCGTTTCTTTTTTTTCTTTTTTTTTTCTTTTTTTTTTTTTTTAAATTAGGGGTAGGGGAAGGGGAAATGGGGAGGGGATTACAACGTGGGGAATCGAACCCTCACCAATAAGGTGGAAGTTTAGATAGCCAACCAACTGAGCTACTAAGATTCCCCACTATACAGAAGTTGAAGAACTTCGCTAATCTACTTACAATAATTAAGTGTGTTGGTTGACATACACTTTTCATCCACTTCACATGTTCATTTTAAATTTCCAGGACCTTGAGCATCTTCAGAAATATAAAAGATGTGGGATTCTTTATTTTATTATATCAAAATAATAAGGTTAAATCTGTTCCTTTGAATATTAAATAAATTAGAATGCACAAATTACAACTGGATCAGTGCATGTCAAAGAAACTAGTTCCTCTGTGACGAAAAAGTGAAAGCACGATATGGTGTTCAAGATCAGCAAATTTAACTCCCCTTGTATATTCAATATTGATTTCTTAGTAATATAAACCAAAATTTCTTTTTGTTCAAAATATTATAATTATTTTTAAAAAAATCATAATCAGAAGTTTGATTTCTCAAAAATATAATACTGCATTCCTTTTGGGGCCGAATGAACATAAATTATAAATATAAGAATTTTACTAGCTATTCCGCTTAAATTCAATGTACACCAAAATGCTTGGCACTCCAACTGCTTTCCAAAGTAGTCAAAGCAAGTAAAAATAGGTTGGAGATACCAGGTATAACAAGAACATCAAGAATACCTCTTCTGCTTTTTCTGAATCTTTTCTTGCAGCACAGCTCTCTACATCGTGCTGGCTGCTGAACATCTCTGCTTGCAAGGTTACTGTTTCAAGGAACTAAAAAAGTTTATCTTGGGGTTGTGTTCCGCTCCTCATCATTGCACAGAATTCCTCATAGTTGATCCTACCGTCCTGTTTAAGTGAAAGAGTATACATAAAAGCCAGTATCATAATAGAGATACAAATGTTAAACATTGCTTTAGAATGTACTTACATGGTCTGTATCCACCTCTACTATAATTTCCTTGATGGTGGCCTCATCGCCCATACCATACTCTTTCATAGCACTTTCCAGTTCGTCTTTTGTTATGAAGCTGAATCACATAAACAACAATGAAGAGATGAACTTCTTAAAGGGAGTGAACAGTGAAAACATAATGCCTGAGATAGATCCTACCAAATCCATAGATTAAGGATTTCTTAAGCAGGATTAACTTGTTACATATCATCTAACTTGAACCTATTTAGAACTAGAAAGAGTCCTCCTAGCTTAACAAAACTAATGAAATGCTACCTCATGGATCTACGATGGCTGGCACTGCACTTAAATATCTCTCTGCGGAACTTGTTCCCTCTGCAACTCAAGGCTCTATAGGTATGCACTTTACGAAAAAAATTAGCTTAAAGGTCCATCATTTGGGCCTTATTCATGCTTACAAGTGTAGAAACTTCCTGTTACAGGGTCAATTTTTCACAATCAACACTGTATGGCAGACACTCGCACACAACAACCTAGTCTTACCCTTCTCTTTCGTTTGGGACTTGGGATTATTTTCAGAACTTGGTAAGCAAAGTGCACACAGATTACAGGTAAAATCACCCAACCTTTTAATACTGTCTCATAATACGCAAAAGATCTCAAGTTGGAAGGTTTCCAACATAATTTGCCTTGCCAACAACAATAATACATAATGGGGGATGCCAGTGGCAGAGCCAGGATTTGAAGACACATCCCATGAACAGATAGTAACACAACTGCTGCATGTGCCTTGCGCACAACACCATTGCTGCAGATGTATTGTGTTAGCCCCTAAAGATGGAACATGAAGGATGCCAGGCACAGACAATGAAAAGGGCTTGTGCATTGCCCCTTGGCATTGGCAAGTGTGGATTTGGGAAGCAATGCATGGAATTTTTCAATGTTGGCATTGTGTGTCTAAAGTGTACTGGATGGCACTTGGGCAAGATGACTGTGAAAAGGTGCCTCGGCAATGGCAAGGCAGACTTGAGTTTGGGCATAGGCAAAGCCAAGTGCATGTAACTAGCTAAGTTATGCACGCAGACCAGTGGGACAATATGGGTGTCGTATGTCCATTGTCATGTGGCAGATGCGTACAACGCAAAGTCTGTTGGTAAGGGTGTGGCATTGTCATCAACATGCGCAGAAGATGTGCATCCAAAGGTGTGTCCTAGTGGTTAGTAAAGTGGGTTGAGAACCAAGAGGTCTCATTCATCAGAGACCAAAACACTAGGCGATCTTTCCCTTTGTCCTAGCCTTGTGGACAAAGTTAACTGGTACTTATTACTGGTGGAGGAAGCAGTTATGCTGTGTGCATGGCACGTTTGACAGTTGTGCTAAAAGGCTGAAGGCTATCTGTTCATGGGACGTGGCTTCAGATCATGTCCAGGTGTTTTACTTTTTTTGTTCAGTCTTGACATGTGCCAGGCACACCCCTGGCCCTTGTAACTACCACTGGCAGCCCCCCTTATGTATGTATTGTTATTGGGTAAGGCAGATTATGTTATAAGTTATCCAACCTAAGATCCTTTGTATAGCTTTTTTGAGAAAAGGGTAACTCTTGAGATCCTTTGTATTATAAAAAAAGTAACAAAAGATTAGGTGATTATACCTATAATTCTATGTGTGTTTTGTTTACTAAGAGTTTTGTATTTTTATCTATCTCCCGAAAAGCAATTTTAGCTAAAAATTCATGTCGGTAGAGAGGGGAAACATAGCACGCGCAAGAGCGAGGCGAGGGTTGGAACCCAAGTGTGAGAGGGACGCGTCACCATCCGAGCTTTTAGAGATGAGGCTTTATGCCGAAGCCAAGTCAATTTTGGGCCACCAAACCCTACAACTGATGAGAAGGCCCTATTGAGTAAAGGAAAGTATGTACGTTGTCACACTCCTTGCCTTCCAAAGGTACCTAGAGGGCGGCTAGACTCAGTGGAGCAATGACTTCTAGAGAATCCCCTAATTGCTCCAGAGCAACTAGCAACTAGAAAGAGATTCTTTAACCAAAAAGAATTCATTTTAGATGTAGCATACCTATCCAGAAGTTTTCACAACTCAATCATACATATAGAATCATCAAAGATTTGACCTTTTCGAACTGTGTCTGTGACTTACTAGAGGCTCGGGGGAATTGCATGAATGATGAACCGCCTAACCTAAAGTCAAGGCACTTTCCTCTCTTGATGGGGAGTCTTGATTGATTGACACTAGGAACCGATTCGGAGAAATAAGATGCATGGCATGAGATAGGCGGCGAAGAAATTTCCGACAGCAAATTTACTTGACTCAATGGATGGAGAGAGCCCTCCAACTGAAGCACGAAATCAGTGTTTAGTCAACAATCATCAAGAGAGGTACCACCAAGAGATCTTAAAATAATCTTAAGTCCCCAACGAAAGAGGGAAAAGTGTAATTGATCCTACAACAACTATGGTATAAAAGAGAGAGAGCGTTCAGGCTTTGGTCTATGCTGGGATGCACAACCACACGAATGATTGTCAAAATTGGAGGAACTCATTACTCAGTACCTTGTTATTTTGCTTCTTGCAAACGCATGCAATCAACTAGCCACTATAAATGTGCAAAACATATTACTTAATGGGGTCCACAAGTTTGTGGAAGTTGGTTGGCTTGATATGTTTGACCAACCAAATATCATCCTTAGATTGGCTTCTTGATGGGGAGTACCATATCCTAAATGCCACAACGGGGTTATATTGAATCTGGGATGATGCGTAAGACAACAATATTAACAACCTAAATATCAGAAAAACACCAACTCTTATAGAAGCATGTCCCTACCTGTAAATACTATCTCCACCAACCCATGGCCAATCCCATCCATGGTCCTGCATAGGGGTATTAAATATGGCCAAAAAATGATGGCCCACCCAACCCACCCAAATATTTTGGATTGGGCACAAGATAATTTCATATTGGGTTGATTTAGCCCAACCTAACATAGCCCATTTTTAAAGTGATCTTCAATTTAGCCCAATACTAGCTCAATTCTAGCCCCTTCTAAGATTTACTTTGATTTGCTCAATTATAACCCATTTTAAGATTTTCTTAAAATTTACTTTGATTTTTTCTGTGTTACAAAATCTGTATAATAATGTATACATATAATATAGCTTATTGTTAGGGATTTCATAGATAATATAGCGGATTATTAGGGATTTGAATATTTAGTTACCATAGTTAGCTTATCTTCTCCATGTATTTATATCATTGTTCTCTTTGAGTAAAAGACAAGTTATTCTCAATGTCTTATCTTTTACATGGTATCAGAGCATAGTCCTTATTTTGATTGATTTCGAGGCTAATCTTGTTTTGTATCTATTGGCCCGAAAGAGTGGCTTAACTTGTTCACGTGCTCCAATATAATTGTTCAGGATTTGATTTCTAAAGCTGTCTCATCATAGTTGATGGATCCCAATGTGGTATGGTATTTTTAAACACTGTTTAGAGAAATTGATCAGCCTTCCAGGTTCTTTTTTTTCTTAGCTTCTGAGATAGAGAATTTGGTATCGATTTTGGTGAGTTTGTAACTGCTGGCTTCTTCTTGGGATTGTATTACTGTTGATTTGTGTTTGCTTGCTGGTCCCTCTGTTCTTCCAGTATTTTGTCCAGCTTGTCTGCTATTTTTGAAATCTAAAATTCTTGGGTGCCCTCTAATCATTTTTTAGTGTATCATCTGTTGTGTTAGAAACCTTTTGAATATTATATGTTGGGTCATTATTAGTTTCTCCAATAGTTGGTACATTTGGTCTTTAAATAAGAAGGGAGGAAATATGACTACACATACGAGGGATGAAGTAAGACTTGTTTCAGTAGATAAGTTTGCTACATTCACGCCATATCTGAAATCACTGAAGGAATCCACTTCAGTTAAAATTCTTGCTGAGTCAGATAAAATGTGTCTTATCACCTTATCACCTCTTCAAATAGATGGGTAATTGATTCCGGCGACACAAATCATATGACAGGTAACCTAATTTCTCTAATTTTCAATCACATAAAGCACCCGCTCCTGCAACTGTAGCTGATGGATCAATGTGTAACAATATTGGATTCGGGACTGTGAAACCTACCTCCTCTATTACCTTGTCATCAATATTAAGCTTACCAAAGTTGGCCTTTAATTTGATTTATGTTAGCAAAGTGACCATAGATCTTAATAGTTACATTTCGTTCTTTTCCGATTATTACTTGTTTCGTGATCTTAAGACGAATCAGATTATTGGTAAAGGGCATGTATTTGATGATCTTTATATCCTTGATGAATGGGAGCTTCAATTTATTGCATGCTCTAGTATTGTGTCTCCATTTGAAGCACATTGTTGATTGGGACTCCTACTTTACCTGTATTAAAGAAGCTATGTCCTCAGTTTCAGAAGATTTTCTTTACTGGAATGTGAGTGATGTTGATTTGCAAAATATCATCATAACTCATTAAGTCCAAGGGTTAATAAGCAGGCTGAGTCGGCTTTTGAGTTAGTCCACTCTGATGTTTGGGGACCATGTCCGGTCGTTTCCAAAACTGGACACAAGTATTTTGTCACTTATGTAGATGATTTCTCTCAAATTACTTGGATCTATTTTATGAAAAGTCAGTCTGAAGTGTTCGCTCATTTTTGTGCCTTCTATGCTGAAATTAAAACTCAATTCAATGCTTCATTATGTATTTTAAAAAGTGACAATGCTAAAGAATACATGTCAGAATTGTTTCAGTCATATATGAGACAACACAGTATTCTTCATCAGTCTTCATGTGTTGATAAACCTTCTCAAAATGAAGTTATGGAGAGGAAAAATAGACATCTACTTGAGACAGCTCGAGCACTTTTGTTCCAAATGAAAGTACCTAAACAGTTTAGGGCAGATGTAGTTTCTACAACTTTTTTCTCATCAATCGCATGTCATCTATTGCGCTTGCTGGTAATGTGCTCTATAGTGTTCTTTTTCCAAATAAGTCTTTGGAAGCACATGTTATGTTCGAGATGTTCATCCATCTGTTACCAAGTTGGATCCCCAAGCATTAAAGTGTGCTTTTCTAGGCTATTCTCGTCTCCAGAAAGGTTATCGATGTTATTCTACTGAACTTGAAAAATATTTGGTATCCAATGATATGGCGTTTTCAGAGACTACACCATTTTTCTATGCACCTCCCATCTCTACAAAACAGGGGGAGGAAGATGAATGGTCAATCTATCAGGTTACTCATGCTTCGGCAGTATCTCCTAGTCTTTCTATTGATCATCAATCGTGTATTATGCCTTCATTACCTACTTCATCTATGATAGCCAAACCCCAATTATTCAAGTATACTCGAGGAGTCAAGAGACTAGTGATACGTGTCCTGGACCAGATTCCTCATCACCAAATCTTCATCCATCTGGTCCTCCGGAAAATCTTGACCTCCCTATTGCTTTTTGAAAAGGTACAATAACTTGCAAATCCACATATTCCATTGTTAATTTTGTTTTCTATGATTACTTATCCTCTACATCTAGATCTCTGATTGCTTTCCTAGGCTCCATCACTGTACCTAAAACAGTGAAGGAGGCTTTGACTCAACCTGGATGGACTAATGCGATGCTTGAGGAAATACATGCCTTAGAGGAAAATCACACATGGCATTGGTGGATTTACCCGGTGAAAAGAAACCAGTGGGATGTAAGTGGGTATTCACAGTTAAAGTTAATCCAGATGGTTCAGTGGCAAGTGGCAAGACTTAAGGCTAGACTTGAAGCTAAATGGTATGGTCAGACTTATGGGGTGGACTATTCGGACACCTTCTCTCCGGTTGCCAAACTAACTTATGTCAGGTTGTTCACTTCTATAGCTGGTTCCAGGAATGGGCCTTTACATCAGTTAGATATCAAGAATGCATTTCTTCACGGCGATCTTCAAGAAGAAGTGTATATGAAGCAACTCTGTTGCTCAAGGGGAGTATGGAAAAGTATGTCATCCAAAGAAGTCCTTGTATAGATTGAAACAAAGTCCTCGAGCTTGGTTTTGCAAATCCAGGGTGGTTTTGAAAATGAGCAAATGTGCTCACTCAGTCTTTTATCGACAATCCACATCTGGCTTTATCCTCTTTGTTGTATATATTGATGACATTGTCATTACAGGAAGTTATTATTAGGGAATTTGTTCTCTCAAATCCTTCTTGAGTACTAGATTTCACATGAAGGACTTGGGCCCGTTGAAATACTTTTTTGGGAGTAGCAGTAAATAGAAGCAAGAAGGGAATTTTTCTATCTCAGAGAAAGCATATTCTTGACCTTCTTGCAAATACCAGAAAGTTAGCAACCAAACCCTATAGTACTTCAATGGTTCCCAATGTGCATCTTATGAAAGATGATGATGATCCTTTTGATGATCCATCGAGATATAGAAGGTTGGTTGGGTAGTTAAACTACCGTATTGTGACTCGACTGGATATTGCTTTTGCAGTAAGTGTTGTTAGCCAATTCATGTCTGCACCTATGGTCAAACATTGGGAAGCTCTGGAATAGACCCTGTGTTACTTGAAATGAGCTTTTAGACTTGGTATATTGTATTGAAATCATGGCTATACTCGTATGGAGTGTTTTGTAGATGCTGATTGGGCTGTGGATCCAAACTACCACAGAATTGTATTTTTGTTGGAGGGAACCTAATATCATGGAGGAGTAAGAACAAGTATTGTATCTCAGTCCAATGCAGAATCTGAATACAGAGCTATGTCACAGTTTACTTGTGAGATTATGTGGATACATCATCTTTTATCTGAAATTGGGATGAAGCACTATACCCCAACAAAACTCTAGTGTGATAATCAAACTGCTCTTCATACTGTCTCAAATCCGGTGTATCATGAAAGAACTAAACATATTGAGGTTGATTGTCATTTTATACGTAAGAAGATTCAGGAGAACTTGATCTGCACTGGCTATGTGAAAACAGGAGAACAACTTGCTTATTTGTTTACAAAAGCATTGCATGGAACTCGAGTTGATTATCTTTGTAACAAGATGGGCATGATCAATATCTGTGTTCCAGCTTGAGGAAGAGTGTTACAAAATCTATATAATAATGTATGTAGATAATATAGTTGACTGTTAGGGATTTGATAGATAATATAGCGGATTATTAGGGATTTGAATATTTAGTTACTACAGTTAGCTTATCCTCTTCATGTATTTATATCATTGTTCTCTTTGAGTAAAAGACAAGTTATTCTCACTGTCTTATATTTTGCACATGGATTGCGGCTCAGATCCCGAGTGGAGGCCAGGTCTTGGTCCCAAGTTAGGGTTGAGTCCTAAGTTGGAGTCAAATCCCAAGTCTAGGTTTTGGGTTGGGTTTTGGGTTCAAAGTCTAGGTTGAGTTGGGTCATGGTCCAGGGTCAATGTTAGATCAGGTCTCGACCAGGTCAAGGCTAGGTTCTCAGTTTTCGGATCAAAGTCGGGGCTTAGGTCTCAGAGTAGGGTCAAGTCTCAAGTCTTGGTTCAGGGTCAGAGGGTCAAGTAACCCATTTCAGCTCAAGTAACTTTTGGGTTGATTAATTCAGCCAATTTCAAAGTCGGAGTTTGGGTTGATTAATTCAGCCCATTTCACCTTGCTCAACTTCTGCCCAACCCATAGATTCATGATTTAAACTTAGTGAGTTTAATCTATGAGATTTTTATCACTGAACTTATTTATCATTGAACTTATTGAACTTTTGGAATTATGGATCTAAAATTAATTATGTATTGAAATTTTAGTAGTTTTGCGCACACACAAATATATACATATAGACAGGGTTCAGAGCATAGGCTCCATCAACCTCTCAGTTAGACATTCTGAAGGTCCAGCAATAAAAAGGACTCAGCTGGAAAGAGCCCCCCACCCACCCCACCCCACCCGACCCACACACCTTACCCTGAAGGTCTAGCAGTAAAAAGGACTCGGCTAGAAACAGCCCTCCACACACAAACCCCTCACCTCCACCAATCAAGTGTCAACACACTGGATGACACCCAAGAACCATATGTAAGGAAACATCTCCATAATTCATCAAAATGAAAGCAATCAACAAAAACAAGACAAAAATATAATTTTCAGTTGCCTCCTTCCAAAGTTCTCCTAACAGATCCACATTGGCATCTGGAAAAATTACAAAGCTATAGTACAAGCTACACTTAGCTAAAAGCTTGAAACACTGAGATTGCTTTTGTAGACTCACCCGCTATGGTCTGTGTCAAAATACTGAAAAGCTTTGAATAGATCATCATCCCTTTCAAGTCGATGTCTATGCATTGTTGCAGTAACAAACTCAATGTAGTCAATTGTTCCATTTCCATCCACATCAGCCTAAAATATCGAACCATAAACAGGATACATAGGACCAAGAAATCTGAAGGGAAGCCCAATAAACAGATAAATTCAGTTAAATGAATCATACTTACAGCTTCCATAAGTTGCTTAACTTCAGCCTCCGAAAGCTTTGATCCAAGGCGGGCCAATCCTGATTTTAGTTCTTCATAAGTGATTGTCCCACTATTGTCTGTATCCATGTTTGCAAACATAGCTTTCAAACCTTTAATTTCTTCTTCAGATAAATTTTCTGCAATGACCTGGGATCCCAATTAATAAAATGTCAGGAGGTTGAAATTTGAAAACCTCAGGGAAAATGGAAAAAATTTGAAAACCTTCAGGGAAAATGGAAATTGATGATATCTTCCATTGCCTTTTTAGGTATCTAAATACATGTTTAACAACTGCAAAAACTGAAATTTCTCCACCTGTGATGTGAATTCATTTCTTTGATATACAAGAGATTGTATAGGCTCGCGAAAATGAGAGAGAGGAAACCTCGTGACTTGGACCAAGTGAAGTGCATTAAAGATGAGAAGTGTGAGGTGTTTGTGGATGAGACTTCCATTAAGCTAAGGTGACAAGCTTACTTTCATAAACTCTTCAACGAAAAAGGGGATAGAGATATTGAGTTGGGTGATATGGCGTACTCTGATAATCATCGTGATTTTGGTTATTGCAGGCGTATCAGAGTTGAGGAAGTTAGAAGTGCTATTAGTAGGATGAGCAGAGGGAGAACGATCAGACCCAATGAGATCCCGGTGGAATTTTGGAAGAGCATGGTCAAGGATGGTATTGAGTGGTTGACTAGGTTGATTAATGCTATTATGAAGATGTCTAAGATGCCCCGTGTATAGGGATGGCAATTGGCCAGGGCTTGACGGGTACGGGGCGGGTTTAGAGCTATGCGAGGCGGGGCGGGTTGAGGGTTTATATTTGAAGAAAATTAAATATTTTTACTCAAAGATATAAATTTTTTATATTAATCATTGTCTTTAATTTTATATTTTAAAAAAAAAAAATTTAACTAGACATGTCAGGTAAATTATTAGTTGTTGAAATATTAATTAGATGCTTTTAATTAACGATTAAGAAATAATTGTTGAAATGTCAAATAAAAATAGTCAATTAGTTATTGAGATGTTAAATAGCGAAATTTTAAAACAATTACGAATTTTAATTTTCATATTGAATTCAATTAAAAAATAAAAGGAACTTTAATTTAAGTTACAAAATTTTGAGGGGCGGGTCTATGTAGGGCGGGGCGGGTAGAAAATAAAATAAAATCATTATGTGGGGCAGGGCAGGGCGGGTTGAGCTCTACCCACCACACCCCCGCCCCACCCATTGCCATCCCTACTGATGAATAGAGTACAAAGGTTCCATCTAAGTTGCTCAGACTCTCCAAAAATGTTGCCGCACCTGTGTCGGATCCTTCGAAAGAACACTATTTTTAGAGGATCCAAAACCCACCCGTCGATAGTTTTGAAGAGTCCGAGCAACATAGGATTCCATTATACAAAAACAAGGGTGATATTCAAAACTGTAACAATTACAGGGGTATCAAGTTGTTAAACCACACTATAAAGGTCTGGCAAAGAGTGGTGGAGTTAAAGGTGAAAAAAGAGTGTCTATTTCAGAGAATCAGTTCGGATTTATGCCAGGGCTGTCGACTACTGAAGCAATCCATCTTGTTCAGAGATTAGTGGAAAAATATAGAGAGAAATAGGGACCTTCATACGGTGTTCATTGACCTTGAGAAGGCCTATGATAAAGTTCTGAGAGATGTGCTATGGAGATGTCTAGAGGCAAAAGGTGTTCCAATAGCGTATATTAAGGTGATAAAGGACATATATGATAGAGCCAAAACTCGGGTGAGAAAGGTGGCAGGAGACTCAGAGTATTTTCCTGTTGAAATGGGACTTCATCAAGGAACTGTCTTGAGCCCTTTTCTTTTTGCCTTAGTTAGGGATGAGCTGACACAGTTTATCAAGGAGGAGGTGTCATGGTGTATGTTATTTGCACATGACATAGTACTGAGTGATGAGACTCGGGCTAAAGTTAATGATAGATTGCAGGTTTGGAGGCATACTTTAGAGTTCAAGGGGTTCAAACTGAGCAGGACCCAAATGGATGAAGTGCAAATTTAATGTTGCGAGAGATGAAACAGACATTAAAGTGATGCTTGCCACTCAACCTATTCCAAAGAAAGAAAACTTTAAGTATTTTGGGTCCGTCATCTAGAATAATGGTGATATCAATGATGATGTCACACATCGTATTGGGTCAGCATGAATAAAATGGAGGCTTGCCTCTAGAGTATTGTGTGATAAAAAGATACCACCTAAACTTAAAGGCAAGTTTTACAGAATAGCGATTAGACCATCTTTGCTTTATGGGGTAGAGTGTTAGCCAATTAAAAACTCACATGTTCAAAAAATGCAGGTCGCAGAAATGAGGATGTTGAGATGGATGTGTGGACATACCAGGAGTGATAAGATTAGGAATGACATAATTCGTGAGAAGCTAGAAGTGGCCCATGTGGCTGACAAGATAAGGGAAGCGAGACTGCGATGGTTTGGAATGTGCAGAGAAGAAGTATTGATGCTCCTGTTAAGAGGTGCGAGAGGTTGGATTTAGGGGTTATACGGAGGGTTAGAGGTAGACCGAAGAAGTATTGGGGGAAGGTGATCAAACAAGATATGGTGAAACTTCATCTCACCGAGGAGATGACCTTGGAGAAAAGAAATGGAGGACACATATTAGGGTAGAAGGCTAATAGTAGGTTGATGTACGACCTTATGATTTAGTAGGTTAGTAGGAGTAGTCTTTATATCCTGTGTTGTCATTATCTATCTTATATTTGTTACTTTATCGTATTTACATATTATCATTTGTTTTTCATTATTAGTCGTTTTTTTCCTTTTCTTTTCCCTTCTTTTCCATATCTGTATCTTCTGCTTATGGGGCTTGATTTTTGAGATAAGGGTTTTTCGGAAATAACCTCTCTATCTCTATGAGGTAGGGGTAAGGTCTGCGTACATGCTACCCTCCCCAGACCCCACTTGTAAGATTCCACTGGGTATGTTGTTGTTGTTGTTGTTGTTGTTTTTGATATAGACATTTTGTGAAGGAAAAGAATACATCAACAAAGAGCTAGTTCAACCCCAAAAAAACTTGTGTAGAGGAAAGAATCTGTTGATGTTACAATTTTTATTAAGGAAAATTAAACTAATTGTTTTTTTTAATTTTTCGTTGATGACCGTGGTGTCCAGTGCCTGCTTTGAGGACCCGACTAATATTCCACGGGGCCCTGATGCACGATCGAGTAACACATCAGTGGCCCTGGGGATTTGATCCTGGGACCTTGTGGCATTTTTGCCCAAGGTTTTAACCATTGGACCAACCCCTCAGGGGTCATTTGATGTGATGGATAAAGAAATTTAATCCCGGGATAACTTTTAAGTGGGCCACAATTCATTGTTTGGTTGCACAAGTTAGAATAACTTATCCCGGGATTAACAATTAATGCTGGGATAAGTTATCCCTCCTTGTGGGTGGAATAATAATCCCAGGATAAGTTATTCTGGATTAAGTATGTAAAATTGCAAAAATACCCCCCTTTAAACTCTGTTTTATACATTATTTTATATTCATGTATATTAGCATAATTTTTAATAATATTTATAATAACATTCACTATCTTAATT
>JAOTQR010000045.1:6384998-6399039 GCA_025774065.1 Solanum ossicruentum | reverse complement strand
TTTTAAGAATGAATAGCTAGAGGTTGCAAAGAGAATATTAAAAAAAAAAAAAAACTAAACAAGGTGAAGGATATTTTTGTAAACAAACAACTTGTTCTTAGAAATTATGCAATAAATAGTATTATGAATATGACAAACCAAACAAGAAACAAAAACTACTCTCAGCATAAATAATCCCATCATAACTTATCTCAGTATAACTTATCCCAGTATAACTTATCTCACAATAACTTGTATCCAAACCAAACGATCCCTCACGGTTTAAATTAAACCAATTGTTTGACAACTTTCTTGAAGACATGAGACTTCAGCTTGATTGTAGTTATATTTTCTACTTCCAAGTCACAAGGAAATTCATCAGATCACTTTTACTGCTGAAGAAACAATGATGAAAGTCAAAGAGACATTCTAAGTAATGACAATCTATGGACAGTATTATACCACTTGTCATGTAGAAACAATAGTTGCAATGTTAGATTCTACCTTCAGTGCTAATTTCTTGAGCTTGTTCATTGCCCTGAACTGCTTCATTCTGGAGAGCACTGCACTGTCTATTGGCTTGTCTGATGCTTCTCCACTTCGAAGCCATGGATGTTCTGTAGAAGCAAGCACTAAGAATATTAAGGAGGCACATAATTTAATTCCAGCATACTACTAAACAAGCTCCAAGCAAGTGAAGCCCCCTACTCCCAAATCATATATCGAGAAACCAAGAAACCTGAGAAGCAAGTCAAAATGGAAAAGACTAAGCAGACACCAAAAGAACAAGAAATACTCACCAACACATCACAACATTGGACATTTTAAGACAACCTAGTGTACTTTTATCCACATGCTGACACTTTGATTTATCAAAAAGAATCTGAAGGAACAAGTATTTGAGGCTACTTGTGATACAACAGAAGCTTAACGTTCGTAAGAAATAAGTCGACAAACAACATAACTATCAGCTTCTACTGGTAGCAAACAACCTCTGTCCCTTTCTTGTCATCATCATATTAGTCACATAGAGGTTAAACACTTCACTCTTGTAGAAACTTCCATAAAAAGAAATCAACATGAAACTAGAGGGGTATAGATGAAATCTATTTTCTTGACAAATATTAAAGATCAATTACTTACACCTCTTGAGGAAAGTGGACCACCAACTATACAACTGTAAGCTTAAGAAAGGTGTACACTGAAGTGTTTTTTCTTAGTCTAGTCTTGCCTTTGCTGTTATTCTACTAAAAATTGGCAAATATCTCGTGTCATTTTAGAGACTACACCATTTTTCAGTTCACCTCCATTTCTACAAGTCGTGGGGGTGGGGTGGGGTGGGGGGTGTTCAGATAATTACTTGTGCTTTAATAGAACAATCATCCTTCCATCTCCTAGTTCTTCTACTGAGCACCAATCGACTATTGAGTCTTCATCACCTACTTCATCTTCACCAATACGACCGCCAATTGTTCAAGTTTACTCAAGAAGACAAAAAACTGATGATACATGTCCTACATCAATTCTTTCGTCATCAAATCCTCCTCCACGTGATACTCTAGAAAATTTTGACCTTCCTATTTGTTCCTCGAAAAAGCATACGTCAATGCAAATCCACATATTCTATTACCAACTTTGCTTCTTATGAACATTTATTTTCTGCATCTAGTTGTTTGGTTGCCTCTCTAGACTCTTATCTCTATCCGCAAATAGTGAACGAAGCCTTGATTCATCCTGGATGGCATGTTCTAATGCTTGAGGAGATACATGCTTTAGATGAAAATCACACTTGGAGTTCGATAGATTTACACAAAGTAAAGAGAGCAGCAGGACACAAGTGGTTTTTGCAGGCAGTTAATCCTTATGGCCCGGTTGTGAGACTTAAGACTAGACTCGTGGCTAAAGGTTAAGAATTTTGGGGTGGATTACACTAATACCTTCTCCCCGGTAACCAAGCACTCCTCTATTTTCTTGCTTATTTCTTTGGTTGCTTCCCAATATTGGCCTTTACATTAGTTGGATATCAAAAATGTGTTTTTGCATGGTGATCTCCATGAAGAAATATATATGGAGCAACCACCAGAGTTTGTTGTTCAAAAGGTATATGGGAAAATTTGTTAACTGAGAAAATCTCTATATCGTCTAAAATAAAGTCCTCATGCTTAGTTTGTAGAGTTTAACGAAGAAATTCAAGAATTTGGATTGAAGAAGAGCAAGTGTGATCACTTAGTCTTCTACATACAGTCAGTGGTTCGTATTATTCTTCTAGTTGTTTATGTTAACGATATTGTTATCATAGGAGATGATTGCACGGGAATTTCTTCTTTCAAGAAGTTTTTATATGCCAAGTTTCATACCAAAGACTTGGGGCAACTGAAATGTTTCTTGGGCATAGACGTATAGCAAGAAAGGGATTTTCTTGTCCCAAAGAAAGTATGTACTTGACCTACTTGCACAAACTAGAAAGTTGGGAGCCAAGTCATGTGGCACACCAGTGGTTCCTAATGTACACCTTACTAAAGATGATGGTGACCCTTTTGATAACTCGGAAAGTAATAGAAGGTTAAATGGGAAACTGAAGTACCTTATAGTGATCTGTCCAGAATCCAATAATTGTTTATGCAGCTAGTATTATTAGTTAATTCATGTCTATACTGATAGTCAAACATTGGGCAGCCTTGAAATAAATCCTGTGATATTTGGAAAGAGTTCCTGGTCATGGCGTATAATTTAGTGATCAAGGACATACTCGTACCGAGTGTCTTGTAGATGTTGATTGGGTTGGATCAAGAATTGATAGAAGATCTACTACTGGCTACTACATCTTTGTTGGTGGAAATTTGATATCTTGGAGGAGTAAGAAACAAGATGTCGTATCTCAATCTACTGGGTATGATAACTCTCCCCAGACCCCACTTGTGGGATTCCACTGGGTATGTTGTTGTTGTTGTATCTCAATCTAGTGTATAGAGCTATTGCTCAATATGCATGTGAAATACTATGGATGCATCACTTTTTAGCTGAGGTTGGTTTGAAGCCCTTGTCGGTATGATAATCAGGTTTTCTGCACATTGCCTAAAATCCAATGTATCATGAGCAGAGGAAACATATTGAGGTTAACTGTCACTTTGTCCGTGAGAAGATTCAAGAGAACATGATGTCTACTGGCTATGTTAAGACATGAGAGGAATTTATCCGTGAGAAGATTCAAGAGATTAGAGAACATGATTTCTACTGCCTATCTGTCATGGGCTATGTATGGTTCGTAGGAAATGTTCTTTTTCATCATATCTAGTCTTTCTGCTTATGGGTTTTGCACTGAGGGTTTTAGGAAACAACCTCTCTACTTCTATGAGGTAGCGGTAAGGTCTGCGTACGATCTACCCTCCCCAGACCCCACTTGTGGGATATCACTGGGTATGTTGTTGTTGTTGTTGTTGATTTCTACTGCCTATGTTAGGACATGAGAGAAATTGGGTGATATCCACGAAGGCTTTAAATGGAACTCGGGTGGAGTATCTTTGTCACAAGTTGACATGATCAATATCTATAGTCGAACTTGAGGGGGAGTGTTACATAATATATGTAGATGCCTTTTCATATCGTATACCTAGCAAAACCATAGTAGATTTACTTAGGAATTTTATTGTTTATTTCCTTACATAATTTACTTGGACACCTACAAATAGCTCGCTCTTGGAATAATACAATAAGCAGATTTGTTCCCTTGTTTCTATTTTAAACTCTCCAAGTAAAGGGTTTAGTAACCCTAAGGGGTAAGCGGGTGGTGGAAATGGACCAAAATAGTGAGAGTTGTTGTCGAAAAGAAAATTCAAAAAGGCTGGATTAGGGATAGAAACAGCCACTGCATTGTACCTCTTCCATCACCAAACAACAACATTACCCCATCGCCTCAAAGGCTCCCGCCCATTGCGAGGTAAGGGGGGGTCGGATGTACGCAGCCTGACCCCTATGTTTAAAATATAGATCGACTGTTTCCGCATAACCCATGATGAGCGTCGAAAGTTGCATTGACTAACTGCTACTTCACAATTGAAAGAAGCGCAGACAGTTTAAAGAGCCATTTTGTTTTATTCCCTCATATCCCAAAGCCAAAAAATAGTAAATCTTTGGCTCCATCCGGCTGTGGAAATGACCTCTTCCATCACCCATTAATTTTTTTCCTTTAGTTTTTAATTTTGGATTCCAGCTCAATTAAAGTCTACTATCATATAAATTGCCTCATTAATTGAATTTGATTGTAGTTCTTCGTCTTCTTTATTAATAGATTGTTATCCACTGTTTAACAAAGACAGAATCTGTCACATACTTAATCCCCTCACTAGTGCTCTGGCAATATATAATACATAGTCATGCTATAGACCAAATACCCACGATCTCTCCATGCCCATATAAAATCACATTGTGGCAATAAGTACTACACAAAAAGAGAAGACTATGCCTAGCCTTTGATTACACAAAAAGAAAGAGAGATACCAAGAACTTCTGCTGATGTGATTCTGGTTTTCGCATCCTGCGTTAGCATTTTTCGAACAAGATCCTTGGCACTATCTGATATGGATGGCCATGGATCACTTTGAAAGTCAATTTCTCCTTTTAGTATAGCGTGGAATATTCCCTTGTCAGTTTCTGAAAAGATTTGACAAGACATGTTAAAAGAGAAATGCCAAAGATAACAACCAGTACAAGTATCTTATGATGTTTTTATCTCTGTCCTTACCATCCCAAAATGGAGGTACACCACTAAGGAGAATATACAAAATAACACCTGCACTCCACACATCCGCTTCCTTTCCATAACTGCGCCTCAGTACTTCAGGAGCTACATAGTATGAACTACCAACTATATCGTGGTACACCTTACCTGAAATAAATAAATAAAACAAGAATTTGAATTGTGTAGATCCTTAAAAAAAAGGATGCAGGAAACATGGATAGTTTAAGACAACAATGGCTTGATAAATGCTTTAAAAATAAAATAAAAGCATGGTGGGATCATCAATACACTGTCAAGAAGTGCACATAGAACTGATATAGGTAAAAAAGACTGACATGAGAGAAGCAGGCTTAGTGGTTTATTGAAAAATCAGATAGATTATTGAGAACTTGAAAAAACTTGAATTTCAAGAGAAGGGGATTTCCTGTGAAGCAAGCCTATTAATTATCTATAAAGAGAAAGAGGTCAGAGGGGGTTGGCGATGTGATATGAAGTGGTACATATTTAGTAACTTATTAGGTGATACTATGATGCTTATTTTTACGTATTAGTAACTTCAATTTCGAAGTCTTTCATTTACTTAACATTTTCGCAATGCCACTAATTCAGGTTAAAACATGAAGATCAAATCATCCAAGGATTCCTTTGTTGGTTGACATCATGAAATGTTGTAGTAAATTTTGTTCTAGCTAATAGGTCCTATAGAAATGTTTAGAAGCCGTGTTCCTCCTTTTAAGTTTGTAATAATCCTTCTGGAATCAGAATAGCTGATAACTCATACAATCTCATGTCTACGATAGCAAGAGCTTCCCTCATTAATTCTAGATCATACTATTTTGAATCTTATTTATCGTCACTCTTCCTTGACTGATTTTTTTTCTCTATGATAATATAATGGGCCAGACTGATGTTTCTCAAGTTATCTGCAGGGTTTAACTCTTCTTCTGCTATAGATCAAATAATGTCTGTCAAAAATAGTTTTTAAAAAAAAAAAAAAAAAGAGAGGCCTTGTGATTTTGACATTCAATTATACATAGTGTTAGAAAATTTTTATTGAAAGAAGAAAGGCTACTATTGTGCCATTGATTTCCATAAACGAGTCTTCCATCAGCTTCTTCACAGCTTAAAACTAAACCCTCTATTCCCGCTTTCCCTCCAAATACGTAACTGCTACAAAGATGTCTTAATTTTAGAGGAAGAAACTTTTCGTATTTCACAGCATAGGTTTCTTGCTCACACCATTGAATCATCTGATTAGGGTGTTACAAAATATTCAGTGAAATATTATTTTCCAGTATATGGCACATATTGGACATGTGTTCTATGCTAAACACTTGGGAGATCTCGTAAGATAAATATTGTTTAACCTGGCAGGTGAAACATAAATTCTGAAATGCTTTTCGATTAACGCACCCAAGGATGTGGACCAGTGGTCTGTGGTAAATGAAATGGGTTGAGAACCATGATATCTCAAGTTCAAATCCTAGTTTAGACAAAAACATTAGGTGATTTCTTCTCATTTTCTAGTTTTGGTGGACAGAGTCACCTCGTACCTGCTGTAGGTGAGAGGTGATAGGTGTCCCACGGAATTAGTTGAGTTCCACACAAGTTGACTCAGACATCACAGCTATAAAAAAAATGCATTCAGATTATGTGGTACTATTTTGATCAAATTTCTCATGAAATACTACCTAAAAGCCTCTAGTAGGTGAATGACATTGTAATGACCCTAAAGGTTATTTTAGAAATTTTTTGCAAAATTATCATTTTACCATTCATGTTATTTGTTCCAAGACATATTTGATCAGTTTGTGGATTTGACTTTGGAATTTCAATGAAAAGTTGAGAAATTTAAGAGTTTTTGACTTTTAAAAGCGTAAGTTGTTCAAAGGTGGTTTATTTGTACTGATCGGAGCTACGAGTCTCGGAATGGAACTCCATCAATTCTATCAATGTGGAAATTGTTCTAGGAGCATCGCCGTTATTAGTTTTGGAGTTGTTTCATGGAATTGAGGTCCTAAGATGAAAGTTTGAGTTAAACTAGAGCAAAGGTTTGACTTTGATCAACATTTTAAGTTTGAATGCTCAGATTAAATTTCTGATAAGTCTATTGGATTCAGAAGGTGATTTTAGGCCTAGAAAGAGCTTCAATATATCTTTCGGGAGTCTCGTGGGCGTATTGGTCTTTTTGAGCCTTAAGTTAGTTTAGTAGCGACTAATCGGATTTCGAGTCAAGGAGCCTCAGATTTGATTTTCGACGATTCCATTGAGTCAGCAACATAGAACTTAGTAGGATAGCACATATGGTTTGTGTGTACAAGGTTCAGAATGAATTTCAAGGGTACAATTGGAGATTTTGTGACTTGACCATATATGGTTTTATGGTGCAACACTCTCTTTCGTGATCCTGGTCGGGGATCTCACATTTGCAATGAGTACCTTTTTTTGTGTTTAGCGATCGCAATCGCAATCATTAGCCCGTGTTAGCGATGTTCATTCCCTATGAGCTCCATGATTGTGGAGGTTAGTGGCCCACGATCGCGAAGAGCAATTTAGGCCCAAATATTGTCAACTTCGAGAATTCTTCCCATTTCTCACATTCCATCATTTGGAGCTTTCGGGAGGCAATTATTGAAGTGATCTCTTGGGAAAAATCACTGGAGTAAGTTTCTTCATCAATTTTTTATCGTTTCCTATCAAATTCATCTTCCAAAGACATTTTAAAGTCGAGATTCAATGTTGTCTTGGGGTTTTTTCTTCCAAATTTTAGAAGTAGTAGTTCCATGATTTCGAATCTGTTTCTTGCTCAAATTTAATGAATTTTTCAACCACGAACTCCTCTTGAGTGAAGAACTTGATTTTCAACTAAAATTTCAGTTTTTTCCTTGTATTTTTTGAGGTAATTTTGGGACAATTTTGTTCCGAGATCTTAAACCTTACTATATGATATCGCTGAACTCCTTTTGATGAATTCTTTCCATTCTTTAATAGTTGAGGATCATTCCGGTGTTGGCATTTGAGGGTAGTTCTCCAGTAGAATGTTTGGATGCAGTTTTCGACCATCGAGATAGGTTTAGCAATCCTTCTATGAGACTAGTATAGGGTAATTAATTGTTGTTATGTCATAGGCTTTGGGATGGAATCATATTATGATTTGGGATTTGCCCATGTGGTGGCCTTAATTGTTACTTACGTTGCTTTGTAAGCATGTATTTCGTCAGTTGCCTGTCATAGAAGCTTGTAATACTATTTGACTTGTAATGCCCAAGAGAGGGATTGAGTTGTAGGTTGTAGCATACTTTGATAAATAAAATACTTTCTAAACGTTTGCTTATTTCAAATGAACTCTTTTCATTGTTTACGTATGACGGTGGTTATTATGTTTTGGTTGAGTTTTAAGAACTTCGAACCTTTTTATGTGTTGAGATGATCACTCCCTTCATGCATGTGTTGTGATGCATTCATCCTCGTTCATTGTATTATTGATCTTGGGAAGTTGCAAAATGTGGAAATTATTTTTGAATAAGAAAATGAGAAACCTTTAAAACCCTTGACCACTGCTAGATGGCAAGAGAGTGAGATATTGAGAGTGTGATTTGATATATGGAGTATGGGTCCTCCCTCGTTCCTTGTCTGATAGCCTTAGCTCGACAGGGTGTATACAACAGGCTTTGCAATAGTCATGACCCCATTGTACCATCACATCATTTCATCTAGTTACTTTGAGTATTTGACTTATCTGATGATGTTTGATATTACTTTAATCTTTTGTGTTTACTTTTTTTTATGTTGTTCTATATAAATTGGCAGCACCAATGCCGGAGTGGGACTTTTCTCTGTGCAGGTGGAAATGTTTCGTAGTTTATTTTATAAGTTTGATCATTTCCTTATACTCAGTCGGTCAAACCTATTGAGTATATGTGGATTGGACTCACCCCTACTTTTGTATCATTTTTTATGCAGATACTAGACAGGGTGTTCCTCTAGCAGTTGATCACCTCTAGCAGACCGCTTATTCAGATTAATGGTGAGAACCTGTGTTCTGAATCACTATCAGTTTCATCTCTTATATCAGTCTTTACTATTATTCAGAGATTTATGTTGTACTTACCTTTCCAAGGTTGTATTAGATGTTTTTTTATACTTATAACACCAGATTTGGGGGATATTCATCTTTGTGTTTCTTTTCTTTTCATTTGTGGCCTGACTTCCCCTTTCGGGAGTCCCCTATCTGATTTACTCTTTGGCTTACACATCAGCATGGAGTTTTGAGATGTGTGCTATCATAACCTTGGTTTTTGGGTCGTCATAGATACAACTTTGATTTTAAAAGTATTCTGCAGTGGTACATGATTCATAACAATTCCTCTTAGGTACTATATAAGAACTAGGAGAAAAAGATGGAGGTATTCCATTTTTTCAGGCATGACAATCTAAATTCATTTCCATAAAAGACTTGGTTGCTCTTCTGAGCTTAATAGATGGTACAGCTGTCACAATTTTGCCTTTAGAATAGTTTTACTTATATGCTACTGTTAATCTGCTGGAACAAAAATAAACTTGTCGATATACATTGATAGAAAAAACCTAGTAGCAATGAAGGCTAAGAAGTACGTGAAAAGACACCTAATCCAAGTTATAGTGAGCCAGAAACACAACAAATTTATCACAAAATCTTAACAATAATAACTAAAAAGTCTAAGTTCTTTGCACTTGCATTGTCAAAACATCTTTGTTTTTGGACAATCCAATCACTTATGAGACAATGATAGGTATATCTTTGTGATAAGCATTAATTGATAGTGTAGTAAACTTAGTAACTAACCTACTATCATTGGTTAAAATTAGACTAATAGTGGGAAAAAAAATTATGCTGTCAGTGTATATAACTTGAATCTTCAATTAAAACGGTGAGTGGCAAGAATATCACCTTCTTCAATGAAAACAGAAAGCCCAAAATCAGTAGCCTTTAGCATTGTATGTTCATCCTTCCTAGTCAATAGGAAATTTTCTGGCTTGAGATCTCTATGCATAACACCCATGAAATGACAAATATAGACAACATTTACGATCTGTCTGATAATATCAGCAGCATTCTTTTCAGAATAATATCTCTTGGCAATAATTTTATCAAACAATTCCCCTCCAGCACAAAGTTCCATGACAAGATGCACTGAATACTGGTCTTCATAAGCACCTTTGAATTCGACAATATTTGGTTGTCCACTCAAATGCTGCATAATTTGAATCTCCCTCTTAATATCCTCCGTGTCTTTCTTACACACAAGCTTCCTCTTCAATATAGACTTGCAAGCATAATGCTGCCCAGTAGAATTCTCTGTACAAAGATAAATGACTCCATATTGACCCCTACCCAATTCTCTCCCAAGTGTGTAATGTGCTTTAATGTTCTCAAATGGCTTACCCAAAACGGGATCTTGTTCTATTACTTGAATATTTGGTTTACTTTTCACGGTAACTTGGTGTGCATGTCTTTGTTGTTGTGTACTTTTCACAGTAACTTGGTGCGCATGTCTTTGTTGTTGTGGTTGTGGTTGTTGCCTGGGGGGCATATAAGGCCTCTCTTGGGGTGCTTTTTGATGATAATAAACCGGGTGCTTGTAATGCTGATATGCAGCAGTGCTCCCTCTTCTTGTTCTTGGCCTATTATCACCTTTACCATCTCGCTGTGCATATTTGTTCTTGCTGAAACAACCACCCATGTCTGCAATCTAGATTTAATTTTTATGACAATGTTGAATGCATGTTCAAATTGAATGGAAAGAATACTAATTCGAGGATTTTCTTGATGTTTAGATAACAAGAAAGAATTTGACTATGTAAATTTTTTCTTTCTTTGGATCAATAATGAAGATTCAGATTCTGGATAGTAAGAAAGACCAAAAATGAGATATTTGATAAGGGATATTCCTAAATGCCAAGGAGATTTAGACTCTGTTTATTGAATATTGCGTCTGAATGTTTTTCCTTTTCATATTCCCCTTGTTTTCCTCTAACAGCTTTTTCCAATTACCGAAAATAACGCAGTATCTCTTCCTTCTTCCCCGTACGTATAACATTTTCTTCTAAAAAAAAACATAATCTCCCTTTTTGCATCACCTATTATAATTATTGATTACCAATTTTTAAATCCTTGAAGATATGATTTCATATTGGATAAAGCTGTTGTAATTTAAAACTTATAGTAACGTCACTTTTCCTGGACAGAATTCCATTCTGTAAAATACATATTTTGAATGAAAATTGGATAAACATAAAGAATCATTGGAAAAAGATTGATTCTATTCTCACCAACAGGTGGGTAAAGTGGATAGTGGACTTGAGTTTGAATATTCACGGGGAATGATTTTTTTCAAATAAGAAATAATTGGGTTTTAATATGGATACTCAACGTCCAATTGGGACTTGATAGTGACGCTTACCTCTCACTATACCCGTGCACATCTCTGCATGCTAAAAGCAAACAAGCAATTTTTTTGAACTCCTTTCTAGATCTGCTCCTCCTATCTGTAAGTATCGATATATCGTAAAGCACTTGTAAAGCAAATATACGAATTTCTTGTTTTGGTAACTAATATTTTATTATACTATAATCTTTTCTATATATTAGAAATGATGGTATTTAACATGTTATTTTTAGTCATTAAGTAAAAATTTGAGTGTGTTTTGGTCTTTAAAATACTTTGTAAGATTTGCTTGCTTAAGTGGGTGGTCCTCAATGCTTAGTTATTTAGGCCTTATTAATAACGTCAAAAAAGTGTAATGATGACCCTGAAGGTCATTTTATTATTTTTAGAAGAAATTTTGTGTTTTCCCCTCTCGAAAATTATTTCGAGTCATGTTTAATCAGATTTTGGGATTAGTTTTAAAACTTTATTAAAAAATCGTAACTTTGGTTGTTTTGAGTTTTTAAAAGTTTAAGTTATTCGAAAGTGATTTTTGGTACCTATCAGAATTATGAGTCTTGGAATAAAATTCCAGCAGTTCCAAAATGTAAAATTTTGTCTAGAAGAATCGTCATTTCTGAATTTGGAGTTGTTTGGTGGATTGAGGTATTATATTGGAAGTTTGAGTTAAAGTGAATTCATATTTGACTTTGGTCAATGTTTTGAGTTTAAGTGCTTGAATTAAATTTCCATCGCTTCTCTTGGGTTTGAGAGGTGATTTTAGCTCTAGAATGGGTTTTGTATAATTTTTACATGTCCAAAGAGCATTTTAGTATTTTAGTGCCTTAAGTTATTCTAGTTGTGAGTTATTGGGTTCCAGGTCAAGGAGACCTCAAATTTCATTAGCTTCGATCACGAGGAGAGAAGAGCGGACCATTGAAAGTCTCAACTCCTATCTACCCATGATAGAGAGTTTGATTTTAAATCCAACGATTATTGACCTACGAATCTGCTATTACGCAACTCAACCCTTCTCTGTAAACTCTTTTAGCTGTTGGATGCGCAAAACAACCTATTCCCCTTTACGATGATTCTGTGACCTTTGACACGTTACACCAGGTTGCACATGGGAAGAAAGTCATTTCTAGCTCTTTGAATGAAGACATTCTTGGGCTGTAGGAAGAACATCTCTCTCTGTCTATTGGTTCACTCGTGACCGAGAAAACACTGGTTTCGCTTGGTGGCTGGGAATGCCCAACTTATCAATCTATACGGTAAACTACTAGGGGCTCATGTAGCCCATGCTGGGACGATTTCATTGAGTCTGAAACATTGAATTAGTATGGTTGTATATATGATTTGTGTGTACGAGATTTTGAAAGAATCCCGAGAGTTGATTTCAAACTGTTGTTGTGGTTTAAGAATTTGTTGATATTTGATGCTCAGGTGCCACTTAAACGGTGCTCTGATAAGCGATGGTCCTCTTAAGCTAGCCTAGATATGTAAAAGTGGAGGTCCACTAAAGCGATCCTTAGCTGCAAAAGCAAAGTCCGTATTTTTCTCGATTGTTGCTTAAGCGACCTTAGTTGTTTTTAAGGCATCTAATGCTTGTTTTATGGACTGTTCTTAGGAATTACTTTTCTTTTGAAATTTTTTTAACTTGGTAAGCTCATGGAAGGTGATTTTGAAAAAAAAATTCAAGTGTAATTTATCGGATAAGTGATTTGAACTTTGAATATATATTACCCATAAATATCGACCTTCCAATTCTTGATTTTGAACTTTAAAATTTTGAGAGTTTTTCCACGAACATGGAGCTTTGATGAGTTATGAATTTTGAATTGATTTCAACTCCGTTTTTGGAGATTTCCACCATTGATTTTCATATATTTCGGATATCATGATTTTTTGTTAATCCTCAATTTTACCTCTAATTTTTGTAGAAGAAATTTTTGACTCATTTTGGATTCGAGTTCTAAAATTAATGAACTTGGTGTTGCTTTTCTCATAATCTTTTGATGAATTCACACTTGAATAGATCTCGTTGAATTGGAAATTTGACGAAAAAGAAAAGCTCAAGTGTTGGAGTGATTGCTTGATTTATTTAAGTTAAGTGGATTTCTAAACCTTCTTATATTATTGAATCCTATATTTCCTTCCTTTTATATTGCGGAGTAATGAAAATATGGATGTGGATTGAATTATTTGTAAAATGACTTAGGGCTTGTTTGGAAAGCCACCTGGTAATTGGAGTTGGTGTAATTACTAAGGTGGTATTTGCCAGTCAAGTAATTACACAACCTTGTAATTACTATGACCTGTTTGTTTGCAATAATATTGTAATCACAAGTGTGTTATTTGGTTTCATAAATATAATTACAATGTTATATTAAAATTTAAAAATAAAAATTAATTATCTAAAAACTAAAATTTATATTAGATAAATAAGAGATATTATTTGAAATATACTAATTAGTAACTATGTTCTTAATTAATATTGTAAAAAAATTAAATTTGTATTTATCACATTAGCATATTTTAATTAAATTAATCATAAAAAATAAAAACACAAGACTTATACGAACATTATCAAATGCATGTTTGACAAAAATATAAAATATTGTTGACACCCAATTTTTACCCTCCACGGTGTCAAATTAGGCATCGAGCTTTGTTTTATTTTT
The DNA here is from genome assembly GCA_025774065.1 of Solanum ossicruentum. Classification (NCBI taxonomy): domain Eukaryota; kingdom Viridiplantae; phylum Streptophyta; class Magnoliopsida; order Solanales; family Solanaceae; genus Solanum; species Solanum ossicruentum. The sequence continues at coordinate 6,385,231 of JAOTQR010000045.1, read as the reverse complement.
AACGATTTTTTGAACCATTATTTTTCAAAAAAAAAAAGAGTTAATGCAGCGCGTAGGGGCCACGCGCCCCCAAATCCTTATTTTCCATCTCCTTCTTCGCTCAAACGAAAGAACAGAGAGCCAGAAAACCAGAAAAAAAAAAACAAAAGCCCAAATCCCCAAATCCCCCTTTTCTTCTCTTCTCCTTCTTCCTAAAATTCAAATGGTCCAGAGGCCAATCGACGGCCCTTTTC
>JAOTQR010000045.1:6370431-6384898 GCA_025774065.1 Solanum ossicruentum | reverse complement strand
ATTTCTTATTTATTTGTTTTAAAAAAACAACATAATCTTATATGATACCAATTGAGTATCAGTATACTACTAGAGTATCACAGAGGATTGAACATATTCAATATGATAACGGTATGATATATATATATATATACCATGAGTTTATATTTCATAGTATTTTTGCTGATGTCAGGCGAAATAAAAAAGGATAGATGGGGTAAGAAAGTAAATATTTTGGGTCATGACTCAATTAAGGATAAATAATTTTATTGAGTCTATTAAAAATAAATAATTTTCAATTAGATGTATTTTGTGTACTTTTCCCCTATTTATTAAGCACACAATTCATTTAGAAGAGCTAGGTGTAGAAATAGTGTGACTTTTTTGTATGGGCCGGGGCAATTTTGGATGTTTGGGCTGACTTGCCATCTCCCACTCCTTGTTTTTGGAAGAAATTACAAAACTATCTCTTATTTAGAAAATATTTATCACTTATAATAACATAATTTTTTAATTATATATAGCAAATTGATTAAATATCCAATATTTTTGTTAAAATTTGCTCAATTTTCTCAAATCTTTTATTTTTCTATCTTTTGCTATAGATGTATGATAATAAAATAAAAGTATATTTAGTTATGATAAATATTAATTAAAAGGCTTCACTTAGATAATTTTTTCCCTCATTATTATTATTAGTATTAGTTTTTAGAAATATTTGAATAAAAAAGCCCAGAACTCAAATTTAATTTTTTTAAAAAGGCACAAAATTCATCGTGGCGTCCAAAACTTCAATTCTAAGCAGAAGATCCAAGAAAGAGGTATCGACTCCGGAGTTTACATACGCTTCAATTAGCATTCATTCATTTTACCAAAAAAGGGGTAATATTAATATATAGAATGATACTATTGTATATGTATGGATCAGTTGACTTTTTTCTTTTTCATTTAAATCTAGAATTCGTTTCTAAACGTACACGATAATCTTTTCCATGACACTCACTTTCAATAAACCTCAGGAATTCTTTGGAGAACAGGACGCCATTGATGCTGATTCCGATGATGAATGCCATATTTGCCCCTGGAATTGATTAATATTGCAGATAAGACTTGGTCTACCGTAACACCCTGCATGTTCGCTCTTGCTAACATTTGCTCCAGCTCCTTGTTTGTTATTCTGATTTTTGTTCCTCTAATCTTACTATTTAAAGATGAAAAAGTAGCATTTATACACAAAAGTTTTTCTTTCTCTGCATCTAAACTTGTCACTTGTGCCACAGATTCTTCATGTCTCAAACAATTTCCCATCTTCAATTCCAACAATTATGATATTTTTTTTATAAAATATATATGTTTGCAATTGCATAGAATAGATGTTTCTATATTTATAGCTAGGCAGACGAAGGTGGGTGGAAAATTCAGTTTTTAGCCACCATTCGTTTACTAATTCTTTTCCTGCTTTTTAATGTTTTTTATGTGTTGTTTTTGACTATAAAGGTGTTCTCGAAGTTTGACATTGTGAAGATAATAATATATATAATAAAAAAAGACTGGAATCTGCTTTATGTCCACTGATTTTTCGCTAAGTTGTTGATTTTCTTCAGCATTCTAGAACTATGCTTAATTTTCCTAACCAATTTTTGTAATCGTAATTAATAGAATCAGGCTTCACCTACTCCTTTCTCTCCTTCCACATATTCCCATTTTTGATATCTTCACGAAAAATTATATTATTTATATATTTAACGAAAATTTTATCTTCACTACTGAATACAGGCACTCAAAGAATGTTTTGTTTTATTTTTTCGATTCTAGTAAAATTCTTTTGGGGCCTTCTACTTCTAGATATATTATTTCCGCCGGTAATTGGAGGGCCCCTTTGAAAGACTTTCCCATGTGCTTCCAAATGATAAGAAACCTTGCAGCAACCATTTTCTCATTTAGTCGAGATTTTAGTTTGACTTACACAACACTCAATTTGGGTCTGCACATTTTTGTCAGTGTTTCTTTTTGTTTGGGGATTAGAACATTCCAAATCAAAGCTACATATGCATGTTTGACTAGTATACTTGTGCATCCTTGCTCACAGGATAGAAAAGCAAAACTGCAATTGATACTTGTGCGACCCTTTAAATAAATGGTTTTTCACTTTTTGTAATGATTTGGTTGATCATTTTTTTTATGTTATCTATAAAAATTACTATTTTACTCCCTCGTAAATTGTTTTGGACCTATTATAAACTGTTTGAATGGTTGGAATTAAAATCCAAAGTTTTAAAAGTTGAAAATAAGAGTTTTGACATTTTTGAAAGCTTAAATTGCTGAAAAAAAATGAGTTTTTGTACTATTTTGAGTTATGAGTGTCGTATTAGAGATTCGTCAATTCCATTAGCTTTGGAACATAAAAAATGAACTAAAATATGTTACAGAACTGATTTCGGAGTTAAAATGAGGAGTTTAGGCCCAAAGTTATGATTTTAGTTTTTTCAGGAACCAAATTTTGACTTTGGTAAATATTCAGAGTTTGGAAGCTCGGATCAGAATTCCAACAGTACCAATAGTTTTGGATGGTGAAACTGACGCTAGAAATGATCTCGTAATAATTTTTGGAGTTGTCGAGAGAAGTTTTAATATTTTGAGTTTTAAACTAGTTTTATCGGCTTGTATTGGTAATTGTGGCGAGGAGGCGTTAAAATCGATTTTTGATTATTCCGTTGATTCTAGATCGCTATTTCTAATATGGACACATATTTGGTTTGTGAAATTCTGAGTTCGGATGAGTTTCAAGGGCCCATTCCAAGTAGGGAATTGAACTTGAGATTGCTGGTTTTTGCTGATATCTCGTGCAGGTGTCCTAGACCTCCACGTTCGCGCCTCTCTCCATGCTTTCACAGAGGCTCAGCTCCTTTGACCTTTGCGTTCACCGATGTGAGCCAGCATTCGTGGAGGGTTGGTTATCTTGAACCCCCTGTTCGCAGCTCCATGTCCGCAATCTCGGTGTAGTTTTTATACCTGGACAATTTTAAACTGGCAAAACACCATTTGAACTTCTAAGCTCTTTGAGGCGATTTTGAAGAAAGGTTTTCGAAGATTTTTGTTGGTGGTTGATCAAATTGTGGAATCAATTTGTGGATTGAATTGATTGAAAGTTTATCTTAGTGCAGTTCAGTATTGAGATAGGTTTGACTAACCTTTTGGTACTAGATTTGAGTTATTGATCATGTTCATGGGATAATTGTGAGATTTAGATGGATAATTGTATAATTAAGTTGATGTGTTGAAATAATGATGGAAAAGGTGATTCCGATTGAGCCGAATTGTGATATAATTTTGATCCTATCGATGAAGTGAGATGAAATATGATGAAATTATGATTACTTGAGATCAAATGTGATTAAATGAGACTTGTGAGACTAATTGGGACGAGTTAGGTCCGATAACAATGACATACATGTATTTTTGGGATGAGTTAGATCCGGTATCATTGATATACTTGTATTTTTAGGATAAGTTAGGTCTGATATTATTGATATTCTTGCATACTTGGGACGATTAAGGTCCAATATTATTGATATCTTGACTATTGATATAATTATGATGATCTAAAACATGATGACAATTTAGGTATTAGCTGTGACACTTGATCTTACTCCTTGTGTACATATGATTAGTATGAGTTTCATGCATCAGTATTCCTGTTTTAATACTATTCTACATGTTTAAATGCATATTTGGGTTGCACCATTGATGATTTACATCTATCGTTTGTTGCTTGTATCATCCCTTGACTCGAGTAGGAGGCAAGGGTGAGATTCATGCTTATATTCCTTGACCACAAGTAGGTGGCAAGGACTTGACATCATAATATCCCTTGACCACGGGCAGGTGGCAAGGCTGTGTCACACTTGGTATTCGTAATAATGAGTTGTGCATTATATCTATATTATGGTTTTATGGCATTATGGGTTCTTGAAGAGATCTTAGCTCATCATTGTTGTGTATATTTTGCTAAGTACTAGCTATTTGGATGTAGGGACAGGGTTCTTCGTTATTACATATTTATTTCGATTTCTCTCACCCAGTCGGTTGAACCTACAAGGTACATTTTGGTGTACTCACTCCTACTTTGTTTCTTCCCTGCAGATCGAGTACAGGGACTTGTACAGGGTAGCTAATTCACTCTAGTTGATCTTTGTTGTATCCATCCAAATCCTTCTGGCGAGGCTCAATCTTCGAGTCACATGGGTCTTTTGGATTTTCTTCATTTTCTCTAAATACTCTAAGACAACCTTGTATTTCATTTGAGATATGTGTATTTATTCTTTTTTATTGCTTTAGATGCTCTTGTACTCATGACTCCAAATTTTGGGATTTGTTATGTTATCTTTGAGATGGTTTTTGTTTTATTTCATCTTCTTTTGTTTGCGATCCGATTTGGGTCATGACAAGTTTAATATTAGAGCTCTAGGTTCGTTGGGCTCGTGATTTATGAGCAGGGTGTCTAGTAAAGTCTCACGAATCGATGTGTAGACGTCCACACCCATCTTTAGGAGGCTACGAGATACTTAATAGGAAAAGGTTTTCACATCTTGCTTCTATTCATGCGTTTCTTTGTATTACCCATTTTGAGATTATCTAATCTACTCCTTTTATGCAGATGTTGATTACCAAATCTCATCGATTAGTGGGAGAGCCCAAGGCACCTAATATGGCTCGCACTCGAGGTTAAGGCAGAGTTTAGGATAGGTTTAAGAGATGAGCCATTGCTAGAGGTGCAACTTCGCACTGAGGAGAAACTAGATTGGCTTCTCTGGAGCCTGATTTTGAGCGAGAAGGGATTACATATCCTATTATGCCATCATCAACCCCAGAGACTACACCCTTAGTTCAAGGATTATTCTTGAGGGTATTGGCTAGATTGGAAGGAGCACCTCCTTCCCTAGTTACTGTTGATGTACCGATTTCTACCACACCAGTTGGTCTTTCTGTAGTCATATTCGAGCCAGCTATGATCCATGCTTGTCCTTCTATAGTTCCAATAGCTTCTGCTATGACTTCCATGTTTCCGCTTCAGTCATCTAGACCGAGTTTGGGTTCTTAGTTTTAGAGTTTGGCTATTGCTCCATCTATTGCACCTCCCTTGTTTATTGTGCCACCATTTTCTGCTAGCCCAACCATGTCTACAGTGGAGCGAAAGAGCTTTGAGAGGTTTGTACGGTTTACTCCGCCGCAATTTGATGGCACTCCTAGTGATAGAGCCTATGGTTTTTTTATCGAAGTGTCAGGACTGGTTATGCAACTTGGCTAGTCTTGAGTCGCATGGAGTTGCCTACACTTCATACCAATTCACCGGCCTTGCCAAGGAATGGTGGAGGTCAATTGTGGCCCGTAGACCAGTTCGACCTCCAACTATGACTTAGGGGTAGTTCACAGAGATATTTTTAGAGAGGTCCATGCCTTACAGCCTCTGAGACAGCCACTGAGACGAGTTTGATAGGCTATAACAGGGTTCTATATCTATTTCTGATTATGAGGCTAGATTTCATACATTGCCAAATATGCCTTGTCCATTTTTACCATTGAGTTAGAGAGGATTCAATGGTTTGCCAAGGGCTTGGCAGGATATTTTCAAGAGGCTACAACTTTTTTAATGTTGGATGGAGGCACTTTTTAGAGTGTTGTGGATAACACTCGTATGATAGAGCGTATCAGGCATGATAGATCGGGTGGCGGGAAGAGATATCATCAACATAGTTAGTTTAGTGCACCTCTGTCTCGGGATAGAGGATTTTAGAGATAGAGCCATAATGGCAGGGCAGTTCAGACAACTTTTCCAGCATTTGAAAGTGGTGACGGGTCTAGGCCTACTCAAACAGGCCGTGATAGCTCCCTTGGTTCAGCTAGATGTGGTGGTTCTATGACACAGTCATCTCAGGGGCGAGACCCCAAGGCTTTTTATTTTTGTGATGAGGTTGGGCACTTCTCCAACTGTTGTCCATAACGTGTGTTTCCTACTCTGGCTTCAGGACCTCAAGTAGTAGCTAGAAACACCTCTTATGGCATGAGGGATAGTGCTAGAGTAGGTCTTGATACAACGAGAGGTGGAGCCCGTGAAGGTTACAATCTAGTGGTGGTCGTAGAGTTTGCTATACGGTCCCAAATAGAGCCGAGACAGAGGTTTCTGATGCAATAATCATAGGTATGTTCTAGTGTGCCATCGTTCAACTTCAGTTATATTTGATCCAAGCTCTACGTATTCCTATGTGTCGGCCTAATTTGCTCCTGATATTGATGTTATGTGTGAGCCGCTTGCCGAGCCTATATATGTATCCAACTCAGTAGGTGAATCTTTAATAATGAATTAGGTATACCAGGGTTGTGTTGTGACTTTTTTGGGGAGTGACACTGTTGCTGATATGATATTGTTAGATGTGGTAGACTTTGTTGTGATTTTAGGTATGGACCGGTTATCACCTTTTCATGCTATTCTTGACTGTCATGTGAAGAACGTGACCCTAATTTGCCATGACTTACCTCAGTTGACATGGCTAGAGCACTTAGTTCCTATCATAAGGGTGTTATTTCTTATATTCATGCTTGTGGACTGATGAGGAAGAGGTGTTTGGACTATTTAGCTCATGTTTGGCTGTTTTTCAAAAATCCCCATCATTGGAAACTACCAGGGTTGCTAGAGAGTTTATGGATGTATTTCTAACTGATTTTGCCTGGTGTTCCGCTGGATTATGACATTGACTTTGTTATTAATGTAAAGTCGGGTACTATGCCCATATCAATTGCCCTCTTAGCGGATGACTCTGGCTGAATTAAAGGAGTTAAAGGAATAATTGGAAAACTTGTTGAAGAAAGGCTTTATTCATCTGAGTGTATCTCCCTGGGGTTCTCTTGTATTATTTATGAAGAAGATGGATGGCACTATATGTTTGTCTATTGACTATCATTAGCTTAACAAAGTTACCATTAAGAACAAATATCCCCTGCCTCGCATTATTGATCTTGTTGACCAGCTGCAGCATGGCTCGTTATTCTCCAAGATTGAATTGAGGTCCAGGTATCATCAATTGAGAGTTTGGGAGTGTGATATCCCAAAGATAACTTTCAGGATCCGTTATAGGCATAACAAGTTTATGGTTATGTCATTCGAATTGACTAATGTTCTGGCTACTTTTATGAAGTTTATGAACAGAGTGTTCACGCCCTATTTAGACATCTTTGTGATTGTATTCATAGATAATATGTTGGTTCATTCCAAGAGTGAGGCAAATCGTGGTCAACAATTGAGGACCGTACTTTATAGATTGAGGGAAGAGAAATTGTATGCAAAGTTCTTAAAGTGCATGTCTTAACTTGAGTCTGTTGTATTTCTTGGCCATGTTGTGTCAAAAGAAGGGTATTATGGTCAATCCGACCAAGGTAGCAACTATTTATGAGTGGGATAGGCCTATTTCTGTGACTGAGATTTGGAATTTCCTTAGTTTAGCTAGGTCGTATCGATTTTTTATTCAAGGTTTCTCATCTATAGCAACCCCATTGACTAGATTGACTAAAAATGCTGTGGCATTTCGGTGGTTGGATGATTGTGAGATAAGCTTCTAAAAACTCAAGGATTTGTTGACTTCAATACCTATCCTTGCCTTGCCCAAGGACGGAGTTCCATTTATTATATGTTGTGATGCTTCTAGCGTGGGTTTGGGTGGTGTGCTGATACAGAGGGGAAATGTGATAACATGTACTTTTAGAGAGCTGAAAGTGCATAAGAGAAACTACCCTACCCATGACTTAGAGTTGGTTGTGGTTGTGTTTGTGTTGAAGTTGTGGAAATATTATCTTTATGGGGTGCATTGTTGGATCTTACTGATCACCGAAGTCTTAAATATATCTTTTCTCAGCCTAATCTGAACATGAGATAGAGTAGGTGGTTGAAGTTGCTTGAAGACTATGATATATCTATTCTATATCATTCTGGAAAGGCCAATGTGATTGCAGATGCTTGGAGCCAAAAACTTAATAGTATGGAGAGTTTAGCATTCTTGAAGGTGGAGGAAAGACCATTAGCCTTGGAGGTTCAATCACTTGCTAGACAGATGGTCTGTTTTGACATTTCTCCTTCTCAGAGTATTTTGGCCTTTGTTAAGGCTAGATCTTCTTTGTTTGATCAGATATGTGCTCATCAGTTTGAGTATCCTAGATTGTGCTTGATCCATGACAAAGTGTTGAGAGGTGAAGCCAAGGTGGCTATTATTGGTTCTGATGGTGTTTTGAGGGTTAATGGTAGAGTTTGTTTGCATAAAATGGGAAACTGCATGAGATTGATATTAGAGGAGGCCCATTGTGCTAGATATTTCTTCCATCCGGGTGTGGCTAAGATGTATCATGATCTTAAACAACATTATTGGTGGTTTGGCATATGGAGGGATATAGGTAAGTTCGTGGCCAAGTATTTGAATTATCAATTGATGAAGTATGAGCATCAAAAGTCAGGTGGGTCGATTCAAATGATGCCCATTCCCTAGTGGAAGTGGAAGAGAGTGACTATAGATTTTATCACAGGTTTGTCCATAGCTTTGGGAAAGTTTGATTCAGTTTGGGTGGTTGTTGATTAGTTGACCAAGTAGTCACACTTCTTATGGTGAATACTAGCTATAGTGAAGAGCAGTTGGCTATGTTATATATCTGTGACATTGCTAGATTGCATGGTAAGCTAATGTCTATAGTATCAGATAGAGGGTCTGTATTTACTTCTCACTTTTGGCGGGCTTTGTAGCGTGGTTAAGGTATTAGAGTGGATTTGAGTTCAGCTTTTCACCCTCAGACTGATGGTCTGTCAGAGCAGACCATTCAGGTATTGAAGGACATACTACGAGCTTCTGTGATTGACTTTGGAGCCCGATGGGCCAACGCTTACCATTACTAGAGTTTGCATACAACAACTACCATTCCTGCATCTAGATGGCACCACTTGATGCCTTGTATGGTCGAAGGTGTTGATCACCCATTGGATGGTTTGATTCAGATCTTGCTGAGGTGTTGGGTATTGATTTGCATTAGGATGCCATGGAGCGAGTCCAACTGATTCACAATAGACTTCTGATGGCCCAGAGTCACCAGAAGAGTTATGCTAATAAGATGGTTAGGCCTCTCGAGTTCACTATGGGCGACAGTGTATGGTTGAAAGTTTCAACCACGAAGGGTGTAATAAGATTCGGGAAAAAGGGCAAGCTTAGTCCCAAATTTATTGGCTCTTTTGATATTTTTAGGAGAGTTTGTGAGGTAGCTTATGAGTTGGCTTTACCACCAAAATTATCTTCTGTACATCCTTTTTTCATGTTTTTATGCTCTTCCAGTACATACCAGTTTCATGTGACTTCTTATGACTTTGTTGAGTTGGGTCCAAATTTTTCCTTCGAAGAAGAGCCTATAGCTATATTGGACAGAAAGGTCTAGAGATTGAGATCCAAAGATGTACCTTCCTGAAGGTTCAGTAGCGACACCGTCCTATTGATGAGACTACTTAGGAGTTAGAGTCTGACATGCAGGCCAGATATCCTACCATTTTTGAGGTTTCAGGTACTTCTTTTTCCTTTATGATCGAGGATGAGAATTATTTTTAGCTATCACTTTTTATAATTACCTAGTTGGTCATTTTTTGCCTTATCTGTGAAAATTATTGTTTTACCCTTTATTAAGTTGCTTTGGTCTTATTTTAAACTATTTGAATGGTTGGATCTGAAATCCTGAGTTTCAAAAGTTGAAAATATGAGTTTTGGCATTTTTGGAAGCTTAAGTAGCTGAAAAAGTGAGTTTTTATACTATTTTGAGTTTTGAGTATCCGATTGGGGATCTGTCGATTCTGTCAGCTTGGAAACACTAAATTGAACTAGGAGAAGTGACAAAACAGAATTTAAAATTAAAACAAGGATTTTAGGCCCAAAGTTTCGATTTTAGGCCCAAAGTTTCAATTTTGGTTGTTTGCAAAACCAAAGTTTGACTTTGGTCAACATTCAAATTTTGAAAGCTCGGACCGGATTTTGAAAGTTCCAGTAGTTTTGAGTGGTAAAACTAATGCTAGAAATGGTCTCATAGTAATTTTTGGAGTTGCCGAGGGCAATGTTAGTATTTTGACTTTTAAACTATTTTTATCGGTTTGCATGGTAATTGTGGCAAGGAGACCTTAAAATTAATTTCTGATTATTCATTTGAGTTTGGATCATCGTTTCTGATATGAATACATATTCGGTTTGGGAAATTCCGAGTTGAGATGAGTTTCAAGGTCCATTTCGAGTAGGAAATTAGACTTGGCGTTGCTTGTTTTTGCTAATATCTATTGCAGGTGTCCTAGACCTCTGTATTCGCACCCTGCTCCATATGTTCATGGAGGATCAGCTCCTTTGTCCTTTGAGTTCACGAATGTGGGCCCATATTCTTGGAGAATTTGTTATCTTGACCCTCCGTTCGTGGCTCGATGTCCCCGAATGCGGAGTATTTTTATACCTGGATAGTTTTAAAATCATAAAACATCATTTTTAATCCATTTTTGAACTTCCAAGGTCTTTGAGGCGATTTTGAAGAAAAGTTTTTAAAGATTTTTGTTGGTGGTTGATCAAACTGGGGGATCGATTTATGGATTGAGTTGATCGAAAGCTTGTTCGAGTGCAGTTTTGGCATTGAGGTAGGTTCGGCTAACCTTTTGGGACTAGATTTGAGTTATTGATCATGTTCTTATGATAATTGTGAGATTTATATGGATAATTGTGTAATTGAGTTGATGTGTTGAGATAATGATGGAAAATGTGATTCTGGTTGAGTCGAATTGTGATATAATTTTGATCCTATCGATGAACCGAGATGAAAAATGATGGAATGATAATGACTTGAGATCAAATGTAACTAAATGAGACTAATTGGGATGAGTTAGTTTTGGTATCATTGATATACTTGTATTTTTTGGATAAGTTGCGTCCTATATCATTGATATATTTGTATTTTTGGGATGAGTTAGGTCTGATATTATTAATATTCTTGCATACTCGAGACAAGTAAGGTTCGATATTATTGATACTCTTTACTATTGACTTAATTCTGATGGTCTAAAATATGATGATGGTTAGGGCATTAGCTGTGACAATTGACATTACTATTTGAGTACATATGATTATTATGAGGTTCATGCATGGATATTGCTATTTTAATGCTAATCTACATATTTACATGCATATTTGGATTGTACCATTGATTTATATTTATTATTTGTTGCTTGTATCATCCCATGACCCGGGTAAGAGGCAAGGGCATTATGATTCACATTGGTACCACCCTCTTGACTCGGGTAAGAGGCAAAGGTGAGATTTATACTTATATACATTGACCACGGGCAGATGGCAAGGACTTGGCATGATAATATCCCTTGACCATGGGAAGCTTGCAAGGTTGTGGCATTCTGATATCCCTTGAGCACAACAGGTGGCAAGGTTATGGCATTATGATATTACCTTGACCATGAGTAGGTGGCAAGGCTGTGACACACTTGTTATTTAGACTGATGAGTTGTGCATCACATTCATATTATGGTTTTATGGTATTATAGGTTCTTGAGGAGATCTTAGCTCATCATTGTTGTGCATATTTTGTTGAGTATTTATTTTTTGAATTCAGGGATAGGGTTCTTCGTTATTACATACTTGTTTTGATTTCTCTTACCCAGTCGGTTAAACCTATTAGGTACATTTTGGTGTATTCACTACTAATCTGTTTCATCCCTGCAGATCAAACAGGGACGTGTACACAACAACTGATTCACTCTAGTTGATCTTTGATGCATCTATCCAGATCCTTTCGGTGAGGCTCACTCTTTGAGTCGCCGTGGGTCCTTGGGATTTTCTTCATTTTCTCTTCTAGACTTCGTATCAGATACTCTGAGACAATCTTGTTTTTCATTTGAGACATATTTATTTACACTTCTGTATTTCTTTAGATGCTCTTATACTCATGACTCCAGATTTTGAGGTTTGTTATGTTATCTTTGAGATGGTTTCTGCATTATTTCATCTTCTTTTGATGGCGATCTGTTTTGGGTCGTGACTTTCATTTTAATGCTATAATGAGGATCAATACCTATTAACACTCCAATAATTTTTAAAGCATACCTATTTTAATACAAATGATGCATGACAAATATCTATATTTATATCTATCTATTTGTATATCTATCTATCTATATTTTTTTAAAAGCATGAACTCAATACTTAAAAGTTAAATTACCTATTTAATATTCTTAAAAACAACTTAATAACCCTATATAATAAAAAAAGAAACTATATGCCACTGTTTAAAAAAAAAGACTTTTAGAAAAGCGCTTCATGGAGAACAATACCACTGATTTGCAGAATATAATCCCAAGACTAATGCTTCATATTTTGTCATGCCTCAGGAGGGTACCTTGGGTGTGGCTGACACTCAGAAATAATTACTGATCCCCAAATGAACCGCTTGGCCTGATTTCTAGTCCCGTCAACAACGAAAGACTTAGCAAATCAAGAATAATCTCAGAAGAGTACATAATCAATAACTCAATAAATAATGGCCAAAGGCTGTCAATCTAACTCCAATTCAACATCAAGAGAATAGTTTGAAAAGAACGAATCAAGAGATAGAGATCTCAATATTCAAGTAATCACTGTCTAGTCTATGAAGCCTCCATCACTAGTATCTAGATGGTGCAAATAACAGGTTCATGGCTATCTTAAATCAAAACAAAATTCTAATTTAAAGACTTTAAGATGATATCCTTCGAATGTATAGGAGGACTCACCAATAGGCTTAACGTAGATAAGATCTTCAATGAAGTGCATGTTGATGACCTCTAGTACTTGTCTCGACATCAGAAATGGTGTAGGCCCCAATAGATGTTAATAAATAGAATGCACAAGTAATTAAAATGGCAGAAAGATATATGCATCATGGTAGAACATCAACTTAGATAACTCAGATCAAAGACGGGGAACTCAACTAGAATGTCATAACTCTAGATTAGGAATAAGGTTTAGACAATCCAGTCATATGCAATCCAAAGTACTAACAAGATGAGAGTTTCTCTTATCTAATAACAATCACTTATGAGCCACTGATCATACAACACACACATTATTGTTGCCACAACTATCTAATACTTTACCAGGATAAAGAAGAATGAACCAATAATGGATCTAGGCCAATCAATCAAGTCCACTTAAGGGACAAAATAAAAGAGTTCATCCAATTTATGGTTCAATTCTCATTTATGTTTGGCTACATAGTTGTTGTGTTCGAGTTGTTGCTTACTCTCACTCAATGCGGTGCTCGATACTCCTCCAAAGACTCAATGCTCATTAAACTCACACAATCAATTCAATCTATCTATTTGACAGTCTCATTAGACTCTTATTAATTCATCAATTCTATCACAATCAAATCTTTTAACCAATGACACTATCCAATCAATCCCTCATTCAAGAGTGATAAAGTTATGCATTTGAAAATATTCAGTTTTTATACAGTCATTTGGATTCAATTTTGAGAAAATACAAAGGAACCTTCAAGTTTTAGAAAAGTTATGTTCAAACTCAACTCTATTTTATTCATAACTTTCACGATTCATATTGATAACTACTTCAGATATACTTCCTTATAGAAAATATGGAAGATTGTTAGCAATCTATTTGCCTAACTTAGAGTTCAATCCCATAAGGAATAGGTTGAAACATCTCTACTAGATATTCTACTTCGGTCGTATGTTCTACTTCCAAAAAATAAACAATGAACCCAATCCCATTAGTAAGTGGCCTTTTGGGAGATGCCCAAAAACAAATTCGTGAGGGCTTGGCCCAAAGCGGATAATATCATACTAATGCGGGGTTGGGTGAGGGTGCACGCGGTTCCTACAATGGTATCAGAGCCCAGGTTCGGCGGGCAGGAATTGATGGATGACGTGTGCGGAGTACCTAGCAATGTGGAGGTCTGCCCACCTGTGTCCAGGAGGCGGCAGGGGGCAGGTGTTGCCCAGGTGTTGCAGGGGCAGGTGTTGCCCAGGAGGCGGCTGGTGCTGGCAAGGTGACCAGGTTCAGGCAGGAGTGGTCAGAGTTTGAGGGGAAGTTTGTTGGGATGTGCAAACTCTTCCCTCCCACATCGGTGGTGGAAGGTCAAAATGACCAACTTATAAGGGTGAACCCAATCCCATTAGTAAGAGGCCTTTTGGGAGATTCCTAAAAACAAATTCGTGAGGGTTGGCCCAAAGCGGACAATATCATACTAATGCGGGGTTGGGTGATGGAATGTTTTAGTTGTCCATTCACAATATGCGAAGTCCGAATATATACAAAACTAAGCCTTCAATTAAGGCATGAGACTAGCCTAATAAGGAACTAAATATTTACAAGATATATTTATTCCAAAAATATCTACTAGCCTAATTCTAAGGAACTAAATATTTACAAGA
>JAOTQR010000045.1:6352577-6370331 GCA_025774065.1 Solanum ossicruentum | reverse complement strand
TTTTTTTTCATTGATTTTTCGACTGGAATTGATTTTTTGAAATGTTTACAAAAATGAATCGGTGTGCGCCCCCTCCGCGACATGCACCAGTGTCCAGTTTTTATGTTATTTCTTTTTACATTGGGAAGGGAATTTTATCCTTCCCAACATTTTCTTAAGTCTCAAAAGCGTATATTTAAGGCTTATTTCGTACAAAAGGGTTTCGAAACCCATTTTTTCTACTTTTCTACGAGAGTTCTGAGAGAAGAGAAGAACAGAGAGATGAGGGTTTCCTTTGAGGCTTCAAGTTCCTTGAAGATCTATGGAACCTTCAAATTCTAGGTATGTAAAGGCTATCAAAACACAGAATCGTTCTTCCATATGCCCCAACATATAAATTAGATTGGTTGTTGATAGATGATATGTTATGGGTTGAGATTTTTAAAGAACTTCTTCATATTTATTTTTAATTCTTATATATTATCTTAAATTGATGATCATCACATTTTAAATTACTATTTACATGTATTATTGACTGATTATATGTTCGTTCTATAAAATTTTCCTTGTTAAATACAATAATAATGAACTTAGTGTGATATATAGAGCCTTCACAGTTTATGGATGTATTGATTGTTGTGGTCTGAGTCTTGAGATGAGTACTGTGATAGTTGAAGTAGATGAAGTTAATATTGTTGAGGTTAATGAGAATGAGATAGAGTTCAATATATGGATTTAAATTCCTAAATTGAAAAAACGACAGATGAGAGAAGGACCTTGTCTGAGAGGGGGGTTAGTTTTATCACAGTCTGACCTTGATAGACTTATAACTTTGTTGAGTTTTCTTGGAGGAGTATTAGAACCGAAATGGGTAAGAGTGAGTCCCACTCGCACTCATGAACTATGTGGCCAGCGTAGGAGAGGATTGGACTGTGAGAGCGGATGTTTTATTTTGTCCCACAGAGGACTTGACAGATTTCTTTGGGATCCTCGACAGACACGTTCTTTACACCGGCAAGGTACTGGATGGATGTGGCAATGACATTTATTTGTTGTATCACTACTGACTCATAGGTGGTGATTCTCAGTTATAGAAACTTCCAGATAGGTTTTCTTGTTGATAGTACTTTGATGTGATGTGATCGCATGATGTCTTAATGGATAGTGAGGTGATGGAATTTTGTCCTATACTCTGAGTGAGGATGAGTGATTGATGAGTTGATATTACACTTCCATACACTGTTTAATTTAGCACTTTTTACATGTAGTACATTCCTCGTACTAACACCCCTTTGGCGTTGCATCATTTTATAATGTTGTTTCTATAGACAGAGGACTTCAACAGCCCAATTGTCGAGGTTCACGAATTTCGATAGAGACTTGGTGAGTCCTCCCATGTTTTGGAGGGACATGCTATCTTTTTTTGATTTATTCTAGATTTTTTCATTAGATTGTGGTAGCCATGGTCTATCATGGCACCTTCTTAGATGATTGCTACAGAGGCTTCATAGACATAAACAGTTGATAGTGATGTCAGGATTGACTATTTTCCCACTTCTTATTTCTATTGAATTGCTTATTTCATATTCCTTATGATAGTGATTGTGATAGACCATAGTTAGCTTATTATTTTCTTATATCTTCTGCTTATGAGCTGATTGAATGAATGCAATCAGACTAGGTGGTTCGCTTGGGGGCTAGTAATAGTCTCCGACTGTCAGTTACATCTAGCGTACCCTCCCGGGACGTGACACAAAGTCTATGAAGCATCTACTCTAAACATCTAAAAGG
Source organism: Solanum ossicruentum (assembly GCA_025774065.1). Lineage (NCBI taxonomy): Eukaryota > Viridiplantae > Streptophyta > Magnoliopsida > Solanales > Solanaceae > Solanum > Solanum ossicruentum. Next base: position 6,368,561 of record JAOTQR010000045.1, on the reverse strand, counting down.
TAACATGACAATCCATGGCTACCACAAATTTCAAGGAACTAACTCAAACTATAAAGAAGAGAGTAAAGGGTATCCACCGAATGCAAGGGAGGACTCACCACCGTCTGGACTTAGGGTGTTGAACCTTAATGATGCATCTGCTGAAGTCCCCTATCTGCTGAATCTGCATCGTGAAACGATGCAGCACCAAATGTCGTAACTACGTGGAATGAACTGTATGTAAACAGGCTAAAGTAGATAGATAAGGTTCAAACCAATCAACAACTCAGCTCAAAATTCAACTCTTCATCTCATACCAGGGTATGCTTTGACAATATATTATAACTATAGGAACAAAACTTTAGATATGATTGTCTTTTCACCAAAAATAATAATATTATTATAAAATTATAAAATAACTAAAAACATTTCACCTATAAATAAATAAATCATTGTACTTGTTCATTGATTTTTCTCCACATGGTTAAATATTGTCCATATTTCTATTAAATATCTAGGTTTGGAACTTTTCCCTCACAACTATAAATAAGACCTCATTTCATCTTCTTGCAGGTATAAGTATTGTCTCAACATGGCTTACTGGTTCTTTCAATTTCAGGTAAGTTTTTCATTAATTTCATCATTCTTACCTCATATTTATTTGGTCTTCATATAGTGCATATGACTATTTTGTCTTATGATGATAATCAAGTAATGCTGCTTGTTTGGTCTTTTCTGAAGTGTCGTTTGTTCATATTTAGTGACCTTATTGACATTGTGGTAAATTTTATATGTTATATGTGGTTGATTTGTTTCTATTATGATTTTTCATGCTTTTAATGATGTAATTGCTTTTAAATTTTCTTTGTCACTGGTGATGTTTTTGAGTGAACTAATCTTCACACCAATAAGTACAAAGATCTTCAAATACATAATAAGTATAAAATATGAACTTCTTCTGTTCATCACAAGTCTTATGTTCTGAAAGTAAAGTTATTTTCTTTTCCACAGAAAAAATACATAGAAAGAGAATCAAGGATGACTAAGGGTAAAATTATCATTTTATTTTTTCAACAATTTTAGAATTTTTTTCTATCATATATTGTAAGAGCAAAATTATCAAAGCATACCTACACTTACTTTTCAACCAAGGAATAAGATATTCCGTATTAAAAAAAAAGTTTTATTACTTGTCTCTTTGCTAGATTTTTCTTATATTATAACTGTAGGAACACAATTGTAGATATGATTGTCTTTTTGAAAAAAACAATACTAACAAAAATAAAATTATAAAATAATTAAAGACTTTCACCTATAAACAAATAAATAAATCATTGTACTTGTCAATTAATTTCTCTTCCGTCATGCCCCGGGAGGGTATCCGGGATGCAACTGGCACTTAAACACTATTGCTAGACCTCGAGCGAACCACTTGGTCTCATTATCACATCTTACTCAACAGTGGAAGAATACTCAATGATAGCATGAATGAAAAGACATAAATATCATAATTAGTCTCTCAAAATAGTTCATGTCTGAACAGGATAACACTCAAGAATACTTCACTCAAAGTCTATGAAGCCTCTATTCTAAACATCTAGAAGGTAACATGACAAGCCATGACTACCACAAATTCAAGGAAATAACTCAAAATATAAAGAAGAGAGTAAAGGGTATCCTCCGAATGCAGGGGAAGATTCACCACCATCTAGACTTAGAGTGTTGAATCTCAACGCCACGTCTACTGAAGTACCCTATCTACTGAATCTGCATCAAGAAATGATATAGCGCCAAATGGCATAAGTACGTGGAATGTACTGTATGTAAACAGGCTACAGTAAACAGATAAGGCTCAAACCAATCAATAACTCAGCTCAAAACTCAACTCTTCATCTCATACATCAACTCAAAAAAATCATACAAGTTTTAAGTTTGAAATCTTACTTTAGAAATAGACTTAGTGTTTAAATGCAACTTAGTTGAAAAATCATGACATACTCAATGGAAGTTTCTTGAACTGACATAACTCACACCACCTTGGTGATGTACAACTAATATGGCATCATTGCCATGCCCATCCTTAACTTGGCACGGAAAAGGACGTGTCAAGCTCTACCTCTCTCTCTGATCCTAAGAGAGTGTCCCTCCATGGGGACTTGGGCCAACAGAATTATCATGTGCGACCATCCTATGAAAATAACATAGTTCTGGGGTGACTGAAATGACCCCAAAAAGTGCCTGAAAATGTGCCTCAGAAATATCCATAGTCGTAATTTCCTTATATCTCAAAATCTGTACATGTTATTGAAAATTTGACATCATATTCGTGATCAGGGGAAAAGATTTAGTGGAAAATGGCTATAACCCCAATTTTAGAGCAACCGTAGCAAAATTTCATTTTCTAGAAATTTACAAAACCAGTGGCGCGAAGCGGCCAGGGCACATATTAGTGTTATCTGTTGCCAGTTTTTTTTGTTTTGGTCCAAGGTCTTAGGGTCTTGCGCTTAAGTTCTCCTATCCATAAAAATACCTATACTTAGTCATTTTTCAACCCCCATATCATTCAAGACATTCCCCAAAACCCTTTCAAACACTTAGCCAAATATTTCACCCAAATAGAAGTGTCCCAAACTCATTCCGGATTCAAGAAATTCATTCAAACTTCAAGTTCTCATTCAAATCTTCATCAAGAAAATCTCCAAATTTGAGGTGGGTTTCAACCATTGGGTTCTTTCACCCTTGGTTCCCAACCTCCATTTTTGAGTAAATTGCATGATTTCAACTTAATTTATCTACGGGTATTTCTTGTAATGACTTGATTATGAATTATCTTATGGTTTCATAAAAGTGTGCCTATTTACGCATATATTGAGCTATGAATCTATGATCTATTTTGAGACTTAATGAAGGGTTTCAATGTATATTGCGTGCGGGTGCTACCAATTGTTGGTGGCTAAAATACTTCAAGTTTTCTCACATGATTTCACTCTTGAACCGCATGATCTTGAACTAGTATTACACACATGCCAAGTGTTTGATAAAATGTTTGGTTTAGGATTCTTGAGTTATTGATGATCTATTGCATGACCTATGAGTCAAGTGACCTTATGATGATGAAAATAATGTATATATGTATTAAACATGAAAAGCATTTATGATATTGCAAATGAATTATTGGGCTCCCAAGCTTGTTATATTCTTGGGAAAAAGAGCAGCTCTTTCTTAATACTTGAATGTGATGGTTTGATGAACTATATTCATGACTCCTATCGAAAACATTATATTGTAAGGTATGAATATTCTATAAGGTCTACCGAAAAGGCTATGTCATGAGTTAGAATAACTCATGGTTTCTACCAAAAAGATCATATTGTAAGATGAGGACACTCTATAATACCAATCGAAAAGGCCATGCCATAAGGTATAATTCATGATTCCTACCGAAATGATTATCTCATAAGGTAGAATGATTCGCAGCTCCTACCTAAAAGATGATATTGTAAAGTTGGGGATGCCTTATACTACCTACCAAAAAGACTATGTCGTAAGGTAGGGCTATTGGTAACACTCTCCGAAAAGTTTACGCCATAAGGCGAGTGGGTGATTGTGTGGTCCATATCAAGCATGTTTGTGTAAGGTTCTAGCATACTTATATTTCACAGTGAGATTACGTTCCTTATTTATGACTAAGCATGTTTTACTTTAAGCATTGATCATTCATGTCATATTGATATTGTACTATTTTTTACTTATGTTTATGCATTTTGATTATGTTGCCTACCCCATTTTGCATTGCGTCCTGCATACTTAGTACAGTCAAACGTACTAATGCATACTCTATACCTACATGATGTTACCATGTAGGAACCGGAGCCTAATTTGATCATCCTCCTCCTCCACATGAGTAGTACTATCTCTTGAAGTAAGCTTTGGTGAGTCGTCAACTCAAAAGGTAATATCTATTGATTTTATGCTACGTAAAAACTCTTTTCTTTGTTTGGATACTTATGACTATGAGGGTGAGCCCGAAAAGTATCGTGGCCCCCGCTCAAATTCTATATTTAGAGGTGTTGTTGGACAAGTGATGTTGTTATGCTTTGAACTTTGAATTTTTATGTTACACGAGCATTAAACTCTTTCCTTTAGTCCCGAATCCCTTTATTTGCATCCATTATGTTGATATTTTACTTTTGCGACTAAGAATGTGTGTATGATATGCTAAGAGGCTTTTTTGGGGTTCCTTTGCATTCCCCATTTGCTGTGTCACGTCTAATCCTTAGGCTTGGATTGTGGCAAACTTAGTATCAGAGTACTAGGTTGTGAATGGTCCTTAGAATCCAACATGCCTCATCGATTAGAGTCTTATTCATGGTTGTGAAGCACGCCACAACTATGAATGGTAGGCTATGAGGTGGTTTAGGATATATTTCACTTCTTCATAGTCTATATTGTGCCTTAGTTGAAAGGTAAAGTTTTATTCCCCTAACTTATGTTCTTTGCTCTTCTAGTTGTTGATCATGCCGCTACAATTAGGAAGGCCAAGGAGGGGCTAGCACCTGTGGGACAATCGGCTTACCCTACTCCTCAAGATGGAGGGGTTACCGAAGATGAGTTTTGGAATGCTCTTATTATGTTGGCACATGCAATGAAAAACCAAATTCACCAAGGGACCTAAGCCCCTCATGCTCCATCTCCAGCCTCAAGGGTGAGGGATTTTACTCGAATGAACCCACCGTAGTTCCATGTGTCTAAAGTTGATGAGGATCCTCATGAATTTTTCGATGAAGAGTATAAAGTGTTATCTATTATGGGAGTTAGATCGGAGGAGAAAATGGAGTTGACAGCCTACCAACTCAAGGGGGTAGCTCAAGTTTGGTTCCAATGGAAGGGGGAGACGGGGAATAACAATATCATCCCTTGGGAAGAGTTCAAGGCGACATTTCTCAATCGTTTCTTCCCTATTGATCTAAAGGAGGACAAAATGATAGAATATATGAATCTAAAGCAAGGATCTATGAGTGTGAAGGAGTATGCCCTCAAGTTCAATCAACTATCTAAGTATGCTCCACAATTGGTGGCCGAGGTAAGGTCTAGGATGAACAAGTTTGTGATGGGTGTATCTGATTTGTGAATAAGGAATGTCATGCAGCCATGATGATAGGTGATATGGACTTTTCCTACCTCATGACTTATGCCGAACAACTAGAGGGGGAAAAGTTGAGAAAGAAAAGAAGTAAGGAGTCCAAGAGGCTCAATTTGAGGGTGATCGATTCTAACAAGATGTTGAGTTTCAAGGCCAAGGATCCTCTTAGTGCTCCAAATAAGATGGGTGCTAAGTATGGGGTTCTTAACCAAAGGATCCAAGGGGGTGATGATGGGGTGACTCATCTTATATGCCCAAAATATGGGAGGAATCATAATGATACATATTAGAGGAACACCGGTGCATGCTTTGGGTGTGGTGAGATGGGCCATAAAATTCTGAATTGTTCATATGCTCAAAATAATGGTGGAGGGAGTAATGTTGATCAAGGGGGCATTCCAAGGCATAATCAGTTATATTCTCTCCAAAGGAGGCAAGGAGGGGATGAGGTGCCCGATGATGTTACCGGTATGTTTCGGGTTTTCTTGATTTTGTTGTGCATGCTTTAATTGCTCTGGGAGTCACTATTTCTTTTATTATGTCTTTGAGCTAATAGGTTTCATGTATGTGTACGGAATAGTTATGTAAGTCTTTTGATGTCTACCCCCCTCATTAATCAATCTATTATGGCTAGAAAGTCTATAGGAGAATTGCCCCATATTGTCATTATTGCATAAAGTGTTGTTTTGTGATGTTGTTGAACTTGGCATGGTAGATTTGAGTTTGTCCTTAGGGTGGTTGGTTACATGCACATCATGCTTCCATTGGTTGTAGAATTCATAGAGTTAATTTTCAATTTCCTAATGAGTTCACATTTGGGTGGGAAAGTTGTAGAGTGATAAGTAAAGGTAGATTGGTAGATTTATTTCTTGTCTTAGGCCCAAATTGATCTTTGGGGGTTGTATTTATTATTTTACAAGGGTTAGGGATGTTGAGTCGGTTCTGGTAGTCAATGAGTTCCTTGGTGTCCTTTCGATATTTTGAATTTGTAGTAATGTGTTTTAGTTGACCCATGCCCTGGCTATGTTTGTGTATCTCATGAATAGGGTCTTTCAACCCTACCTTGGTTTATGTGTGGTAGTTTGTGGATGGTGTGATGATTCATATCCAAAATGAAGGAGACCGTATGAGTCATTTAAGGGTGATGTTACAAATTTTGAGGAAAGAGGTTGTTTGCTAATTATGGAAAGTGGGAATATTTCGGTAGATTGGGATTGGAGAAATACACTGGTTGGCTAGATAGGGAATATGTGAGGCTGAGTGAAGCTAAGAATGGTAGTGTAGTGGTTTTGATGGTTCCAAATCTTCTTTGGTTAAAGAGGCCAAGTTAAAGAAAGACCTTAATTCCGCGTTGCTAGAGTTGAAGGGTGGAAGATGGGGAAGTGGAATTTGCTCCCAAGGGGGAGATGGTGCCCTTAGGTACCGAGGTAGGCTTTGTGTGCTTGTGTTGATGATCGGGTTTGCATGAAGGTTTTTCCCATAAAGGGTATAGTCCGATATGACAAAAGGGAATTGAGACTAAGGTTTGTGGCTCCTTAAAGAGTGTTGAGGGAAATTGGTAAATTTGCTTATGAATTGGAATTGCCTATGGGAATGGATAGAGTTCGTCCAGCCTTTCATGTATCTATGTTGAGGGGATGTGTTGGTTACCCAATTGCTATAGGAATCTTTGAGGTTGTGGGTGTTGTGGAGGATGAGTTGACCTATGAGAAGGTCCCGGTGGAGATGTTGAGTAGACATGTAAGAAAATTGAGGATCGTAGGTGTATCCTTCGTCAAGGTCCTTTGGGAGAATCGTCAAGTTGTAGGTGTCTTTTGGGGAGCTGGAGTAGGCATGGAGAAGCGATGAAGGTCCCTCTTTCATTCTATTCAAGCTTATGATAGCAAAACTAAGTTTTCATACGATTTCAAGTCTTACGTTTCAACCCTCATATCATGTTGCATGCATTCATGTGTATATTGACGAGTTTATGGTGATTTTAACGTTCTTGTCGAGATCATTTTTAAAAATGCTGTTTAATTATATTTGTTGCATTCATGTTGGGCTGAAATCTTCATGATTACTTCTCTCATGTATGTTTCTATGACATTCGGGGATGAATGTTTCCAAGAGGGAGAATTGAAACAACTCCGAAAAGTGCCCGAAAATGTGCCTCGAAAATGCCCATAATCGTAATTTCTTTATATCTCAAAATTCGCGTGTGATATCAAAAATCCAAATTCATATTCATGATCAAGTGGTGAAATTGAGTGAGAAATGAGTATATCTCCGATTTTAAAGCAATCATAGCAAAATCTCATTTTCCAAAAATTTACGAAACCAGTGAGGGTCCGCACCCCTGGTGTGACATGGCTAAGGCGCGGACCACTATTATTTGTTGCTAGTTTTTGTTGTTTCGGACCAAGGCTTTAGGGTCTTCGGACTAAGTTCACCTGTGCGTAAAAACACCAATAGTTAGTCATTTTTCACCCCATATCATTCAAGACATTTCCCAAAACCCTCTCTAACCCTTAGCCAAATATTTCACCCAAATTCAAGTGTCCCAAACTCAATCTAGATTCAAGAAATTCATTCAAGCTTCAAGTTCTCATTCAAATCTTCATCAAGAAAATCTCCAAATTTGAGTTATATGGGTTTCAACCATTACGTTCTTTCACCCTTGGTGCCCAACCTTCCTTTTTGAGTAAATTACATGATTTCAAGCTGATTTATCTATGGGTATTTCTTATTATGAATTGATTATGAACTATGTTGGAGTTTCATAAAAGTGTGACTGCTTGAGATATTTTGAGCTATGAATCTATGATCTATTTTGAGATTTGGTGAAGGGTTTCAACATATATTGCATAGGAGTGCTGCCAAGTGTTGGTTGGATGATTTATCTCAAGTTCTCTCACATGATTTCACTCTTTAATTGCATGATTTTGAACTAGCATTACACACCCGCCAAGTGTTTGATAAAATGTTCGGTTTAGGGTTCTTGAGTTATTGATGATCTATTGCATGACCTATGAGTCAAGTGACCTTATGATGATGAAAATAATGTATATATGTATTAAATTCATGAAAGGAACTTATTGATATTTGTAATGACCCAAGCCTAGGGCCTAGTAGTGACACGACATATGGGGAATCCGAAGGGACCCCAAACAAGGCCTTTAGCATATTGTTACATATCCTTAGTCGCGGAAGAAATGAAACAACAATAATAGATAGAAAAACGGGGAATTATGGGGCTAAGGGATGTCTTTGATACCATAAAAACATAACAAGCCAATAGTTTAGCTTTAAATATCATATGTTTCCAACAACACCTCTAATAAATAGATAGGACCGAGGCCAAGACACTATCTGGGATCACCTTCATAATCATAAGTTTTACAACATAAGAAGATTCAATACATAGCATAAATTAAGAGAAGTATGTCCTCGGAGTTGAGGACTTACCAATTTGCTTGGAGTGAAATCGTACTAGCCACGAGGAGGATGAGGATGATCGTGAGGAGCTCCGATTCCTAAATGGTAACATCATATAGGCATAGAATATGTGTTAGTACATTTGAATGTACTAAGTATGTGGGATGCAATGCAACAAGAGATAGGCAACATGATCAAAATGCATAATCGTAAGCAAGAGATAGTATTTTAGTAACATGACATGCATGAACAATGTTTGAAATAAAACATGCTAATCTAGAATATATTATATGTGTAGGAAAAGACCATCATTATATACCAAAGCAACTTAGTACTTGAAATCCAATGCATGCCAGTCGCTTGTAGTACGGGATTTCCACCACTCGACAGGGTGGATAAGGTATATACCTCTCATCTTTGGTAGTACGGGATTGTCACCATCCGACAAAGGGCTTGAGGTATATACCACTCATCTATGTTAGTATGGGATTGCCACCAGCCGACAAGGTGGATGAGGTATATACCCCTCATCTTTGGTAGTCCGGGATTGCCTCCACCCAACAATGTGGTTGAGGTACATACCCCTCATCTATGGTATGGTCACTTGCAATACTATAGATACTTTTCATGAAATCAACACATATATACATCTCTTTCATTATCATAGTCACTTAACATATATACCATGCATACGATCTTCAATAACTTATGAAACATTAACTGGACATTTTATCAAACACTTGATGAGTGTGAAATGCTAGTATAAAACAATAAAATTAAAGAGTGAAATCATGCAAAAAAAAACTTGAAGTAAATCCACCCACCAACACTTAGTAATACCCTCATGCACTATACATTAAGACCCTTCATCAAATCTCAAAGTAGACCATAGATTCATAGCTCAAAACATACTTAAATAGTCACACTTAAATGAAACCCCAACATTGTTCATAGTCAAATTCATAATAAATAAGACCAATAAGTAAATCAACTTAGAAACATGCAACTTATGTAAAAAGGAAGCTTGAGCACCATGGGTGAAAGGACCTAATGGTGGAAACCCACATACCTCTACCATGGAAAATTCCTTGATGAAGATTGAGATGAGAACTTGAAGCTTGATTGAGTTCCTTAAGAACCGGAATGAGTTTGGGACCCTTGATTTTGAATGAAATATTTGGCAAAATGTTTGAGAGGGTTTTGGGAAATGTCTTGTATGATATGAGGCTGAAAAATGACTAAGCATAGGTGTTATTATGCATAGGAAAGCTTAGGCCCAAGACCCCAAAGCCTTAGGCTGAAACAGAAAAATTGGCAACAAAATAACTGCTCCGCGATGGGTTCGTTTTGCGGAGCCAACGCGTAGGCCTATTATTTTGCACATACTTGGAAAAATCAAATTTTGCTATAGTTGCTCTACAATAGGGGTTAGACCCATTCCCTACTTAATTTTCCCCTTGATCAGGAATATGAAGTTGGAGTTTCAATATCACACACAAATTTAGAGATATATGGAAATTACCATTATGGGCATTTCCGAGGCACATTTTCGACAATTTTTGGGGTCATTTCAATATCTTCCCTTTGAGAACATTCTTCCCTGAATGTAAAAGAAATGTATATAAGAGAAGTAAGCAAGATTATTTCAGCCCACACAAGTATGCAACAATGCACTTAAACATTATTTGAAAAATCTTAACGTAAGTATCAAAATCACCATGAACTTGTTATCATAAACATGAATGCACGCAGATGACATAAGAGCTGACACATGAGACATGAACTCACATAGAAGACTTAGAATAAATACCTTAGGCTTTAGTAGAACAGAAGAGATAGGGATATCATTTATGTCCACCTCGGCTTCCCATGGGGCACTTTCAACTTGTTAGTTTCTCCAAAGAACCTTGACAAAAGAAATATCCTTAATCCTTAACCTCTTCACTTGCCTATCCAAAGTTTCTACCGAAATTTGCTCATATGTAAAGTTATTTTCAATAACACCGACAACATCTAATGGCACAATAGCATATGGGTCACCCACACACTTCCTTAACACAGACACATGGAAGACCGGATGAACCAAGTCCATTTCACTAAGAAACTCCAACTCATAGGACACATTACCAATTTTCCTCAACACCCTATAAGGACCCACAAATCTTGGACTCAATTTATCCTTTTTACCAAAATAAACCACACCTTTTATGGGTGAAACCTTCAAATAGACCCAATCACCAACCTTAAATTCAAGATCCCTTCTCCTCACATCGGCATAGACCTATTTGATGACTTTGGGATGTTTTTAACCTTTCTCTAATCAAACTTACCTTGTCCTTAGCCTCCATAACCAGATCTAGACCCAACAAAGCCATTTTCCCTATTCAAACTGTCCAACCGAGGACCTATAGCATCTACCATTAAGAGACTCAAAAGGAGCCATACCAATGCTAGAAGGATAGTTATTATTATAAGAAAACTCAATCAATGGAAGTTGATCATCATAACTATCCTTAAACTCTAAAATAGAAGCTCTAAGCATATCCTCAAGAGTTTGGATTATTCTTTCGGCTTGGCCATCCGTTTGATGGTGAAAGGTCATACTAAGCTTTACCTTGGTACCAAGACCTCTTCGGAAGGACCTCTAAAAGTGAGAAGTGAATTGAGCACCATGATCCGATATGATAGACAAGGGCACCCTATGCAATCTAACCAACTCATGAATGTACAACTTAGCATAATCTTTAGCACCATAAATAGTTTTGACTGGTGGGAAATGAGCCGATTTTGTCATTCTATCAACCATAATGCAAATTAGAATCAAAAGCCTTTCTAGTCTTAGGCAACCTAACCACATAATCCATGTTAATTTCCTTCTACTTCTAAGTAGGTATCTCTATGTCTTGGGTTAGGCCACCCAACCTTTGATGCTTGACTTTGACTTGTTGGCAACTATGACAACCATACACAAACTTGGCAATATCCTTTTTCATACCACCCCACCTAAATACTTCCCTCAAATATCTACACATCTTGCTAGAACCAGCTTAATAGAATAAGAAGAATTATGAGCCTCATCAAGAATCCTCTTTCTCAAGTTATCCACACAAGGCCCACACAACTTACCTTGGTACCTAGGCACCATCTCCCCCTTAGGAGAAAACCTCCACTGTACCATCTCTTACTAAGGCCTTCAATTCAAACAAGGAGGGATCTAGATATTGCTTTTCTTTTACCTTACTAACCAAGAAAGACTTTGAACCATCAAGAACCACAATACAACCATTATCAACCTCTTCCAACCTAACCTCGAATCTAGCCAACTGATGAACCTCTCTAGCTACCCCTTTTTCCCCATCATCAACATAAGTTAGGCTATCCATAGACACTCTACTAGAAGCATCAACCACAATATTAGCCTTACCGGTGTGATAATGCACACTTATATCATAATCCTTGAGAAGCTCTAACCACCTTCGTTGTCTCAAGTTAAGGTCTTTTTGAGTGAACATATATTGGAGACTTTTATGATCAGTAAACACATCAAAATACACCCCATACAAATGATAACGCCAAATTTTAAAAGAAAATACCTTGGCGGCTAATTTAAGATCACGGGTAGGATAATTCTTTTGATGCACCTTGAGTTGTCTAGAGGCATAAGCTATCACCTTACCATTCTCATCAAAACACAACTCGAACCAATTCGTGAGGCATCACAATACATAACAAACCCTTGCAACCCTTCTAGTAGAAAAATATAAGAGCGGAGACAAGCTTATCCTTCAAGGTTTTTGAAACTCTTTTCACATTCATCGGTCCTCACAAACATAACATTCTTTTGGGTCAACTTAGTAATGGGAGAAGCAATAGAAGATAACCCATTCACAAACCTCCGGTAGTAAACCGCCAAGCCCAAGAAACTTCTAATGTCCGATATAGTCAAAGGTCCACGCCAATTCTAATAACTTCTGTCTTTTTAGAATCCACCTTAATACTATCCCCCGACACCACACGACCTAGGAAGGGAACCTCTTGTAATCAAAAGTCACACTTCTCATAAATGGCATACAACTTCTCTACCCTCAATATTTGTAGCACTACCCTCAGATGAATCACATGCTCTTCCTCACTATGAGAATAGATCAAAATATCATCAATGAAAACCACTAAAAACAAATCTAGGTAGGGTTTAAAGACCCTATTCATATGATCTATGAAGATAGCCAATGCATTGGTCAACTCAAAAGACATAACCACAAATTCATAGTTCCCATATCTAATTTGGAAGGCCGTCTTAGGAATGTCGCACTCCCTTACTTTTATTGGTGATACCCGGAACGAAGATCAATCTTAGAGAAGTGACTAGCTGATGTGTGATGGTCACGCTCCAATAAGAAAGCAGTCGCTATTAGTAATTAACCTAACCTAGGTTAGGGTCGAATCCATAGGGAATATAGGGCTTTGACTAAAAAACTTCAATACTAATTGTTTCTAGTATTTATGACTACAATCTCTACATGGGAGGTTTTTGTGATTCACAAACAAAATCAAATAAATACTAATTAAAACTTGAGAACAACACTCAATTTTGGGGACAACTTGGGAATTGTGTTCCCCATGGTTCATCAACTTGATTATCCTAGATGCATAACTATAAATGGTGAATCGCATGCAGGATGATAACTTATGTTCTTCTAGCCCTCTTGTGAAGGTGAAGGTCAAATTTCTCCATGGCACTGGTCGGCTACCATAGTGTGCCAACTTATCGTTACCAATAGTCCCAGTCAACCTCCCCTTGGTCAGGTTTAGTCGATTAGAGGAAAACACATTAATGAAACTCTATCATCTACTTCCCTTTTCCTATTTGTCACTATCTTGGTCGGGATAGTGTTGGTAGGCGGGGTTCGGTGTTGGCCACCACCAAACAACAATAAAAATGAAGGAAATAGATAATACATGTAAAATTCCAATCATAGAAATGCAAGAAAACTAGGTTATTTCAATTCAAATACCCATGGTTCCCACAACCCCAAGTTGTGGGTTCGTAGCTACTCATGGATAAAGTAAAACACACAAGAATGCATATAATAGACATAGTTGAGTTTCACCAATAACAATAAAGGAGATAGGCACCACAAGTTCCAAACCATAAGCTTGATTGATCAACAAAGAGTACAAGACAAGATTTGCGATCCCCAAAATAGGTTTTCCAAGAGAGAACAATAATCTATCCTAAAAACCTAAGAAAAGCTTCAAAATGTAATTGTAAATTGTCTACTAGTTGAACTTTTTTCAAAAACCTAACTTAAGCTATATATAGTGTTTACAAAATAACCCTAGAATTTACACAGAAAAGATAGCTGGCAACTGATAAGTCTCGCAGTTATGACTCCAAAGACGACCTATGAGTCATAGTCGGGGTCTCGTATCAGGTTCTTGGCATCTTGGACTGATCTAATGTGACCCATAGGTATGAGTCGCTGCTTGGGCTACGACTTATATGTTTGTCTCATAGTCTTGGTCTTCAGTTTTTTGTCTAACCTTTTGGCTCTCTGATTTTTTCTACGAGTCCACCTATATGAGTCGTAGTGTTTGTTATGAATCGTAGTCTGGGATCGTAGGGATGACCATCACTTGGCATATTTCTAATTTTTGGTCTCTAATTCTTGCTATGACACAACCTACAACTCATAGCGTGAGCTATGACTCATAGGTATGCTCGTATAACTTATGCTTTAGCAAAATCTGTAACCTTTTTTTTCAAAATCATGCCAACCTAACTTTTCTACAAGATTAACACAAAAACACATCGAAACACTAAAAAGTCACTTCAAGAACTCATAAAATCCCTTGTTTCAGGCACCAAATGTGATGTTTTTTGACAGCACATCAACACCCTCAACTTAGAATTGTTACTTGTCCTCAAGCTACAACTCAATCTACACAGACAAAGAGAAAATTTTTTGTTACTATGCTAATGTTATATATATCAACTCCTCTGATTAAGGTATCCAACTAACATTTTCAAAACAGGATTGTGGAAATATTTAGCTAACAGAATATAATGAGATACCTGGCAATCCAACTATGATAAGCTAAGGAGCATCAACCATCCATAATCAGTGGTATAGTCATATGCTACTCAAATAGTGCAAATTCCCTCACTAGAAAGAAGTCCCTTATAATCACTCAAAGGCATTTTAGAATTTAGGGATAGAGGAAGCATTCTCACTCTCACAACTGAAATTCAATGCATAGTAACTAACACCATAGGCTTGCCTGTGTGCTCATCTTCTAGCTTGGTGATGAAGTGGAGATGGATCACTTACGACTTATAGGCTTGTAACATCGGCTCAAGGTGCTTTGGTGAGGTACTTTGGGGAAATAGTGACTAAAGCTATCCTTGAACCATGTTTACCAACACTTTTTGCTTTCATAATCCACCCCTTTTATACCAATCCACCCTTATTTTCCTATTTTGAACTTTTCTCGAGTGCTTTCTTTCTCATTTTCAGTTGAGCCTTGATTTCAAGCACATTTTTGATACTTTTTCCTCAACTAAAGACACTTTTATTTTCTCTTTCTTCACTCGATTCATGCTTTTTCATTTCTTTGCTGATTTCCCAACTAGCCACCTTATTATTATTACTTTGCAACAATAAGGGCCATCCTCAACTTAGGATTTTTCGCATCAGGTGAAGTACACAATATATATGCCTCAAACCAGGGCCACTAACTGCAACCACCCTCAACTTAGGCCTATTTCCTCAATCAAGGTTCACATTTTCAAGGATAGACCAGGGCCAATGTCATATCATTTCATCAAACAAGGTTAAGTTAGCAAGGTATAAAGAAAGAATGAGTACATGATAAGCTCAAAAGTTTGGAACAAGGGATTCACTCACTCATCTGGTGGGTCATTTAGGCTAACAATGGTTTCACTCGAGGAACAAAGGCCTAAGATCCCTTCCATCTCGACCAAATCACCAAACCAACTTTATATTAACAAGGCAAGTTCTGGGTCCATACAAGATGCATGATACAGCAAAATAAGCTCACAACACACATGTCAATTGGATCCACAATCAAGTATAGACTCATATGTCATGCTTTCAGTCTCAGCTTACCTTCACAATATCAGAACAAACATTTCCAGATTCTTAAAAATGTATGAATGCATCAATAATCACAACCACAAAAATTTTGAGGGTACCCAATTTTTATCAAAAGCATGAAGAACAATTAAGAATCATATATATGCCAAAAGATAACATTACTATGCATTTACAAATTATCTTTACTTCCTAAAACATGCCAGTTTAATAGAAAATTAAACATCCTCAAGTAAAAAGAAACGCGACAAAAAAACCTTGGGATCAAAAATAGGGAAGTTGTGGACTTAAGGCTACTCAGACTTCACCTTAATCCATAACTTCCACCAC
>JAOTQR010000045.1:6320709-6352477 GCA_025774065.1 Solanum ossicruentum | reverse complement strand
CTGTAAGATTGATAAGTAGTAAATGTGTTTTAGGATTTGGATTAGTGTCTAATCGGCACTAGTCACGGCCCCGGGGTCGGGTCGTGACAGGAAAGACCCAATGGATGAAACTCACATACCTCAAACTTGGATTTTCTTAATGTAGACTTGAAGCTTGAATAGAGTTCTTGAGATCCGAAATTAAGTTTAGGACACCTAAATTTGGATGAAATATTTGATTAAGTCATGGAGAGTGTTTTGAGAGTTTCTTGAGTAATATAGAGTTGAAAAATAGCTAAGTATAGGTATTTTTATGCATAAATCGGCATGGGGTTAAGAACCCAATGCCTAAGGCCAAAACAAAAAAATTAAGAAAAAAGTTAGACTATTCCATGTATGGTCTGTGCTGCAGACCCAACACAAAGGCAAGATTTACACTAATCCATGCCCAGTCCGCATCACGGCCTGGTCACGGATGAGCACTAGATGAGAAAATTTTTGTGAAAATTACTTTTTGCTACCTGACCTCTAAAGTCAGAGTTATACCCATTTCCCACTTGATTTTTTCTTCGATCAAGAATATGAAGTCTGATTTTCGATATCATATACGAATTTTGAGATATATGAAAATTACAATTATGGACATTTCCGAAGATCATTTTCGGGGCGTTTCACCCTAGTTGGGTGATTGAAGTGGGGGAAATGATTTTTCTAGGTCCGTATTTGGTCATGGAGGCCTTGGAGAAGGTGAGGTTGATTAGGGAGAGAATGATAGCAGCCCAAAAAGTCCTATTCCGGTGTGAGGAGAAGAGATCTTGAGTTTGAGGTTGGTCATAGAAAATTGAACCCAAGATTTGTGGGTCCCAATAAATTTTTGAGGAGAGCAGGTAAGGTTGCATATAGTTGGGTTTGCATATGGAGAAGAATATGGTTTATCTGGTCTTCCTTGTGTCCATGTTGAGAAGGTGTGCGGGTTACTGAAATGACCCCAAAAAGTGCCCGAAAATGTGCCTTAGAAGTGCCCAAAATCGTAATTTTCATATATCTGAAAATTTATTTGTATATTTTGAAAATCCGACATCTTATTCTTGTTTACGAGGTCAAATTGAGTTGGAAATGGGTCTAACCCAAATTTTAGAGCAACCGTATCAAAATCCGAAAATCACAAAAACACGATTTAGGAGGGTCTACTTTGAAGGGGCATATCTCTTAGCACACAGAGAATTGGGTGGACTACAACCTATCAAATTAAACCCCTTTGAGTTGGCTTTCCAATGCACTTGGTTTCATCTTATTTCGAGTTCAGATGAAGGAGTTATGCCCATTTTTGTGGAATACATTTGTGTAGAAAACACAATTCTAGTGAGCAGTCCGTTTTGGTCCTATTTTCTCTTGACTTTGGTCCAAGACTTAAAAAGTCTTGGGCCTAAGGGTTCCCACACTTTAAAATACATATACTTAGCCTTATTTCACCCTCATATCATCCTAAACATTCTGCAATACTCTCCAAAACACTTAGCCAAATATTTACTCCCAAATTCAAGTCCCAAAACTCAAGACCAATATTAAGGATTTCACTCAAGCTTCAAGTATCCATTAAAGCCTTCTTCAAGGTTTCTCCAAAAGCTAAGGTATATGGTGTTGAACCATTGGGTCCTTCCACCCACGGTGCCTAAACCCTCTTTTTACTAATATTGCATGATTTAAAGTAGATTTTACATGTGGGTCTTGCATATTGAGAAATTTACTGCACAGTGATTTATGTTCATGAAAATATGGTTGTTTTAGCTGTTTTGAGCTTTAGATCTTGGATGTAATGTTCGATTTGATGAGGGGTTTTGATGTGAATGTCTTGAAGGTGTTGCAAGATACTGATTAATGGTTTTACCACCGATTGTTTTGCATGGATTTATCTCTAAATTGCATGGTCTTTTACCCCCATTACACACCTGCCAAGTGCTTGATAAAATGTCCGATTATGGTTTCTTGAGGAATTAAAGGTCCTAAGCCTGAGATATGATATGATGAGCTTATGTGTATGATTATTCCTATATGAATATTGAATTAGAGCCTATGATGAATCCTATGTAAAAGTGTTGCATTAGACCATTGATGAATCCTATATAAAGTGTAGAACTCGACTATGCCGGAGGGTCTAAGTGCCCGGATAACGTAGTGAAGGGTTTGCAATTCTCTACCTAGTGATGGGGCGACATCATTACTAACCTAGATGAGAGTTGCTACTCATCAACCTAGATGAGGGTTAGTATTTATCCACCTAAGTGATGGGGCGACATCATCACTAACCTAGATGGGGGTTAGTACTCATCAACCTAGATGAGGGTTAGTACTCATCCACCTTGGTGATGGGGCGGCATTATCACTAACCTAGATGGGGGTTAGTACTTATCCACCTAAATGATGGGCTGCATCATCACTAACCTACCAAAGGGTTGTACTTTGGATAGCTAGCTTGGTCTCTTCTACACATATAATATCCTATATGAGCATGAGTTACTTAAGCATGTTTTATATTAAGCATTGATCATATATGTCATATTGTTATACTATGCCTATTGCACAATGTATTCATTTTGATTATGATGTTTATAACATCATTGCATCTCACATACTTAGTACATTCAAATTTACTAATGCATACTCTTGCCTACATGATATCACACCATGTAGGGACCGGAGCTCCTATTGATTCTTCTTGTGGCTAGATGGATTGTTCAAGTTAGCCATTGGTGAGTCCTCTATTCTGGGGACAAGGTCTATTCTCTCACAATATGTGTTAGAATTCTCTTTACTTTATCGTATACTTATGACTATGAGGGTGAGCCCGGTTGTATGTCTTGGCCCCCGCTCTATCTATATAGTAGAGGTGTTGTTGGACAAAGCTATGTATTTATGCTATGAGTTGATTCTATTATCTCTTGACTCCATTTTTCAACAATTCTCCCTTAGTCCCTTTTGCCCTTTTTTCAATTCTTCAAATGGCATTTAATTGCTTTTGCGACCAAGGATGTGTAATGATATGCTCAGAGGCTTGTTTGGGGTTCCTTCAGGTTCCCAATTAGCCGGTGACGTCTAGGCCCTAAGCTTGGGTCGTGACAATTACACAAGTGCTATAATGCCCTTAGATGTTGTGGGTGTTGTAGAAGATAATTTGACCTATGAGAAGGTCCAGGTGGAGAGTCTTGATAGACAAGTGAAGAGGTTGAGAAACAAAGATATAGCTTCCGTCAAGGTCTTTTGGAGGAACCAACACGTTGAAAGTGCCACATGGGAAGCCGAGGCAGAAATGAGAGAGCGATATCCATATCCCTTCCACTCTACTCAAGCCTAAGGTACTAATTTAAGTCCCCTATATGATTTCAAGTCTTAAGTTTCAGCCCTTATGTCATTTTGCATGCATTCATGTTCATGGTTAAAAAGTTTATGGTGATTTTTGACACTTATGTTGAGACTTTTTGAAAATTATGTTTAAATGCATTTGTTGCATTCATGTCGAGCTGAAATCTTCAGGAGTACTTCTCTTATGCACGTTTCTCAGACATTCGGGGGCGAATGTTCTCAAGAGAGAGATATTGAAATGCCCTAAAAATGTACTTCAGAAATGTCTATAATCGTAATTTCCGTATATCTCAAAATTCCTGATGATATCAAAAATCCAACTTCATATTCTCAATCCGGGTGAAAAATTGAGTGGGAAATGAGTATAACCCGTATTTTAGAGGACTCATAGCAAAAAATAAATTTTGCTAATTTTCAACTTCCAGTGTGCATCCGCGACCAGGCCGCGATGCAGACTGGGTGCTGATCAGTGTTAATTCTTCCTCTTTGATAGGTCTGTGTCGCGGACTAGATGCAGACCAGTACAAGTTTTTCCTTAATTTTTTTGTGTCGGCCAAGGGCATTGGGGTCATAGCCCATGCCCACTTATGCGTAAAAACACCCATACATAGTCATTTTCAACTTTATATCACTCAAAACCCTCACAAAAACCTCTCCAAGATTTAACCAAATATCTAATTCTAATTTCCAGGATTTCAAGATTAACTTTGGAACTCAAAGATTCACTTCAAGCTTTAAGGTTCCTTCAAGCTCATCTCAAGAAAACTCAAGTTTGAGGTATGTGTGTTTCATCCATTGGGTCCTTTCACCCATGAAGCCCAATCTTCCTTTCTATGAAAATTACATATTTTCAAGTTGTATTATTTATAGGTATCTCTTATTATGAAATACGAGCATGATTTATGTTGGGGTTTTTATCAAGTATTGTTGATTACTCATGTCTATATATTTAAAGCTTATACCATGAATTGATTTTGCCTATTGAGACTATGTAAGTATTGAGTTATGCAACTATCATCTATTATGAGATTTGATGATTGATTTTAAGGTACCCTACATAAGGGTTTTACTACATGTTGGTTGGTTGATTTTCATTAAGTTTCTCATCTTATTTTACTCTCGAATTGTAAGATTTTGAACTAGTATCATGAACCCACCAAGTGTTTGATAAAGTGTCAAGTCAAGAATTCTCAAGTTATTGATGATCTATTCAATGATTTACAAGTCAAGTGACTATATAAGATTAAGGGCAGTCAAGTATGTATTGAATTTATGAAAAGTATCTATGATGTTACAAGTATAAAGTCAAGCCCTATTTCAAGATTTTTACCTCTTGTGAGCCATTCATGTTAAAGCAAGGGTTCATGTATGATTCTGATCTACTCTCATGTTTCAAGTTAGGCTTACCATTAGAGGTTGACCATGTCTATGAGCTAATCAAGTCATGTTTTTACAAGGTATTCATATTATAATTAAAGTATGATTATTTCAAGTATTCCGTGGGATTAGACTTGGCATCGATGGATTGGATGTCGGCGTGGGCTATCTTCAAGGGTCCATACTCCTTTCCTCAAACTATGTGCCAACATTGATTTATACTTTCCCCTTGCTATACTAGTGTGGATCCATTTAGTGCACTATCTCATGAAATCCACTACAAAATAGGATGGGTTCCCGTAAGGGGGTTACTTCTCCGAAAGGGTACGGGCTCCCGTAAGGTGAAGTATGTTTTACCTTGACAAGTAGACCACCTCATTACTGATGAGGAGTAATCATCGGGATTTCAAATTGATGCTCTCTTAGTCTTACTTTTGTTAGTTAGGGTCTCTTCCCACACATGTATTATATTCTATGCAACTTGAATGATTTACAAACATGTTTTACTTCAAGTATTGATCATGCATGCCATATTGAGATTACACTTACCTATTGCTTACTATTATTCATTTTTACTATATTGGCAAGTCTTGTTGCATTGCATCCTACATACTTAGTACATTCAAATGGAGCGTAGCACCATTTGATTATCCTCCATGTGGCTAGTACGATCCTTTGAAGCAAGCTTTGGTGAGTCCACAAGTCCGAGGACACTATCCTTATTACTTATGTTATTTTGAGACTTGTTTATGTTGAACATTTGTTACTATGAGGGTGAGCCCAGATAGTATCTTGACCCCCGCTCCATTCCATGTTAGAGGTAGTGTTGGATATTATGATGTACTTATACTTGAGTTTGACTCTTTAATGTTTTTATGATTATCGAATACTTCCCTTAGTCGCGTTCCCCTTTTTATTATATCTCTTGTTGTTGTTTACTTTGCTTCCGCGACTAAGGATGTGTGATTGATATGCTAAAAGGCTTATTTGGGTCCTTTCGGGTTCCAATTCACCGTGTCACATCTAGGCTCTAGGCTTTAGTCGTGAAAACATGTAAGCATGAGATAATTGATGGTATATGAGGGTGAAGATATATCATAGGTCATAATCCCGACATGTAAGCATGAGGTAGTACATAATATTGAATTGCACATGAGGGTGAGGCATATCACATAGTTCATAACCCCTTCATGTCGCAATCGACCTTGTACTAGAGGGTAAGACACATAACATAGTTCATAATCCCATCTAGTAGGCCTTACAATTCATAAGAGCATAAACCTTACCATAAGAACTCAATAACTCATCAACAACCGAGACTTGCAAAATCATGCAATGGATCATCGAAAACTTAAGAATTCTTGATTTGACATTTTATCAAATATATGGTGGGTTCATGACACTAGTTCAAAGCATACAATTAAATAGTGAAATAAGATTAGAAAACTTAATGCAAATCAATCCACCAACATGTAGTAAAGCCCTCATGTAGGGTACCTTGAAATCCATCATCAAAACTCATAATAGATCAAGTTTCATAGCTCAGAACATGCATAGTGTCAATAGACAAAGATCAACTCATAGTGTAAGCTGAAAATAGATATTCATGAGTAATCAACGATACTTGATAAAACCCCCAAAATAAATCATGCTCATATTTCATAATAAGAGATAGACATAAGTAATACAACTTAAAAACATGCAATTTTTATAAAAAAAGATGATTGGGCTCCATGGGTGAAAGGACCCAATGGATGAAACCCACATACCTCAAACTTGGATTTCTCGAGATGAGCTTGAAGAGAACTTAGAGCTTGAAGAGAATCCTTGAGTTACTAAGTTTGAAATGCTTGAATTTGGTATGAGATGTTTGGTTAATCTTAGAGAGGTTTTCCTAAGGGTTTGAGTGATATAGTGTTAAAAAATGGCTAAGTATGTGAAATGACCCCAAAAAGTGCCTGAAAATATGTCTCTGAGGTACCAGAATCGTAATTTCCATGTATCTCAAAATTCATTCGTGATATCAAAAATCCAACTTCATATTCTTGATCAGAGGGTCAAATTGAGTGGGAGATGGGTCTAACCCCAATTTTATAGCAAACGTATCACAATTTCATTTTCCCAAAAATCGATTTCCAGAGAGCTTTCCGCGCCCCTGGCGCGATGCACCAAGGGCGTGCCATAGTGTAAAAATGTTGCCAGTTTTCACTTCATTCCAAGGATTCTGGGTCTTGGGCCTAAGTATTTTCATGTGTGAAAATACCTATACTTAGCCTTATTTCACCCTTATATCATTCAAGACATTCCCCAATACTCACTCAAACACTTAGACTCATATTTCACCCTAAAAGTCATGTCCCGAAACTCATCCAGATCTAAGGATTTCACTTAGGCTTCAAGTCTCCATCTCCAATATTCATCAAGTTATTCTCTAAAGTCAAGGTATGTGGGTCTCAGCCATTGGGTCCTTTCACCCATGGTGCCCAAGCTTCTATTTCATCTAATTTATATGTTTTTAAGTTGATTTTACATATGGGCCTAATACGATGAATTTGACTATGAACTATGTTGGGGTTTTGAAAAAGTGTGACTGTTTTAGTATGTTTTGAGCTATGAATCTTGGATCTAACTTGGGATTTGATGAGGGATTTTGATGCATACTTTATGATGGTGTTAACAAGTATTGGTGGGATGATTTACTTCAAGATTTCTTGTATGATTTCACTCTTTAATTGCATGGTATTACACTAGAATTTCACACCTACCAAGTGTTTGATAAAAATGTCTGGATTATGATTCTTGAGTTGTTGAACGCCTAATGCTTAGCATATGAGATATATGACTTTATGATGATGGAAGTATGTTGTATATATGTTTTCATAATGAACTTTCATAGTGTTGTGAGATGACCAAGCCAAGCTCAGAGGGTTGTAGGCTCGGGTAATCACATCGAGGGGTTGGTACCTTGGTTTCCTAGTACAGAGGGTAGTAGGCCCGTATAACCACATCGAGAGGTTGATACCTGGTTGTCTAGTACGGGGGGTAGTAAGCCCATATAACCATATTGAGGGGTTAGTACCTCATTAACCATATCGAGGGTTTCATACCTTGGTTGGCTAGTACGGGGGTTGTAGGCCCATATAACCATATTGAGGATTGGTACCTCATTCGCCTCTCCAAGAGGGTGGTAGGCCTTGGATATACTATACTGATGGTCACTTGATAGATATGTATATAAGAATGGTTTACCTCAAGCATCCTTCATTCATGTCATATTGCTACTATGCTATCTATTGCTTATGATATTACATTTTGCCTCTGTTGCCTATCTATTGTTGCATTGTATCCTACATACTTAGTATGTTCAAATGTACTAACACATACTCTATGCCTACATGATGTCACCATGTATGAACTGGAACCCCGCTTGACCATCCTCCTCCTCTATATGCCTACTATGATCGTCTCTCAATCTAGTTGGTGAGTCCTCCACTTTCGATACATTGAGTTTGATCTTATGCTATGTATAAAGACGCTCTTTTTCCTTATACCATGTACTTGACTATGAGGGTAAGCTCAGTTTCTTGTGTTGGCCCCCGCCAAGTTCTATGGTTAGAGGTGTTATTGGACATGTTATTTGTAATGCTATGAGCTTTGACTCTTGATGTCTATGATATGAAAGTTATCCCTTAGCCCCCGTTTATCCCTAATTGCTAGCTCTTGTGGTATTTTAGCCCCCGTTAAGAGGCTTTCTTGCCGTCCCTTCGGGTTTCCCATACGCCATGTCATGTCTAGGCCCTAGGCTTGGGTCATGACAAACTTGGTATCAGTGCACTAGGTTGTTAATGGTCCTCGGCATCTAACATACCGCATCTATTAGAGTCTTATGCATGGTTGTGTTGTGCACCACAACTATGAGTAAGAGGTTCTGAGACGTTTTAGGAAATGTTTCCCTTTTTCATGTTCTAAGTCATGCCATAGAGTTGAAATAAGGTTTTTCCTCTCTAATTATTCTTTGGATGGTAGATTATGCCTAACATAAGAGGAAGAAGAGCCCGCACACCTGAGGGATAACTGACTCATGCTGAGCTTCGGGATGCTCTCACCTTGCTTGCCCAAGTTCTGGCTAACCAAGCCAATCAAGGGGCCCAAGCCCCTAATGCTCCTACACAGGCATCTCGGATGAGAAACTTCATGAGGATGAATCCCAAATAATTCTATGGCTCAAAGGTGAATGAGGACCCTAAGAGTTCACTGATGAGGTCTACAAGGTTTTGGCTATTATGGGTGTTAGATCAGAGGAGAAGGCGGAGTTGGCAGCTTATCAACTCAAGGAAGTGGCACAAATATGGTACAAGCAATGGAAGAAGGACAAGGGAATCAACTATGTGGCGCTTTGGTAGGAGTTCAAGGTGGCTTATTTTAATCTATTCTTCCCTCTTGAGGAGGTCAAAAAGATGGAATTTATGAATTTCAGACAAAGGGTCTATGAGTGTGAGGGTGTATGCCCTCAAGTTCAATGAACTTTCAAAATATGCTCTACACTTGGTGGCCGACTCAAAGTCTAGAATGAATAAGTTTGTGATAGGGGTATCTGACTTGGTGAGTGAGGAGTGTCAGTCTGCTATGTTGATTAGTGACATTGATTTATACAATTTGATGACCTATTTCGAGCAAATGGAGGAGGAAAATTTAAGGAAGTGGAGGAGTAATGAGGCCAAGAGGGGTTCATCTTGAGGGTAGGTTTCAAAGTCGAAAGGGTGGCCGGTTCCATCAAGGCTAAGGGTCTTCTCATGCTTCTAATAGGGTGCTTGCCAATAACTTTCCAAGGGCCCAAGGTGTTGGTTGTGTGGGTCCTATTGATGTGTGCCCAAAGTGTGGTAAGGGTCATGGTGCCCCATGCTTGAGGAATACTAGTGCTTGTTATGGTTGTCAGGAGATGGGGCATAAGGCAATAGATTATCACTCAAAATTGCAACAAAGGTAAGAATGTTCATCGTCAAGGCCAAGGTGCCAATGCAATTCCTTTGGGGAGAGGTGGTCAACAAGGTGATGCCCTAAGGCACAATCGATTTTATTCTATACATGGGAGGCAAGGGGTTGATGAGGTGCTCGATGTCGTCACTAGTATGTTAATAGTGTTTGATTTTGATGTGTATGCATTGATTGATCAGAGTGACACCCTTTCTTGTGTTACCCATTTTGTTGCCAAAAAGTTTCATGTTGAGCCCGAATTGTTGTTTGAGTCATATGAGGTGTCTACTCCTATTGGTGCATTTATTGTTGCTATAAGAAGTCTATAGAAATTGTCCCATTTGCATCATGCATAAAATATTGCCTGTGATCTTGTTGAGTTGGATATGGTTGATTTTGATATCATTCTTGGGATGGATTGGTTGCATGCATACTATGCCCCTATTGATTGTAGCACCCGTAGGGTCAAATTCTAATTCCCAAATGAACCCGTTCTTGAGAGGGAGTCATGACGTGGTGGTCAAGGATAGATTCATCTCTTACATTAAAGCTCGTAAGTTGGTATCTAAGGGGTGTCTTTATCATCTTGTGAAGGTTAGGGATGTGGAATCTGAAGTCCTTCCATAACACCCCACATCTTACAATACTAGTACTATGCAAATAAAACATTACATGGCTTTTTAAATTAGCGTCTATTTTTAAAATTCCTTGAATCTAATGTTATAGGGTGATATGTTAACGCTGAAGAGGGTCGAGTGTAAGTAAGTTTTATGTCAAATTCAGGAGATCATGACCCTAAACAAAGTGAGAGAATAGAGGTGCTTGTATGACTTAAGAAGCTAGCAGGTGAGTCACCTACTTGCTTGGCTTAAATTGCTAGCTAAATGAAGACGAGGCCCGATATCAAATTTGTCCAAGTCCGATTATGAATAAAGTCCGTGTTAAGGGTGTAACTTTAGCCCATGTTTTAGCAACATAAATGGACTAAATTTTCAGCCCAAGAAGGATATCAAAAGGGCCCAAGTACATCACAACCCACTTGACTAATTGGGCCCAAACTAAATGAAGAGGAATTAGGAAAAATCGGCAGCCAAGGACCATCAACTTTGAGACCCATTTAGGCCCAAGTGTGAGGGCCAAGCTGCTGCATCACCAACTTCTTAACATGAACTAATATGTGGTCAAAAGTGCAAGAGAGAATCGGCCAAAGAGACCCTTGAAAGCGGCTTAAAAAAAGCCCCTTAAGTCATTTCACTTTAAACAATTTTTCAGCTTTCCTAAAGACTTTTGTTATTCACAAGGCAGCCAATACAACCCTCTAGTGTTCTTGAAGGAAACCTGAATCTTGAAGGCTAAGGTTAGTTGAAATATCCATGCATTTTTTATACTTATCCCATGACAAACAAGAAGTATATGCTAGTTATGTTTGTGCTGAAATTTTGGACAGTATGTATCCTAAGGATTGTGGTGAACTTTTGTTGTTCAAGAGGATTTCCTCTTCTTGGTTGGCTAAATTATGAAGTAAGACTTATGTTTTTAATAAGGTTTAGTTTGTTAGTGATGTAACTTAGCTGCTGCACCACTTTTATGGTCCACAAAAGTGAGTCCTTATAGGATATCGCAATTGTGTTCTTAGTACAAACTTATGGGCTGATGAATGGAGGGTTGTTGCCTCACGTCCTTCATGACTACTTTGGTACTGTTCTAAGACTGTTTTAAGGTTGTTTTTATGTATAGATGTGTTGAGGACAGTTTGGTTAAAGTTGGAATAGGTTTGGGATTGTCGACGTCAAAATGGGGCAAAGGGACGTAACGTTATGCCCCTATTTGTATGGTACGTAGAATTGTTGTGTGTTGTGCTTTATGGCCATTGTAAGAGTGTTATGGCACTAGAACAGGCTGCACATAATATGTATATGAGAATGTGTATTAGAAAATATGATTAGGGGCGGAAAGTTTGAAAGAATACCCTCGGGTTATAAATACTCGATTGCTGCCTGTATCTTATTTTTTTATGAGATTGGGCTGCCAAGATGTACTTATTGGCTACTAATGCTAGTTTTACCACCAGCTATGTTGCAGATAAACATTTGGAGGACCGGAAGGTTATCTAGAGGTAGTAGCGAGGTCATACAACAAGGTATGTAAGGCTACTTGATTTTGTATTATCTGGCATGAAACATAGATCCCTCCTTGGCATATAAAGGCACTTACCAACTCTGACACAACTATTATTCATGTCTCAACTCTTTCACATGTTCATATGCTCCCATACATAGTCACCTTTAAATCTGCATACATACTTGGATACCAACATACACAAATTCGTTCTACTAAATAAAGTTCATGTGTTGTTCTACCTCCTATGCATTTCATTATTTGTGTAATTTACTCCTTTCATTGTGGTGTTGTCTTTTGTGATTATTTACATGTCATATGTTGTATCTACAACCCTACAACTCCAATATTATGACCATTAAAAGAATCATCTCAAAAGTAATTAAAAGATAAAGTATATTGCTTATTGATGGGTGGTAACCCGAGGGTTGGAAGAATCACCTAGCCAGGGTTGATACTATCATGGGGGGTAGACCAAGGGGTTAAAGGAAAAGCCTAACCAGGGCCGATCCCAATATAGATTTACCACTGATCAGCTGGCAATTTGTATTACATGTTGTGCATAGATTATACAGTAAAGGTAAAATAATAAAAAGAACATAAAGTACAGGATCCCACAGTATAACTAAAGGTGGTCTCTTATCCTACACCAATGCATAGTTTCATTTGAGTTACTTCATGTACAGTATTTCCTGCTTATATATTCAGTACATTATCTCGTACTGACGTCTCATATGGGGGACCTGCATTTCATGCTGCAGGTACAGGTACTACTAGATCTCCCCAGTAGGAGTACAAGATATCCAGCTGCTGTTACCAAGCTCCAGGTTGCTTCGGAGCTTTATGTGTCTAGAGCTTATATTGTTGTATTGTATAGTTTGCCGAGGTGGGGCCTGTCCCGACCCTTATCAGATACTCTTCCTTATCTAGAGGCTTTGCAGGCTATGTAAATTAAAGTGTGGTCATGTCTCGTACTTTAAACACCGTGGCCCCAACGGCCTAGCCAGATGCATTTCCTATTGGTTTGTTATCACTGTTTATTTTCTTAAAGTCATGTTAAATGTAGAAATCCCTTATAATATGCATAGAAAGCGCATGGATGCAGGTTGGTTCTCTCGGGCCTCATCGGCAACCGGTGCCAGTCCACCCTAATGGGACTTTGGGCGTGATACCTTCCCATAGGGTCGGTTCCGGTGGTACATGAGTTTCTTGATGTCTTTCCTAATGACCTGTCTGGTGTTCCTCTCGAAAAGGAAATAGAATTTGGTATAGAGACCCTCCCTGATACTTAACCTATTTTCTATTCCTCCTTATCGTATGGCCCAGCAGATTAAAGGAGTTGAAGGAGCAATTGAGGGGCTTATTGGAGAAGGGTTTTATTAAGTGTAGCCAATCACCTTGGGGTGCACTGGAATTGTTTGTGAAGAAGAAGGATGGGTCTCTTAGGGTGTGTATTGTCTACTGGTAACTTAATAGGGTCACCATCAAGAATAGGTATCCTCTTCCAAGGATTGATGATTTGTTTGATCAATTGTAAGGGGCTAGCTACTTCTCTAAGATTGATCTTTGGTCTGGGTACCATCAAATGAAGGTGAAGGAGCATGTTATTCCTAAGACGACCTTTTGGACTAGGTATGGGCATTATGAGTTTGTTGTGATGTCCTTTGGGTTGACCAATGCACCGGCCATCTTCATGGATCTTATGAATAGGGTCTTTAAGCCCTACCTTGATTCTTTTGTTGTGGTGTTCATTGATGATATTTTGATCTATTCTCATAGTGAGGAGGAGCATATTACTCATTTGAGGTTAGTGTTGCAAAGATTGAGGGAGGAGAAGTTGTATTCTAAATATGAGAAATGCGAATTTTGGTTAAAGAAAGTTGCCTTCCTCGGTCCTGTGGTGTCGGGGGATGGTATTAATGTGGATCCTTAAAATATGGATGTGATTAAAAATTGGCCTAGACCATTAAGCCCGTCGGATATTAGGAGCTTCTTGGGCTTAGCAGGTTACTATCGAAGGTTTGTGAATGGGTTCTCTTCTATTGCTTCTCCTATGACCAAGTTGACTCAAACGAAAGCCAAATTTTTGTGGACCGATGAGTGTGGAAAGATTTTCCAAACATTGAAAGATAAACTTGTGTCCGCTCCTATTTTGTCTATACCGAAAGGGCTAGAAGGGTTTGTTGTGTATTGTGATGCTTCCCGGGTTGATTTGGGATGTGTGTTGATGCAAAATGGTAAGATGATAGCCTATGCTTCTAGACAACTCAAATTGCATGAAAGGAATTATCCTATACATGATCTTGGACTAGTCGTCGTGATT
Organism: Solanum ossicruentum; assembly: GCA_025774065.1. Taxonomy (NCBI): domain Eukaryota; kingdom Viridiplantae; phylum Streptophyta; class Magnoliopsida; order Solanales; family Solanaceae; genus Solanum; species Solanum ossicruentum. The sequence goes on along the minus strand of JAOTQR010000045.1, from coordinate 6,338,346 downwards.
TTTGCTTTGAAAATTTGGTGTCACTATTTATATGGAGTTCAGGTTGAGGTGTTTACAGATCATAAGAGTCTCCATTATGTCTTCACTCAAAAACATCTCAACTTGAGGCAAAGAAGGCAGTTAGAAGTTCTTAGGGACTAGGATATGAGTGTGCATTATCATCCCGGTAAGCCAAGCTCATATTGATGGTGGAGGCATAGAGGTGGCTAAGGAGGTCCATCGGTTGGCGAGATTGGGAGTTAGATTGGAAGAGGTTGATAATAGTGGTGTTGTAGTTGTTAATGGTTCTAAATCTTCATTAGTTAAGGAGGTGAAAGCTAAGCAAGATCTTGACCCTGCTTTGTTAGAATTGAAGGCATCGGTAAAAGATGGTTTGGTGGAGGTTTTCTCCCAAGAGGGTGATGGTACCCTTAGATACCAAGGTAGGTTGTGTGTGAATTGTGTTGATGGATTGAGAGAAAAGATTCTTGATGAGGCTCATGGTTCTTCTTACTTTGTTCATCCCGGGTGTCACGACCGAAGCCTAGGGCCTAGACGCGACACGGCGAATGGAGAACCCGAAGGAACCCCAAACAAGCCTCTTAACTCCTCATTGAACATCATTGGTCGTGGAAGCATATAAAAACATTAAAGAGCAAGAACAGGGGCAAAGGGATAAGGGAAAAGCTTGCACAATATCATAGTCAAGAAATAAGAGTCAAACTCATATTGTAGATACATAACATGTCCAACAACCACCTTTACTACATACATAAGAGTGGGGACAAAGGCAAAGTAACCAGGCTCACTCTCATAGTCAAATAGAGCATAAAGAAGAGTATCTCAATACATAACAAGAGGGCATAGACTAAGGTCCCAAAAGTGGAGGACTCACTAACTAGCTTGAGTAGCATCAAATTAGCCTCGTGGAGGAGGATGATCAACTTAGGTTGTGGTTCCTACATGGTGATATCATGTAGGCAAGAGTTTAGTACGTTTGAATGTACTAGGTATGTAGGATGCAATGCAACAATAGATAGGCATCATAATAAAAATGCATAATATTAAGCAATAAGCATAATATAACAATATGACATGTATGATCAATGCTTAAGTAAATTATGCTTAAGTAACTCATACTTATATCAAATATCATATGTTTAGAAGAGACCAAGCTAGATTTTCAAGGTACAAACCCCTTGTTGGTTGATGATGGTCCCATCCCTTCACCATAGTGGTGTGGTACAAACCCCTCACATGGTTAATGATAATCACACCTCATCACCACAGTGGCGAAGTACAAACCTCGCACAAGGTTGATGAGTACAAACCCCCACCTTGGTTACCAGGGCTCTTATCTCCCCTGATAGGGTATGGTCTAATGCAATATTTTATATAGAGTATATCATATACATAAACTCATTTCATCATCATACAGTCATTCATATCATATCTCATGCTTTGGACATTCACCTCCTCCTCAAGAACCCACATCTGGACATTTTCTCAAACACTTAGAGGGTGTATAATGCTAGTATAAAACCATGAAATATAGAGATGAAGTCATACAAGAAAATCCATTGTAAAACAATCAATCAACACCTTTCAACACCCTCGAGTAATATACATCAAAAACCCTCATCAAATCTTACTATAGGTCCAAGATTTATAGCTCTAAGCATAGCAAAACAGTCACAACTTTACATAGCTTTAACATTGTGTGCAGTGAATTTGATAATATGCAAGACAAATCAACTTTAAATCATATAATTTGAATAAAAGGAGGCTTGGGTATCACGAGTGAAAGGAACCCCTAAAAGAAACCCACATATCTTAGCTTAGAGATGAACTTGGTGAAGATTGGAGATGGAGACTTGAAGCTTGAAGAAGAACCTTGAAGGAGAACCTTAGCTTGGGATGGGGGTTTGGCACTTGAATTTGGAAGTGAAAATATGGCTAAGTGTTTCAGTGAGTATTGGGGTATGTTTTGGGTAATATGAGGGTGAAATTTGGCTAAGTATGGGTAAAAACACGTTTGGGAACACTTAGGCCCAAGACTTAGAAATCTTGGATCGAGTAAAAAAAAAACAGGCCACTTTTTGTACAGCAACGCGGATTTGCCACTGGAAATTGCATTTTTGGAATTTCATTATTGCTAATCTTTCGCTCTTAAATAGAAGTTAGACCACTTTTCACCTAATTTTGACTCCTTGAACACGAATATGAAGTTAGATTTTCGAAAAAGCAAATGAAGTTTGAGATATATGGAATTTAAAATTCTAGGCATTCCGAGGCACATTTTCGGGCACTTTTTGTGGTTGTTTCAATATCTCCCCCTTGGGAACATTCAACCCCAAATGTAAAAGAGACATACAAGATAGAGTGATCATAAACAAATCAACCCCAACAAGAATGCAACATCATATTTAAAACACCATTTTCAAAATCTCAACATACGTGTAAAATCATCATAATTTGCTAACTTAAACATGAATGCATATGGATGACGACATAGGGGCTGAAACATAAGACTTGAATCACATGGAGGACTTAAAATTGGTACCTTAGGCTTGAGAGGAGTGGAAAAGATAAGGCTACCTCTTTTGCATGTCCGTTTCGGCCTCCCAAGTAGCACTTTCGTTTGTTGGTTCCTCCAAATGACCTTAACGGATGTCACCTCCTTGATCCTCAATGTCTTCACTTGCCTATCTAGAATCTGAAGCGGAACCTCCTCATAGGTCAAGTTATCCTCAACAAGACCCATAACATCAAGAGGCACAATAGCATTAGGATCACCAACACATTTTCTCAACATAGAGACATGGAACACCGGATGAACCAAATTCATTTCACTAGGCAACTTCAATTCATAAGCTACCTTGCCAACCCTCCTCGTAATCTCATAAGGACCAACATATCTTGGACTCAATTTCCCCCTTTTACCAAAGTGAACCATACCTTTCATTGGAGAAACTTTCAAGTAAATCCAATCACCCACTTTGAATTCAAGGTCTCTTCTTCTCACATCTACATAGGATTTTTGACGATTTTGGGCCATCTTCAACCTTTCCTTAATCATCCTAACCATATCAAGAGCCTCCATAACCATATCTGGTCCCAATAAAGCTGCCTCTCCAACATCAAACCAACCAACCAGTGATCTACAACATCTCCCATAAAGAGCCTCAAAAGGAACCATACCAATGCTAGAGTGATATCTATTGTTGTCGAAAAACACAATCAAAGCTATATGGTTATCCCGACTATCCCTCAACTCCAATACACAATGCCTTAGCATATCCTCAAGTGTTTGAATGGTTCTTTCGACTTGGCCATCCGTTAAGGGGTGGAAGGTCGTACTGAGGTGAACTTTTGTACGAAGACCCCTTTGGAAGGACCTCCGAAAGTGTGAAGTGAATTGTGAACCACAATCCTATATGATGGATAGTGGAACCCCATGCAACCTTACTAACTCATGGATGTACAACGTTGCATACTCTTTAGCCCCATAGGTGGTCTTAACTGGTAGAAAGTTGGCTGATTTCGTCATCCTATCAACCACTACCCATATGGAATCAAAACCCTTCCTTGTATTTGGCAACCCAACCACAAAATCCATATTAATCACTTCCCACTTCCAAGTAGGAATCTCTATGTCTTGGATTAGGCCACCCAACCTTTGATGTTCGGCTTTGACTTGTTGATAACTATGGCAACCAGAAACGAATTTGGCAATGTCCCTCTTCATGCCTCCCTACCATTACACATCTCTCAAGTCCTTATACATTTTGGTGGAATAGGGTAGATAGAATAAGAAGAATTGTGGGCCTCATCAAGGATCTTCTCCCTCAAACCACCAACACAAGGCACACACAACCTACCATGGTACCTAAGGGCCCCATCTCTCCCTTGGGAGAAAACCTCTACTTTGCCTTCTTTCACCAAGGCTTTTAATTTAAGCAAGGAGGAGTCAAGATCTTGTTTTGCTATCACCTCATCAACTAATGAGGACTTAGACCCATCAACAACAACCACACCATATCACCAACCTCCTCCAACCTAACCCCTAATCTTGCCAATTGATACACCACCCTAGCTATCTACCTGCCACCATCAACATGGGCTAAGCTACCCATAGACACCCAACTCAAGGCATCCACCACCACATATGCCTTAGTTGGATGATAGTGCACACTCACGTTATGGTCTTTAAGAAGTTCTAACTGTCTCATTTGCCTCAAGTTGAGATCCTTTTGAGTGAAGACATGTTGGAGTATCTTATGATCGATGAACACATCCACATGCACCCCATACAAGTAGTGACGCCAGTCTTTAATGCAAACACAATGGCGGCTGACTCTAGATCATGGGTAGGGTAGTTCCTTTATACCTTGAGTTGTCAAGAAGAATAAGCTATGACCTTACCAATTTGCATCAATACACAATCCAAACGAACCCGGGAAGCATCACAATACACAACAAATCCCTCAAGCCCATCTGGTAGTAACAATATAGGATAGGACACAAGCTTATCTTTCAATGTTTGGAAGCTCCTCTAACACTCATCGGTCCACACAAATTTAACCTTCTCTTGTGTCAATTTTGTCATAGGGGAAGTAATGGAGGAGAACCCATTCAGAAACCTTCTATAATAACCCGCTAGGCCCAAGAAGCTCCAATATTCGACAAGTTCAATGGTCTAGGCCAATTTCTAATCACATCGATTTTCATAGGGTCCACTTTTGTACTATCCCCCGACACCACATGACCCAAGAATGCAACCTCCTTCAACCAAAATTCACACTTATCATATTTGGCATACAATTTCTCCTCCCTCAATCTTTCCAACACAACCCTCAAATGTCCCATATGCTCCTCCCTATATGTGAATAGATCAAAATATCATCAATGAAGACCACGACAAAGGAATCAAGGTAAGGTTTGAAGACCTTATTCATTAGGTCCATGAAGATCGCCAGTGCATTGTTCAACCCAAATGACATCACAACAAACTCACAATGCCCATATCTAGTTCAGAAGGTTGTCTTGGGAATGTCACACTCCCTCACCCTTACTAGATGATACCCGGACCAAAGATCGATCATCGAGAAGAAGCTAGCCCCTTGCAATTGGTTAAACAAATCATCAATCCTTGGAAGAAGATACCTATTCTTGATGGTGACCCTATTGAGTTTCGGTAGTCAATGCACATTCCAAATGACCCATTTTTCTTCTTTACAAACAACACCGAGGCACCCTAAGGTGATTGAATAGGCCTAATAAATCACTTTTCCAACAATTTTTCAATTGTTCCTTTAATCCTTCAACTCTGCTAGGGCCTTACGGTAAGGGGGCATGGAGATAGGTTGAGTATTGGGAAGGAGATCTATGCTAAAATCTATCTCTCTTTTGGGAGGGACACCGGGAAGGTCATTTGGGATGACATTAAGAAACTCGTTTACAAGCAAAATCATCACAATGGAAGGGACTTTGGACTCCACATCTTTAACCCTCACAAGATGATACAAACACCCCCTAGGAATCAACTTATGGGCTTTAATGCATGAAATGAATCTACCCTTGAACACTACATCTTGACTTTCCCACTCAGCGACGGGTTTATTAGGGAATTAAAGCTTCACCCTATGAGTTGTACAATCAGTGGAAGCACCGTAGGCATGCAATAAATCCATCCAAAGAATGACATCAAAATCAACCATGTCTAATACAACAAGATCACAAAGCAACAACTTATGCATAAAGCAAATAAGAAAACTCCTATAAATTTTCCTAGCAACAATAGAGGCACAAATAGGAATAGACACTTTATATGACTCATACAACAACTCGGGATCAATATGGAACTTTTTAGCAACAAAAGGAGAAACAAAGGAAAGAGTGGCACCCAGATTAATCAAAGCATATACATCAAAGTCAAAGATTTCAAACATACCGGTAACAATAATGGGAATCTCACCAACCCCTTACCTCCCATATAGTGCATAAAATCGATTTTCATGAGGACCGGCTCTACCTAATGGGACTGTATTTGTGCCCCGACCTTTGCCACGGTTTCTTGGACAATCTATCTTCTTGTGACTAAGCTCCCCACAATCATAGCATGTATTAGATCCCTTCAAAAATGGGCCTCCATGGCTCCTTCCACATTTAGGGCACACATAAATAGGAGCCACTCCACCAACACCTTAAGGCCTAGGGAAGTCATTGGCAAACCCTCTATTAGTACCATGAGAAGGCCCTTGGCCTTGACGAAATTTAGCACCCTTTTGAAATTTACCATCAGATCAAGCCCTGTTGGCCTCATGCGAAGCTCAATTACTCCTCCTCTATTTGCTTGGCATAGTTCATCAACCGAGATAAGTCTATTTCACTAATTAGCATGGCAGAGTTCATGTACCAAGTTGGAGACCCCCATCATGAACTTATTCATCCTAGATCTAGGATCGACCACCAAATGAGGAGCATACCTTGAAAGTTGATTAAACTTGAGGGCATACTCCCTCACTTTCAAAGCACCTTGTTTCAAGTTCATAAACTCTACCAACTTTGCTTCCCTAAGCTCAAGTGGGAAAAACCGATTAAGGAAAGCTAATTAGAACTCCTCCCAAAGTACCACATTACCAATTCCCTTTTCACCGTTCCATTGATCATGCAATATTCAGGCAACCCCTTTGAGTTGGTATGCTCCCAACTCCGCCTTTTCATTTGGCCTAACACCCACGATATTCAAAATCTTGTAGACCTCATCAATGAACTCTTATGGATCTTCATCCACCTTTGACCCATAGAAAATTAGAGGATTGATCCTCATAAAGTCTATTGCCCTAGCTCCCAGGGTAGTAGCATGAGGGGCTTGGGCCCCTTGATTGACTTGGTTGGCCACCACTTAGGCAAGCATATTGAGAGCATCCTAAAGCTCACCATTGGTAGGTTGCTCCATGGGACTTTGGGCCCATCTTCCTCTAGTGTTTGGCATCTGGCATAGCAAAGAACAATCATTATGGGGAAACACTTACTACAACTCGATAGCACGACGTAGAACATGAAGAAGGGAAACATTTTCTAAAAATCTCATAGCCTCCTACTCATTGTCATGCCGCGCTTCACAACCATGAATAGGACTTTAATCGATGTGGTGTGTTGGACTCCGAGAATCATCAACTTAGTACTCTAATACAAAGTTTGTCATGCCCCAAGCCTAGGTCCTAGACGTGACATGGCGAATGGGGAACCAAAGGAACCCGAAACAAGCCTCTTAACTTGTCATTACACAACATTGGTCGCGGAAGCATATAAAAACATTAAAGAGCAAGAATAGGGGCAAAGGGCTAATGGAAAAGCTTGCACAATATCATAGTGAAGAAGTATGAGTCAAACTCATATCATAGATACATAACATGTCCAACAACAACCTCTACCACATAGATAAAGTGGGGGCAAAGATAAAGCAACCGGGCTCACCCTCACTATCAAATAGAACATAAAGAAGAGTGTCTCAATACATAACAAGAGGGTGTAGACTAAGGTTCTCAAAGTGGAGGACTCACCAACTAGCTTGAGTAGCACCGAACTAGCCTCGTGGAGGAGAATGATCAACTTGGGCTCCGGTTCCTACATCTTGATATCATGTAGGGAAGAGTATGCATTAGTACATTTGAATGTACTCAGTATGTAGGATGCAATGCAACAATAGATAGGCATCATAATCAAAATGTATAATATTAAGAAATAGGCATAATATAACAATATGGCATGTATGATCAATGCATAAGTAAATCATGCTTAAGTAACTCATGCTTATATCGGATATCATATGTGTAGAAGAGACCATGCTAGATTTTCAAGGTACAAACCCCTTGGTGGTTGATGATGGTCCCACCCCATAATCTCGGTGGTGTGATACAAATCCCTCACATGGTTGATATAATCACACCTTATCACCACGGTGGTGAAGTACAAACCCCTCACATGGTTGATGAGTACAAACCCTCACTTTGGTTACCCGGGCTCTTATCCCCTCGGATGGGGTATGGTCTAATGCAACACTTTATATAGAGTATATCATATACATAAGCTTATTTCATCATCATATAGTCATTCATATAATATCTCATGCTTTTAATCTTCAACTCCTCAAGTACCCACATCCGAATATTTTATCAAACACTTAGAGGGTGTGTAATGCTAGTATAAAACCATGAAATATAGAGATGGAATTACGCAAGCAAATCCATTGTGAAACCATCAGTCAATACCTTGCAACACCCTCAAGTAGTATATATCAAAACCCTTTATCAAATCTTACTATAAGTCCAATATTTATAACTCAAAACATAGCAAAACAGTCATAACTTTACATAGCTTTAACATAGTGTGGAGTGAATTTCATAATATATAAGATCCATTTGTAAATCAACTTTAAATTATGCAATTTGAGTAAAAAGAGTCTTGGGTATCATGGATGAAAAGAACCCATGAAAGAAACCCACATACCTTTGCTTAGAGATGAACTTGGTGAAGAATGGAGATGGAGACGTAAAGCTTGAAAAGAATGGAGATGGAGACTTAAAGCTTGAAGAAGAACCTTGAAGGAGAACCTTAGCTTGGGATCAAGGTTTGGGACTTGAATTTGGGAGTGAAAATATTGCTAAGTGTTTGAGTGAGTAGTGGGGAATGTTTTGAGTAATATTAGGGGTGACATTTGGTAAAGTGTAGGTAAAAACACATTTGGGAACACTTAGACCCAAGACTTAGAAGTCTTGAATTGAGTAAAAAGAAAAACAAGCCATTTTTGTACTGTAGCGCATCACGAAAGCAATGCGGATTTGTCACTAGAAATCGCATTTTTGGAATTTCGTATTTGCTAATCTTTCGCTCTTCAGTCAGGGTTAGACCCTATTTCACCTAATTTTGACCCTCTGAACATGAATATGAAGTTAGATTTTCGAAATAGCAAATGGATTTTGAGATATATGGAATTTAAAATTATAGGCATTCGAGGCACATTTTTGAGCTCTTTTTAGGTTTGTTTCACCAGGTCTACTAAGATGTATAGAGATTTGCGGGAGATGTATTGGTGGGGAGAAATGAAAAGGGACATTGCTAAATTTGTTTTTGGTTGCCGTAGTTGCCAACAAGTCAAAGCCGAACAGTAAAGGCAAGGTGCCTAGTCCAAGACATCGTGATTCCTACTTGGAAGCGGGAAGAGATTAATATGAATTTTGTGGTTGAGTTGCCTAAGACTAGAAGTGGTTTTGATTCAATTTCGGTTGTGGTTGATAGGATGACGAAATGAGCTCACTTTCTACCGGTTAAGACTACATATAGGGCAAAAGATTATGCTAGGTTGTACATTTATGAGTTGGTGAGGTTGCATGGGGTTCCTTTGTCCATTATATCGTATCGTGATGCTCAATTTACTTCACATTTTTGAAGGTCTTTCCAAAGGGGTCTTGGTACAAGAGTTAAATTTAGTACTGCCTTCAACCCTAAAATGTATGGCCAAGCAGAAAGAACTATCTAAACTCTTGAGGATATGCTTAGGGCTTGTATTTTGGAGTTCAAAGGTAGTTGGGACGATCATCTTCCATTGATTACGAGTTTGCTTATAACAATAGCTATCATTCTAGCATTGGTATGACTCCTTTTGAGGCCCTCTATGGTAGACATTGTAGATCACCGGTTGGGTGGTTTGAAGTTGGAGAAATGGCTTTGTTGGGTCCGGATCTGATATGGATGCTATGTAGAAGGTAAGGATGATTAGAGAAAGATTAAAAACAAGCCATAGTCGCCAAAAGTCTTATACCGATGTGAGAAGGAGGGAACTTGAGTTTAAAGTTGGCGATTGGGTTTATTTGAAGGTGTCATCCATGAAGGGTGTGGTTTGTTTTGGTAAGAAGGGTAAACTAAATCCTAGATTTGTGGGTCCTTATAGGGCGATGAAGAGGATTAGCAAGGTTTCTTATGTGTTGGAATTTCCTAGTGAAATAAAATTGGTTCATCTGGTCTTTCATGTATCTATGATGAGGAAGTGTATAGGTGAGCCTAATGCTATTGTGCCTCTTGGTGTTGTGGGGGTAGTTGAAGACAACTTGACATATAGAGAAGTTCTAGTAGAGATCTTGGATAGACAAGTGAAGAGGTTAAGAAACAAGGATGTTGCTTCCATTAAGGTCCTTTAGAGGAATCAACAAGTCGAAAGTGCTAAGGGAGGCCAAAGCGGACATGAAAAAATGATATTCTTATCTCTTCCATGCTACTCAAGCGTAAGATAATAATTCTAAGTCTTCCAAATGATTTCATGTCTCATGTTATAGCCCCTAAGTCATTTGCATGCATTCACATTTATATTGACAATGTTCATGGTGATTTTATATTGACATTTATATTGACAATGTTCATGGTGATTTTATACTTATATTGAGATTTGAAAAACAGTGTTTTAAGTGTATTGTCACATTATTGTTGGGGATGATCTCTTCAGGATTACTCTTCTCATATATATTTCTTTGACATTCGAGAATGAATGTTCCCAAGGGGGAGATATTGAGATGACCCCAAAAAGTGCCTGAAAATATGCCTCGGAGGTACCCGGAATTGTAATTTCCATGTATCTCAAAATTTGTGTGCGATATCAAAAATCCAACTTCATATTCTTGCTCAGGGGGTAAATTAAGTGGGAAATGGGTCAAATCCTGATTTTAGAGTAAATGAATCACGATTTTATTTTCCCAAAAATTGATATCTAGAGAGTTTTTCGCCCCCCTGGCACGACGCGCCAAGGGCTCCCCACAGTGTAAAAATGTTGTCAGTTTTCACTTTGGTCCAAGTCTCTTTGGTCTTGATCCTAAGTCTTCCCATGCGTGAAAATACCTATACTTAGCCTTATTTCACCCTCATATCATTCAAGACATTCCCCAATACTCACTCAAACACTTAGACTCATAGTTCACCCTAAAACTCAAGTCCCAAAGCTCATCCAGATCTAAGGATTTCACTTAAGCTTCAAGTCTCCATCTCAATCTTCATCAAATTATTCTCCAAAGTTAAGGTATGTGGGTTTCAACCATTGGGTCATTTCACCCATGGTTCTCAAGCTTCCGTTTCATCTAATTTACATGTTTTTAAGTTGATTTTACATGTGGGTCTATTACTATGAATTTGACTATGAACTATATTGGGGTTTTGTAAAAGTTTGACTGTTTTAGTATGTTTTGAGCTATGAATCTTGGATCTAACTTGCGATTTGATGCGGGATTTTGATATATATTTTATGATAGTGTTATGAAGTACTGGTGGGATAATTTACTTCAAGATTTCTTGCATGATTTTATACTAGCATTGCACACTCACCAAGTGTTTGATAAAATGTCCGGATGATGAGTCTTGATTTGTTGAAGGCCTAATGCTTGGCATATAAGATGTATAACTTCATGATGATGAAAGTATGTTGTATATATGCTAATTTCATGATGAACTTCAATAGTGTTGTGAGACGAACAAGCCTAGCTCGGAGAGTTGTAGGCCAGGATAACCACATCGAGGGGTTGGCACCTTGGTTGCCTAGTACGGGGGGTAGTAGGCTCGTATAACCACATCGCGGGGTTGGTATCTTGGTTGCCTAGTACGGGGGGTAGTAGGTCTGTATAACCATATCAAAGGGTTGGAACCTTAGTTGGCTAGTACAAGGGGGAGAGGGGTAGTAGGCCCATATAACCACATTAAGGGGTTGGTACCTCATTAACCATATCAAAGAGGTTTGTACCTTGGTTGGCTAGAAGGAGGGGTAGTAGGCCCGTATAATCATATTGAGGGGTTAGTACTTCATTTGCCTCTCCAAGGAGGTGGTAGGCCTTGGATATCCTATATTAATTTTCACTTGCTACACATGTATTTTGCTCTACATAAGCATGGTTTACCTCAATCATTCATGCCATATTGCTACTATGCTATCTATTGCTGATGATATTGCATTTCGCCTATGTTGCCTACCGATTGTTGCATTGCATCCTACATACTTAGTACATTCAAATGCACTAATGCATACTCTATGCCTACATAATGTTACCATGTAGGAATCGAAGCCCCGCTTGACCGTCCTCCTCATCCACGTAGCTAGTACGATCGTCTCAAAAGCTAGTTGGTGAGTCCTCAACTTCGGGGACATTGATTTCGATCTTATGCTATGTATAAAGACTCCCTTTTCCTTTTATTATGAGGGTGAGCCCGATTGCTTGTCTTAGGCCCCGCCAAGTTCTATGGTTAGAGGTGTTGTTGGACATGTTATGTGTAATGCGATGATCTTTGACTCTCTCTTGACTCTTGATGTCTATGAAATGAAAATTGTCCCTTAGCCCCATTTATTTACTATCTTTTGTTGTATTTTATATCTTCCTCGACCAAGGATGTGTAACGATATGTTAAGAGGCTTGCTTGGGGTCCCTTCGGGTTCCCCATGCGCCTTGTTACGTCCCTCTAAGCTTGGGTCGTGATAGTATGAGTGTTTTCACGCAGCTATGACCCCCACGCCTTTGATCAAAATAAAAAAATTAAGGAAAATCCAACACTGGTTTGCGCCATTAGCGTGATGCAGACCCATCCCGAAGGCCAAGTTACACTAGTCCACGCACCTTGAGCATTGCGGCCAAGGCGTGGACAAACACTGTCTCGCGAAAAATTTGCGAAAATTATTTTTCACTACGGGTCTTCTAAAATTTGGGTTATATCCATTTCCCGCTCAATTTTCCCCCTGATCGAGAATATGAAGTCGAATTTTTGATATCATGCACGGATTTTGAGATATATGGAAATTACAATTATCGGTATTTTCGAAGTACATTTTTGGGGCATTTCAATATAGAGATTGTATCTATAAAGTTATACCATCGTCTTTTACTACTATTTGTTTGGTCTATTTTTTGATGGAATATTACTATTGCTTCGCAATCTATTCTTGCTATTATTTCCATTTTATTTAAAATTTATAAACAAAACTATTTAAACCTATATTATAGCTAATACCTCTGCGTCTATACTACTCATGTTACCTTTTTTCGTTGTATTTACCACTTTGGTAAGCACCAATTTTTTCTTCCATTTTATGACTATATTTATTTGGTCCGGCCTTTAATACTGACCTCCTTCCTTAGAGGCTTCCATCTGTTTCAATGATCAAATAGTCTGATTCTAATGGTATACTTAGATCTGAATTTTTTTTTACTTTTTCTTTAATTTGCTTACTAATTTAATATCCTCATTATTGAAATATTTCTATACTTTACTTCTGATTTTTGAGTATTATGGTCGAATTATTTTTTCCAAGTCTTATATAAAATTTCTAGCATAGTTCACCAATCCTAAGAATTTTTGTAAATCTTTGGTATTATCTAATTTATTTGGTATTTCTAGTAACTTTTTAGCTATGGGGGTTGTAATCGTACCTCCTTCTCCTAAAATTACTCCTATGAAATTTATATGTATTTTGCATAGTCTATTTTCCTTTTACTTATTATTATTCCATTACTTACAAACAATCTGAAGACCGTTTGTAAATGTCGTAAGTGTTCTTGTAAATATTGACAGAATACTAAAATATCATCTATGTAAACTAGTACACACCTTTTATAATCTCCAAATATTTCATCCATTTTTCATTGAAATATCGGAGGGGCTGTCTAATTCAACCGATATTGCTAACCATTCAAAATGTCCTTCTAGACAAGTTAACGCCGTCCATTCTATGCTGTCAGGGTGCACTTTTACCTGCCAGTATCCTGATTTATAGTCAAACTTGCTAAACATTCTTTTGCCTTATTTTAATAGTTCACTTTTGTCCGGTAATTTATAAGCATCTATTCTAGTATTATCATTGAGTCATTTATAGTTATTACCATTCTGGCTTTTCCTCTAATTATTTCACTATGGTTTCTTACCATAAAAATTGTTAATCTATGTTTAGATGTCGAGCGCCTTATTACTCCGAGGTTTAATAGTTCTTTTATTTGTAGCCAAAAATCTTTTATATCCTGATTGGTTGCTTCTATGGCTGCCATTTTAATTATATATTCTAGATTAATGATTTCTAATTTACACATTATTTTATTGACTTCCCAATGCACTAGAAGTATTTCTCATATTATTTTTAGATCATCCAATAATTTTACTATGTTATCTAGGTCCTTTAGTCCTCTTATGCTTCCTATTTTTACCTTTGTTGAAATTATAGAACGTTGTTTCTACATTTATTAAGGTATAATTTTTTCCTAGTATGTCTTCATTTGAGTAATAACTATCACTATCTTCTTCTTCACATGCCTCTTTACTGCATTCTTCTTTATTACTACATTTCTCGCAACAGGGTTGTGGGAAGTTTTGTTCTGCCTTGATGTCATGTCTCCCTCTTGTTAGAAATTTAGTTGTCTGTACTAGGGTATATGTTGTTTGTTTAAAAAAAATTACTTCATCTCTGATTATTAATAAACTACCATTGTCTTGAAGTATGAAATTTAATCCTACGACCAAACTGGCTTGAATATTTAAATCTCTTATTAGTATTTTATGCACATTGTATAAAGGGTTGTAGAAATTATCACAAGTATTCTTAAAACTTATTTTAGCTTTGTCTATGTAGAATTCATATGTATTATAGGTTCCGTCCATTTGCATTGCTGCAATGGGCTTAGATAATTTGGTTAACGAATTATGAGGTACTATTTTTTTATTATTAGGTGACTAGTGCATCCTGGATCTAGTGATGCCACTGTTTCTATTTCAATATCTTTTAGTTTAATTCTCACTGATATCTTTGTTGTAGTTAGTGTTTTATGCTCATTACAGATTAATCCTATGATATTCCTTATACTGAGATAGTTCTCCCACTCTTAGTTAAATAATTCTACTTCTATTCTTGTTCCTACATTTTGAACAGAGAAATCCTCTTGTACATCTTGTTTTCCTTTTCTTTTTTCTAATGCACTTACTCTATGATCTATTTCATGTATCCTTGCTTCTAATGTATCTAGATTAATTTCTTGATTTTTTTCTTCCTTTTGTTCAGATCTTCCTATTCTAATTTCTATTTTTTCTTCTATATAGGTTACATTTGGCTCGTCTATCATTACAGGGATATCATTTACAAAAATTACATGGATTACTATCTAATTCTTTCTGTCTTTCAAAAATATGATTACATTCTTTTATGATATTCATCATATTACTATATCTTAATTCTTTTAACTCTACTGGTAATCTAAAATCCATACCTATTTCATTAATAAATTCATCCCTTTCTGAGTCTGACGAGTCTGGTTCTGGTTCTTCTGTTATCTCTATGCTTACTACTGAGTATATACTTTCTACATCGGACATGTATTCATCTACATGTATTATAGTCTGTTGAAGTTCTTCTATTAATTGGGAATTTCTACTTCTTGTATATCTTTAAGGAAAAACATTTGCTAAATGCTTTGCGCTTCCACAAGTAAAACATTCTAACTTAGTTTTTACAATTTCAGTCATTTCTATATTGTTTACATGTCCGGATAAGGTTTTCTTGCTGATGATTTACATATTTCTTCCTATAGTCATAATAGACATAATCAATTAATAGAATAAGCTTGAAATAGATTGTCATGTATAATCAATCAATACTTCATAAAAACCCCAACATAATTTATACTCATAATCTATAAGAGATACACATACGTAATACAACTTGAGAATATGTAATTTTCATGGAAAGGGAGGGTTGGGCTCCATGGGTGAAAGGACCCATGGATGAAGACCCACATTCCTCAAACTTGGATTTTCTTGAGATGTGCTTGAAGGAGACTTGAAGCTTAAGATGATTCCTTGAGTCCCAAAATTAAGCCTAAAATCCTTAGATTTGAATGAGACAATTGATAGAGTCTTAGAGAGGTTTTAGAGAGGGTCTTGGTGAGTTATATATAGAGTTGAAATAATGGCTTAAGTATGGGTGATTTCACTTTTAAGTGGGCATGGGGCTATGAACCCAATGCCCTTAGGAGAAGTATGAAAAGCAAGGAAAATATTGCACTGGTCTGCGCCGCTGGCGTGATGCGGACCAGACGCAGACTTCAAACAAAATAGTGGCCCGCCCTGGGCATGGACAACCACTGAAAATCGTAAAATTAGCAAAAATTATTTTTCACTACGGGTCTTCTAAAATTCGGGTTATACCCATTTCCCACTCAATTTTGCCCCCTGATCAATAATTTGAAGTTGAACTTTTGAAATCACGCTTGAATTTTTCAATGTTTGGAAATTACTATAATGAGATAATCCAAAGAACATGAGGGGCATTTCATGGCCGTGATTAGGGAAAAAATTGTAGAAGTTGCTAGTTTTTGCTATTGTACGAGACCTTGTACGAGTCGTAGAGCATTCTATGAGTAGTTATAAAGGTGTTTCGTGAGGAATTTTAGTGAGGGGTCAAGTTTCTGAAATTAATTCTACGAACATGCAAACGAGTAATGGAGCATTGTACGAGTCGTAGAAGACCTTTCATGCCCTGAGGATTAGAGAAGTGGACATGCAAAAATTTCATTCGACGAAACCCCCTTTACGGATCATAAACCACTATACGAGTCATAAAGAGGTATCATAGAATTGAAGTCTAAAATTCTAGTAGCTAATTATGAAACTCCGATTACAAGACATAGAAGATCGTACGAGTCATAGAGTTCTTTCGTGGAGTTTGCCAACCAGTTTTCCTAATTTGTTAAGGACTTGCTTTTACGTATTATAAATAGGTTTTTAGGGTTATTTTTGAGAGCTCCAGTCAATTTTCAGCAGTTTTAGGTTTTGTGCTCAGTGAACTCAATATTCTAAGAGAGAAAATTGTGAGAGAGTCTTTGGAACATTGCTTTAATTCAATCTTCAAGCTTGTGATTTTCATTGACTTTGGATTTTCTTCCTCTTAATTCAATTGTGTAAGTGTTTAATTATGTCTTCTCCATTCATAATCTCTTCATCTACAAAAAGCATGAGTAGCTAAATCCACAATTAGGATTGTGTAACCATGAAGAACTAACAAAGTTTCCTAGATGATTCACAATTCTTGGAATGTGTATATTAATGTATTAATTAACTCTTTTGGTTTTGCATATTTTCTGATGGTAGCTGCTATTAGAACCCACCTAGTGTTACTGACTAGACCAAGGTAGTAATTGAGACACTGCAAAAGGTGCTTCAGAAATGCCTATAGTTGTAATTTCCATATATCTCAAAATCAGTGTGTGATATCGAAAATCTGACTTCATATTCTTGATCAGGGGCACAATTGAGTAGAAAATGGGTATAGCCTAGATTTTAAAGGACCTGTAACGAAAATTAGTTTTCACAAATTTTTCATAAAACAGTAGCGGTGTGCGAAGGCTTTTTGATGACGATCTATCACAGAGCACTGTTAGTTTTTCCTTATTTTTTGTTTCAGTCTAAGGGCATTGGGGTCATGGAACCATACCCATTTACACGTGAAATATCCCATAGTTAGCCAGTTTTCAACTCTATATCACTTAAAACCTCTCTTTTAAACCTCTCCAACACTTTATAAAAATTTTCATCCCAAATCCAAGGATTTCAAGCTCACATTGGATCTCAATAACTCAATCCATGCTT
>JAOTQR010000045.1:6243339-6312824 GCA_025774065.1 Solanum ossicruentum | reverse complement strand
GATGGCAACAGGGCGGGGTGGGGCGGGTATGGGGTGGATTTAGAGTTATGTGGGGCGGGGTGAGTTTAGAGTTATGTGGGGCGGGGTAGGTTTAAAGTTATGTGGGGCGGGATGGATACAAGGCGTGTTGAAGTAATTATTTTTAAAACTAATGCGAGATGGCGTAAGTTGCGGGTATAAAGAACTAAATAGGAATTCGAAGAAAATTAATTGCGGGTTTAAAGAACTAAATAAGAATTCGAAGAAAATTAACTCTTTATAATTAGTAAAAATCAAAGATATAAACTTTTTATATTAAACATTGACTTTAATTTTATTTTTTCTCTAAAATTTAAACTAGACATGTCTGGTAAATTTTGTTAGTTGTTGAAATATTAATTAGAGGCTTTTAATTAACGATTAAGAAATAATTATTGAAATGTCAACTAAAAATAGTTAATTAGTTGTTAAAATGTTAATTATTGAAAAAATAAAAAAATTTTATTTTTCATATTAAATGCAATTACAAAATAAAAGAACTTAAAAAAATTTAAGTGAGACGGACTTATGCTTTGCAGGTCTGTGCAGGATGGGACAAGGTGGGTTGAAAATGTAAAAAATAATCATGTAAGGAGGAATAGAGCGATTTAAAACTTTACAAATTGAGCTCAACCCGCCCATCCCCGCTCGCTTGCCCATTGCCATCCCTAAGCAAGATTTTACCTTAAAGAGCGAAAATTATGGAATAAGGCTCCCTTAAATTAAGCATTTAATAGGGAATAACTGATAACTCATCTATCTCTTCAGATGTGTTTGTTATCAAGAAAAATATCTTTCACGAAAAATATTTTTAGAAATAAGTAATTTTTTTTATTTACTTTCTAGTGTTTGATTAGTAAAAAGAAAATAGTATCCCAAAAAATATTTAATATAATTCAATCAAATATTATAAAAATAAATTCGAATCTCTATCTTTAACACTGATCTTAACTCCAAGCGTGAGTTGAAATCTGGTTAAGCTTCAAGTTGGGAGTGGGTTCGGATTCATATCCTAAGTCAAAGTATGAGATATGTAGTTTTGTCCTTGCTAAAAGTCGAGGTGAGAAGCTTAGTCTCATGATCGAGGTTAGGTGTTGAGTGCTAGGTTAGAGTCAAAATTGAGAATCAGGTCCCAGATCAGATATGGGGGTTGGTGTTATGATCAAGTTTCAGTTTGGGGTTTGGGTTAATGTTAAAATTCAGATTCTAGGTCGTAATAATATTATAAAAAGTAAGATAAGATTAAAATATACTAATTATTAAATGTTAAGTTAAGATAAAATGAGAAAAAATATTAATGTAATAATCCGTTCACATTTAATTTCATCGTTATCTAACAATGAATCTAAAATAATAACTTAAACAAAGATTATATTACAATTAATAATATAATGGCTAACCACCATCCAAACAAGGAGCAGTAAACGGGCAATTGCACATTTCTTTTGTTATATAAATATAAAGACTCGTATTTGCTTAAGAGAG
This sequence comes from Solanum ossicruentum, assembly GCA_025774065.1. Taxonomy (NCBI): domain Eukaryota; kingdom Viridiplantae; phylum Streptophyta; class Magnoliopsida; order Solanales; family Solanaceae; genus Solanum; species Solanum ossicruentum. Next base: position 6,311,321 of record JAOTQR010000045.1, on the reverse strand, counting down.
AGGTAAAGTGAAGAAAGAAATGAAGAGGCAAAACAGTTTTCCTCTTCACTTGATATTAGTTATCTTCTTAGTGTTTTGTGAATACTGTTGTGCTTCATCTCATGTGAGAAGGTTACTTCTGAGCCATGAATCAGAGCACTATGCAGTGATATTTGATGCTGGAAGCACAGGGAGTAGAGTTCATGTCTTTCGTTTTGACAATAAATTGGATCTACTTCCCATTGGCAGTGACATTGAATACTTCCTTGCGGTGCGTACGTCTATTTTCAAGTTATTTCTTATAATTATTCTTTTCGATAACCTAAAGCTATGCCTTTTTTTTCAAAGAAAATCTTTAAACAACACAAAACTTTAAATGAGTGTCAAAGTGTAGCTAGATCCAGGGCTAGGGTTCAATATTGAACAACTTTCGCTGAAAAATTATACATACAAATTCAATGAAACACTTTTTTTTGAAGGGTGGGAATAGGGTTTTTATATATGTGTATGAACTAAGAACTATTATATTTTATTTTATTTTCATATCATGTTCGATTCAACTAATTTGATTTTGCATTATGCATGGATCATTTAAACAATTAATCTGCAATACTATTTCCTTTTATTTTTAAATTACGTTGATGTTTTTGAATATCAATTTGACTATTTTTTGAAATTAAATTAAATTATACATTGTTATTTTAAAATATTTATTTAGATATTTAAAAAATCAAATACTATGAATTGCTATGCATTTCATAGATATATCGAGTTAATTAAGGGTGAATTATGAATTGTTTATAACCTCTTGATATAACTAAAGTTTTTAATATAGGGGCAAAGGATTACGTTTGTTTCTTGTTTTACCTGATTTGTCCTTTTTCTAAATTCTAATTTGTTCTACCTAACTTATAAGGTGTGGGTGAATAATAAATTAAAGAAATATCACTAGCGTGAAAATTTTAGATTTTTAGTAAGATAAAAATTATTTTTTAAACCCAAAGATACAACAAGAAACGATTAAATTTTTCAAGAAGGGATTAAGTAATTCCCTTTTTTATTTTAAGTAAAAAATAAAGAGAAGTTATTTTTTATCTTTGAAAATATTCCTTAAAAATACGTTTTGGGAATGTTAAAATATTTTGGAAAAGATAAAATTTCCCTTTCCGAAATAAAAGAAAAAAAATTTCCTGAAACACAGTACACGTCGCGAAGGGGGCGACACCATTGTTTTTGGTGAACTTTCATGTACGTTCAAGTCCCGTCGAAAAGCAAGAAAAGTCCTAAGTGTAGTTTCGCACTCCTGGCGGGTCGCGGAGGGGGCATGGGAAAACTCACTGTTTCTGCCAAAAATTGGGCATTTCGAAAATCAACCCGGCTTGTTTTAATTTGGGCCGAGATCATTTTCTGACTCGATTTTCTACGTTGATCGTAAATTTGGTCACGAATTTTCCATCAGAGCTTAGGAAGACACTTTGTGTGCATGATGTATTTTAGCGACGTTTTAATAATTTTACGGGGTGTTACAAAAATTATTATTGTTGAGGTTTGAACCGAAAAACTTTGATTTAAAATATCACGCTTGAACCATCAAGCGAAACAACTCTTTTTATGTGGGAAAGCACACAACTTAAGAACAAATGTTGACGCTAAGTTGTGTGCTTATTCCCACTTCTTAAATATGATATATACACACACACACACACTAGTCACAAGAGTCCGTGCTGGCAACACATATTTATTTTTGGTTTCAATTTATGTGACACTGATAAATCTTTTATACCTATATTTTAAATTTTTAAGTTGTTAATTATTGCGACTTATATCACATATTATGTTATTTTTAAATAATATATGTTATTTATTTTGTTCCACTTTATGTTGCAGGTATAAATTTTGACAGTGAATTAAAATTTATGTTTGTCTTTTAAATATTTTAAATTGTTAAAAACTAAAATAGCCAGAGAAATGAGTTATTAGGGGCAATATTGTAAATTCATAGTTGAAGCAGCAGAAGAAATAATTTATAGAAACGACGTAGTAAAATCAAGTAGCTGAAGCATACACATTAAATGACAGTCGCTTTTAAGAAAAATAATTAATTAGGGACAATATTGTAAAATCATAATTGCAACAACTTAAGAAAAATTAATAGAAATGAGTCAATGACATAGTAGAATCAAACAGTTGAAGAAGCATATTAATCGGAAGTTGTCTGCTTAAGCAGGTAGCTGAAGCAGGCATGTCGACCATGACATGCTTGCTTTAACACTCTACTATAAAGTAGTAATATACAGGTATTTATTATTCATATACTTTCTCCATTCATTTTTACTTGTCTCTTATTGACTTGATATGAAAATTAAAAAGTAGTAAATGATAGGGATAATTTTATCTTTTGAATATAATAAATACAATGCCTTGAAAAATATAATAGGAAAATGTATATAAGTAATGATAAGTCCTAAGTTAGGAACTAAAATGTAAAATTATCTTTTGATTTCATAAAGTGGACAAGTATTATTTGATATCCCAAAATAGTATAGTGAACAAATAAAGATGGATAGAGAGAATATTAGTTATACATGTATGAGTTATACAGATTTCTAAATTGTCAACTAAAAATCATACTAATTTTATACATGAATAACTTATTTTCGATCCACCTATCAAACATAGTATAAGTTATACGTGAACTAATGCATAAATAATTTGTTTGTTAACCAGCTCCCAAACAACTCCTTAATTAAAGTTTGAAATAATTTAGGTATTTAATTTTAACTTTAAATTAGCACTTGATCATAGATTTTAGTTTTATATTTTGAAATTTTATTCTCAAATATTTGTTTGGACATAGATCTTGGATCATATTTTAAAAATCTATCTATTTTTAAAAAACTTCAAGTTTTTTAACTTTTTGGAATTTTGGGACTCCCACTAAAAAAAAAATAAAAATTCTTCAAGTAAAATATATGTCCATGTGAACTTAAAAGTTCCAAAAATGATGACTTTAAAAGCCCAAATTTTCTAGTTTTTACTTAAAAATTTACGATGAAACGCAAGCTTAAAGACAATTTTAAAAAAATAATAATTCAAATTAGCTAGGTTTCAATATTTTTATGTGATTGATATATACCCTATTGTATGTCATATTTATATATGATATTTGTTAATTAGTTGTTTTGGACAGATAAATCCAGGTCTAAGTTCATATGCAAATGATCCTAAAGCTGGAGCACTTTCTCTAAAACCTCTTTTGGACAAAGCTGAAGCTGTGGTTCCAAAAGATTTGCAGCCTAAAGCACCCCTTAAACTTGGGGTAACTAATTAAATTCTTCTTATTTATTTTTTCCAATTTAAAAGCATTTTGTTTCATTATAAACTTTTCTTAAACAAGGTAACTTCTTTCTTCTTTTTTTTCTTTAAAAAAATATTAATTTCCATAATTAATTACATGAAATACTAATGTCTGAATATAAATACAGGCAACTGCTGGTTTGAGGTTATTAAAAGGTGATGCTGCTATAAAAATATTGCAAGCGGTATACATCAGCAGCTTCTTACAAATTTTAGAAAATAAATCTTCAGAAACATTATATTGTTCTCCATTATATTATTATTCTGATTAAGATTTTTCTTTTTTGGTATGGATTGTTAAGGTGCGCGATTTATTCAACAATGAAACTACTCTTAGTTACAAGGCAGAATGGGTTTCAGTCCTTGATGGTACCCAAGAAGGTTCATATTTTTGGGTAAGTCACACATCATATGTCATGAAAAAAAAAAATTTAAAAGTCACTCACTTAGGTTAGTTTAGTGCAACAAATAGAGGATTTTTTGCGATAATTATTTAGTCACAAGAATATAACACACATGAGTATTTATATCCACTCCTTTATACAAATGTCGCTAAAAATTTTAGCGACTCTAGATGTAATGACCTTTTAACTCAATTATTGCCAAAAGTTTTTGGGGCAATACATATTATATTGCTGCTAAAAGAAAAAAAACTATTGTCACTAAATTTACATGATTCTGTTGAAAAATAAACTTGTTCACATTATTATTTAATTTGTTTACATTATATTTAATTTACTTCATCAACTAGTACATTAATGTATTAGGACATACATCAAACATGAATTGGTGAAAAATTCTAGATTAAATCCAGTTAATTTTTTTTTTTTATGAACTTGGAGGATGTGTAGTGTGAAAGAATTAATTTGATGCATATATGCTAGGTTAGATACATGGCTAAATTCACGTATAAATAGTCATGTAATCTAGTCATTTTGTAGAAAGCCAAGTTGAAAAATAAAGCACCTTGCTTCTATTTCTCTTCTACTAAGTTATGAGTATTATCTATGTTGTCTTGCGCTTTTAAATATTGAATAAATTCTTTAATTTTATTTATTTTTGTGGGATGCAGGTGGCATTGAACTACTTATTAGGAAATTTGGGTAAAAAATATGAAAGAACAGTAGCTACAATCGACCTAGGAGGTGGATCAGTGCAAATGACATATGCCATCTCAAAGGAAATTGCTTTAAAGGCTCCCAAAGTACCAAATGGAGAACCATATGTCCTTAATAAATCTCTTTTAGGAACTAATTACAACATCTATGTTCACAGGTAACTTAAGTAAATTATGAGTTTAATATGCTTATTACTATTATTTTTGGTTAATATTAGATGGTTGACAAAATAATCATTAATGTGCAACAGCTATTTAAACTATGGTCAATTAGCAGCTAGAACTGAGATTTTCAAAGCTTCTGGAAACTCATCAACTAGTCCATGTATTTTGGGAGGTTATAATGGTAAGATTAGTAGTCTCTAATATTTTTCTAGTAATTAAGTTACAAACCTCAATTAAATCAGAAGATAGTCTCTCTACCTGTATGAGGTAATAGTAAGATCTCCACTTGTGAAATTCCACTAGATATATTATTGTTTGTTTATTTCCTGAGTTGGGAAATCACGGGGTGAATGGTGTTATTCCAGTTGCAAATTATTTTGTTGTTTTTCTCAAAAAATGTTTTTGGTTAATAATTGTTCAATCAGAGGGGAAATTAATGTTTTTCAGGAAAAAAAAAGTATTTATCAAATGCCAAATTGTATATATTACTATTTTCGAATAGGAAAAATAACGTAATTAGGCAAATATATGGTACGTATTTATATTACACAACTATATTTTGAAAAACTTACAATTTATAGTTATAATTAGGGTTTTGTTGCAATTTTCCTCTCTTCTCTCTCTGCAATTTTTTGCCAGATATATAATTATATATGTATATCAGCTGCATATATACAAATATTTTGACAGATATACATAGTCAATTCGACAGATATACATGTACAATTCGCCTCTCTCCATTCTCTACCCTCTCTCACTCACTTCTCTCCTTCCTCTCTCGATCTCACTCGCCTCTCCCCTCCCTCTCTCAATCCTGCTTGCCAGATATACAATACATATGTATATTAATTACACATATATAGTTATTTGACAGATATGCACAAATAATGTGACAAATATACATATACCAATTCGCCTTTTTTCCTCCCTCTCTCGACCTGGCTCGCCCCTTTCCTCCTCTTCAGGTCACATAGCCGAGGTTATGCCATGTAATTATGTAAAATATAACTCTTTGACCATATTAAGTTTCAAGTCTAGACTATTTATGAAAATTCTCCTTTTGAACATGAGGTGAAGTAAAGGAAAATAAATTCTTGTCTAGGAGCGAGGAACTTCATTTTGCGGATAGATCTAGGGCCGTCCTTAATTACTCCTACTAGAAGAACTATTATTGTTTGTAATATTTTAGGTCGGATTGGAAAAATATTTGCTCAATATTTTTTGTTTATATGTATATAATGACTGATCTTATTAGTTATTAATATTAAAAATAAATTATGATTTGCTTAAAGGTTATTACAATTACAACGGAGTGGTTTACAAAGCATCATCAGCAAAACAAGGTTCAAGCTTGAAGAAATGTAGGACAGTGGCTAAAAATGCACTCAACACTAGGGCACCATGCAAGCACAAAAACTGCACATTTGGTGGGATTTGGAATGGTGGAGGTGGAAATGGATTCAGGAATCTCTATGCTGCTTCTTTCTTCTATGATTATGCAGCTATGGTACCAACTTTTTACTTGTCTTGTTTGTTAATTTGGTTACCATTTGTTTTCAAAACTATGTATGTCACAATCAAACATTAAAATTGTTTTTTATTTTGTGCAGGTTGGTATAATTGATCCCAAAAAGCCATCTGGAAGAGCTAAACCAATTCAATACCTAAATGCAGCAAAGCTTGCTTGCAACACCAAAGTCAAACACATTAAATCAGTATTTCCCAACATTGATGAGAGAAACATACCTTTTATCTGCATGGACTTGGTATATGAGTACACTTTGCTGGTTGATGGATTTGGTAAGTTAATTCTTAATTTATTTTGAATTAACAATTGTTGTTCTTGTGCGTTGGTTGAATGGGGAGCTAGTGTATGTGGTAAATAACTTTTGAGTTGGGAGTTAAATTTAAAATTATTACATATAATAAATGTCAATCACCTGCTCCATCGCATGGGGGCAAGGCTCCGAGTGGTGGCCTTTCGAAAGGGGTGGAAGTCGTGATCAACTAGGCCCAATCATGACCTATGAGGTAGTTGGTACTCATGCGGGGGTGATTGTTTTTTTGATCATATGTGTTCCACATCAGTTGAATGGAACTGGCATGGGACTTTAATAAATTTGAACTCTCTCATCTTATTAATAGTTAACTTTTCGGGTATGAGTTAGCTCATAATTGTTACATGTTTCTGAAATTGCTATTCTCAGTTGCATAAGATTTAGCCTCTTCTTCTTTTACCTGAAATTTACAGGCCTGCATCCTAAACAAGAGATCACAGTGGTGCATGATGTTAAATACAAGAATTATATTGTTGGAGCAGCTTGGCCCTTGGGTTGCGCCATCGATGTTGTTTCATCATCCTCCTGATCAAACATTGTCATCTTTGAATTTTATCGATCTTTAATGTTATTATTAATGTCTTAATTATTTTTTCTTCCTGATCCATATAATATATTGGTCTGCATGCGCCTACTCTATCAGGGGACCAGGTCCCTCAATACAGGAAGTAAGGAAAAGACAGAAAGTAAAAATAAAAGATTTAGAGTGAAAAATCTCCTTTCTCAAGGATGGAAAAATCACTATCTGATCTATAGGATTTCAACTCAGATTTCATTAACTTCGAGGAGCAAAGATTGTAAACTCTTACAACTTTAAAATTGATCCACAACCCTTTTTCCCTTTACAAGCAAATGAACTCTCTTCAACCAAGTCACTCCAATGCGTCCAACTCCTAGCTAGCCAAGCTGAAAACACTAGCAAGGCACTCCAAGAGAAACCTCAAAACAAAGACCCAGGTTCCATTATGGAATAATAGGATCTGGTTCACATTTAGAATAGAAAACAAGACTAAGCTTGACATATAACAAAGGAAGCCTTTTACGCCATAGCCATTTCTTTACTGTATTTCCAGAATGAAGATGATATTTCAGTTGTGAATGTGTTAGTAGTGATAGCCTTCTCAATTTGCTAACAAATCCATAATTTACCGTAATTCCAATACAATCGATATTACAGTTTTCCCAAAATACTATTATATAAATCCAACTACTGATGTAGCAATAATTCAAATCTTACAATTATCACATAAACATAACTAATAATTCAATTCAGTCTCAAAAAAGTTACCGGAACTTATCTCGATGTCGAAACCAGACTCGAATCGAGATTTCGATCAATTCAAATCTCAAAATGAGTTCCATATCAACCAACCACTACCAAGAATAGATTTTACGCATCAAAAGAAGAATTTTGATACCCATATTGGCACGAATTAGACTTAAGGGGCAAAATGATCAAAATTAGAGCTAAATTTTGAAGTTTTCAAATATGAAAATAAACTTAAAATTATGATTCTACGTGAGAAAATGAGTTTGTGGATGAAAATCTCATTAAAATTGAGTTCAAATTGAGGGAGAAATCAACAACGAAATTTTCCAAATCAAAGTCATGGAAAACTCAATTTAAATATCCAAAATCATGAAATTCAAGACAAAATTAATAGAAAAGTAATGAAAATTAATTAATTTCTTGATAAAAATACTTACCCAAAAGTTTTCCACAAAAGTCCTTGTCAAAATTGCCCCACGAAAGCTTGAAAATGTTGGAAATGGTTAAAACAGGTGTTTCTCACTATTTAAAACTGACCAGGTGAAATAATGCTCCACGAACGCGGGGTGGAACAAGCAAACGCGAAGGGTGTCACACCCCATGTTCACACCCTGGGCATGGCCAGCACCCAAAACCATTTCTGGTCCCAAGTGAACCACCTGGCCTGACTACTTTACTCAACGGAAGACTTAAATGATAAATGAAGGGCTTAAATGTTATAACCTAAAGATACTGCAAATATCTGAATAAATTGAATAGTGAAAATATCTCAACTACTACTGAAAATATCTCAACTACCACTGAAAATATGATTTGACACTCCTGTCGTATAGTCTGTGGAATCTCTAACTAGAATAATCTGAAACAACTACTGTGGCAGGTCCACGATAACCACAACTGAAAAGAAATGCTAAAAAGAAAAAAGAAAACATAAATAAAGACTCCAAAGCCTCTGACAGATAAGAGATCTCACCAATAGTTGAATGGATAGTTGGTCCTCAACGGAGCGTCTGCTGAGGAACTTTGTCACCTGCTTCGGCATCATAAATGATGCAGGTTCAAAGGACGTCAATACATGAAATGTACGGTATATAAAATGGCCAAAATCAGGAACTCGGGACAAGGCACTATACTCAAAGTAACTAAAATATGTCTCAAAATAGGATAACATAAGTAATATATAAAGTGCATGCTGAAAGTAATAACATATGCTGAAACTCTGTATGTAGAACTAGTTTACTTTAGCTTGAGGAGTTTCTCTAACCAACAACCACCACTGTGAGCTTCGTGATGATACAGTGTCTTGCCCATGCTGCCAGAGCTATCCTATACTTTGCTAGGGTAAGGGACGAAAACTAGGGGAGTGGATCCATCCTAAAACTGAGTCATTTCAGTGGCAAGTGAGGAGTTGTACTCTTGGCACAATCCTATCCTACGCCGGCTACGCAATTTATGAGTTCAAGTTATTATCACTCTCACTTATATCGGTGCTCAATACTACTCCTAATAATATCTTTTATAATGCTCATAACTTTAAGGGTAAAAGTTCTCAAATGTCTTTTTAATCTTTTGGGACTTAGCCCAACTTTAACTTTTCCGAAACTTTTCTTAACTTATCACTTCTCTTTGACTGAACTTGTACCAATGCAAAGTGTCTCAAAATATAACTTTGTTACTCAGTTTTTTTGTAAATATAGAAGCTTTAAGTACTCCTTAAACTCAACTCAAAATTGTAAACATAATGGCTTTCATGTAATATCTAGGGTTTTTTTTATAAATGCATCTTAACTATGAAATCTTTAATTAATATCTTAACTTAGTAGTGAAATCAGTAAGGATCATGACTTTTATCAAGAAAATTACATGAACAGTACTTTAATGAAATTAACTAGTAATGGAGGAAATCTTAACCTCAATTTATAAATATGATCTTGGATAAAAACTGATAATTAAAGATACTAGAATAATAGTAGGATAACTTTTGGAGGGCCTTACATACCCGGAGGATTAATTTCTTGAAGAAATTGAATAAGGTTCTTGAAAGCCCTAGCTTTTCCCCTTAGAAATTACGTTCTGAGTTTGGAGAGTGTTTGAATATTAATGATATGAAGAAATATGTTTTAGGGGTTTAATTAGGTAAAAAATGACAAGCTTAGGCTTAAATGGTGAGAATAGACGAAAATATCCCTCTTTAAAATTGCTAATCGAGTTGACTGTGAGACCCTCTATGGTCTGGAGAAGTTTCTACGGCCCGTAGGGACCCTTCGGTAAACTTGGGCAATTTTCGAGGCTTCTGGATCACTTTTACGAGCCCATTCTACCACCCGTAGAAGGTTCTACGACACGTAGAATGGTCCGTAAAGTCTAGGGCCAAAAATGTGAAGTTTCAGGACTTTTGCCACGAATTAGCAAACATGCCCTACTTTGATTTACATCCCTTCAAGAGGTTTCGTAATTCACCTTTGCTCTGATAGACTTCAGTAAAACAATCATGACTTTGGACTCCGAACTCCAATTGAGGTGAGATCAGCTGCTTGGAAAGCTAATTCAAAGAGCTTTCATTTGGTAGGTCAGGAGACATCTAATTCTTTGTGTATTAAGAGTTATGATCATTTAATGTTGACCTTTGCATAATTTAAGACTAGAGACTCAATTTATAGGAAAGTTTTGAACTCGACTAAGTACTAGAGGTCTCTTATGACCTTAATATACTCCACACATATAAGAGTGAGACTTGAAACATAGGTACATATGAGGATAGAGCTATAACATTTAGAGGTTGGACCTTCAATGTAGTCGTCCAATCATCCTTGTCCTTTTTCTTGCTAGGATAAGACACATAACACACGTGAGTTTTCTTGCATTGCAAGAATAAAAGGTTCATATTTTTTATATCGATGATGAAGGTTAATATCAACCAATTTGTATTGACTATGCCTTTTAACACCAACACCCATAGTTGGGTCAAACCATTCACATTTGAATAATTCAGTTTGCTTCAAAGGTGCTTCATGGTATTCCACTTATATAATCTCTTTTATCCTTACTAGTAATCCCCAAAATTTTCATCCGAGATATAAACTCTACTATTCATTGTTGATCTTGCACTACCATGACAATCTGTGTGAAATTTATATCCATTAATAAAATACACTGAATGACATATAGCGCCTATTAATGGTCCACGAGCAAGACTAGGCAAGAATTTATTTTCAATATGATTACATCAGACCTATTTAAAAAAAAATAGAAGATTAGTTAAGTTTTAGAAGTTAATTTAAGTATCATTTATAAATGACGATTACTTTTGAAGCCATACATATTCCTTAAACCATATAGAGAAATGTGTTTCCAAGCTCTTATCTATTTCGCTCTGAACTAGATCTGGAAATTCTTCTTGCAAACATTGGATGTATATATTTCATTGCATTAAAATAAGTTTAAATTAGAATTCATAATATATATTTTTATAATATTAAGAAACACACTAAGTCTTGTTACCTCACAAATGGCTCAAACTCTTCACAATTTAGTAAAATATAAGTTTGGGCTGCCTTGATTTCTTCCAAAGATAAATTCCTTTTTTTTTTCCTTCTCCCCATAATCGACCCGGTTGGGTGAATATTGATAAATTTACTTCAAGATCTTCCACAACATCACAATCACCATTACAGTCCACATTATGATTATGTGTCATGACATGAGGTTCAAAATAATGAGAAAATAATTGTGTTGACTCTGTCATCAAGTATGCTTCACAAATGGAACCTTCAACACTAGCTTTATTTTCAATTATCTTTTTAAGAGTTCCGAGATACCTAAATAGATAAATGGATGGACCATTACATAAGAAAAGTTATGTAAAGTATACTTGTCACATTTTTAACATAAAGTTCCATATTTGCCTTTCAAAAGGATACATACATCGATATTGTACAGGTTTAGCAATTCTTGCTTCATATGGAAGGTACACAAGCAAATGTTCCATTGAGTCAAAGAATACAGGAGGAAATATACGTTCTAACTTGCACAAAATTTATGGAATGTCTCTCTCTAATCTCTCCATGTCCTCCACTTGTAGAGTGGTTGATGCAAGATCTTTAAAAAATAAGCTCAATTCTGTAAGTGCTTGCCACATATTACTAGGAAGCAGTTCACGAAAAGCAATAGGCATTAGCTGTTGCATGAACACATGACAATCATGACTTTTCATGCCAAATAATCTTTTTCGTGTTTGTATCTGGACATCTACCCAAATTAGAAACATACTCATTTGGAAACCTTAAGCTCTTCACCCAATTGACCAATATAGCTCTTTGTTCCTTGTCAATTGTATATGCATCTTTGGCATATTTTTTACTAGTATCCATCGCCAATGAGGTCGATGACAATAATTTATCATATCAAGACGAGATTGTAGATTATCCTTTGTTTTGCCATCAATATTAAAAATTGTGTTAAACACATTATCAAATAAAAATTTCTCAATATGCTTGGCATCAAGGTTATGCCGAATCATGTTAGAACTCCAATAAGGCAAATCCCAAAAGATGCTTCGCTTTTTCCATCACAAGACTTGCATATATTTTTATTAACTTCTTCTGCATCTAACTCTGCAACTTTTTTTATCCCCAAGTCACAAATTTGATTCAAAATTTCCTCTCCAGTTCTATAGGGTGGTGGTGGTGGTCTTTTGACAGTCTGGCCTTCAAGAAAATTTTTACGATCTTTCCTAAATGGATGAAGTTGATCAAGGAACATTCTATGATAGTCAAACCAAGATGTTTTCCTACCATATCATAATATCAAGGATTGTATTTCCTCCATACAATAAGGACATGCTAACTTACCTACAGTACTCCATCCCGATAACTTAGAATATGGTGGAAAGTCACTAATTGTCCACTTCAAAGCTGCCCTTAGCAAAAAATTTTGCTTTTTTGAGATGTCAAATGCTTCTACACCTATCTCCTATAATAAAGTCAATTTCTTTATTAATGGTTGCAAATAAACATCAATTTTATATTTTGGATTGTTTGGTCCTGGAATAATAACAGTTAAAAACATATAAGCCTCTTTCATACATATCCCTGGAGGTAAATTGTATTGAGTCACAATCATTGGCCATGAAAAGTATTTCCTACCAGACTGAATGGTTGGAAACCATCTGTACATAATCCCAACCTTACATTTCTTGGTTCAACAACAAAAAAAGAATGAGTTTCATTGAAGTGTTTTCAAGCCTCAGAGTCTGATGAATGACGCATTATCCTCTTTTGTGTGCTCATGATTCCTTCTCATGACAGTGGTTGTAGCATAGGATGCATATAATCTCTTAAATCTAAGAATCAATGGAAAATAGTACATTCTTTGGTAAGGGACCAATTTCCTCTTATGAGAGCCAACATGCTGTTTATACCTTTGAAATTCACAAAACTTACAAGATGTAAGATGCTTATCATCACCCCAATACAACATATACCCTGATTCACAACAATCAATTTTTTCAACTGGCAAACCCAAGCTACGCACTAACTTCTTTGTCTGATGAAGCGTCTTTCATCAGTTGCATCATTTGGTTATAACTTCTCTGTGACATATTATTCTCCATTTTAATATTCAACATACGAGAGACAAGTGCAAGTTTAGAAAGAGAAGATCCAGGATATAATTTGGCATCAACAGCCTGTAGTAAATCATAAAACTTTTGAGAATCGGGACATTCCTCCTCTGTTGAATGATAAGGCTCCTCCTCAATTGAAGGTTCATAAGAATGGGATGACTCAGAGTTGATATAACTATAAGATTGCCAACTTGAACCATGGTCAAAGTTTGGACCAGATGCATCCAAAATTATTTGTTGCTATGGATTATCATGCCCCAATTCTAGTTTAGCCACAATTTAGATCAAACCAGAAGAAGTCTCCTCAATCAAATCTTTTTTCCCTTGATGTTTCCAAATAAAATAGTTCTCAACAAATCCACAATGAAAAAGGTGTTATTTAACAATTTCAACATCCATGTATTTAATACATTTTTTACATGGACATCTGATGTGGTTACCACTCAAGCGATTTGGTTGAGAACATGCCAACTGGATAAAGTTATTCACCCCAGTGACAAAATTAGAGTTTATGCTCCCTCGGCCATCCAACCTATCATACATCCAACCACGCTTTAGATTATTCATGTTCCTAAAAATGTTAAAGTAGACAAAACAATTAGAATTTCTCTTCTTAAAATTTGAATTATAACGGTAGGGAATCATATGCTTGAAATATGATACTGGAACTTCATAGCGCCCAAGAAGAGGATAATTTACAATATCTTACTATAAATAACCAAGTTCTTTTTGATTCGATACTCATATTATGTTATAAGTGTTACAAGTAGTCTATAACAACATGTCTCTATAGCAATCTACTTAAAAATACTAGATAAAGTAAACTAACTAAGAATAAACATGTCCTCTGTCTGCATCTTAATAAACGACGATAATGCATCTTCATTATGCCCAAATCGAGCAAAATCGAGTATTATACACATTAGAACATTCTTTTGACGAATTTCATCAAATAGCTTCCAGGAAAGCGCTAAATAATTATTTTTTATGTAAAGATTTTAAACCCATCTCTAAAAATGCAAAATATCGAAATAAGAGTCAAAATTAGTGCGACAATAAAAAAACATCCTGATTTTAGATTTAAAGAGGTCATGCAATAAAGAAAGGGAAAATACGATATAAATCATAGGAGTTATAGTTAAGCAAAAACATTATCACCTTTGAGTTGAAAATATGATGATAAAAAAAATATTAACTTAAGACTACTTTGCATAAATCATTTTGATTAACAAACTCAAATATAGCTTACACATAACAAGACTTTATAGTTGATTAACTGTTGCCTTAGACCAAATCTGGCTAAACAGAGCTTAATTATAAACACAAGGATAGGGGTTTAGAGGGATCTGATTAAAGTAGCATCAAAGCAACTTAAACTGGAATTCATACAACAGAACAACAATTAAAACATTCGACAGAAATAGGAGAATTGCAGTGTAACTTATCAACCAATTACTTATTTGAACCATGTTAAAGCAACATTAAGGTTTCGAAATTCATATCAAACTATCTGAATTTTAAAATCATAAGCAACACCACTTAAAGAAGACTAGCCAACAGTTTCTTAAAAAAAGAAAGAAATGTAAACAAAATAAAAATTTTGACGCCTCAATTTTATCTAGTGAAACCAGATTGTAGGAGAAGAAATATATATTCAAAAACTCAAACCATATTTTATTTTGCGGCCAGTAAAGAAACGACCAGTCACTATACCAGTCACTATACCTGATATTAAAGATTAAGAGATAGTTCCTTAATAGTAAATATGGCTAGAAGGACACTGAAACAAAATGACAAACAATAGCTCAAAACACTGATGTCCCTGAAAGTGACAGAACTGGAACGGGGCGTCGGAATGGGGACTAGAGTCTACGGCTAGAGGGTTAAGGGGTTTCAACAGAATCATATATTTGTTGTCAATACAAGTTAACTAACAAGAACACCGAAAATGTGGCGTTTAACATTCATGAACCCAGAAAAATTCACACCCTAGAATTTAAGTTAAAATGGAGTAAAATTGGTACTGTTAAATCTAAGACAAGGTCGGGGACAGAAAAACTAGACGGAGAAGGACTTCACAACACATACTCACAGATTTGAAATTATTTCAATAGAAAACTAAAGCTCGCATCAAAGATTTAACTTTTAAAACTTAAAATAGTGAAGATGAAAACCAATTTAAACCCGACAAACATTGAACTGAAGACATGAAATCGACACAATCTAGACCTTCACGGCTTAAAACATAAGTCTATGACTCCAGAAATCATCTTAACGATTAAGAGCAACAAACACAATACTGACTAATGCTAACACAACAGTTTCAAACAGGAACAAACGCAATAAAGAGAAACACTGAAATAACATAATAAATTCCTTTTCATAATCAAACACCCAGATCTGAACTAAAAGACGAGCAAGATTAGGATTGTTACCTTTTTTAGGGCAGAAACTGGGACGAGACGAGCTGGAAAAGGGATCTCACCACCGAAACTGGGTCTTCAAAGACCTGCAAAATATTCAATATTTTCTTTTCAATATCATCAAAAAAGTAAAACAGTACCACAATCTTTTTTCTTGTAGTGATGTTCTTTCTCAATCTACTTAAAAACACCAGATAAAGTAAATTAACTAAGAATAAATATGCCATCTGTCTGCATCTTAATAAACAATGATAATGCACCTTCATTATGCCCAAATCGAGCAAAATCGAGTATCATACACATTAGAACATTCTTTTGAGGAATTTCATCAAATAACTTCTAGGCAAGTGCTAAATGATTATTTTTATGTAAAGATTTTAAACTTATCTCTAAATCTACAAAATATTCAATATTTTCTTTTCAACGTCATCAAAAAGGTAAAAAATAGTACCACAATCTCTAGATGAAGTAAAGTAAACAATTAGAAAAATCCCCAAACTCAAAACAAATCAGAAAACCCTAGAAGGAAGCAACTTTTGAAGCGTACACTATCTGAAAAAAAATCTAAATTCACTTACCTTAAAATATGAGAAGAAAGCAACTCTATGGCCTGTGCTCGTCTCTGGTCTAGAAGACAACAACTCCATGACCTGCGCTTGCTTGAAACCTCAAAATTATTGCGTTATTTGAAACCGAAACTCCAAGGACTTATCTCAACAAGAAGACGGAAAAAGGAAATGGAGAGAATGAGAGAAGATGATCCAATTTGGAAGAAGACACATTGTTTTTTATTTCTTTAGTTGGGGAAAAATTAGAGACAATGGTCTTCTACTCTCTTTCCAAAAGCCGAAGATGTATAAATTTGTCCTATTATTTAATTTTAATGGTAACGAATTTAGCTACAAATTCTATGTTTGTTGCTATATATTTTTTGTTTATAAGAAATAAATTAACAACGAATTATTTTTGTTTCTCTGACTTTAAAAATATACTTTTTAAAATAAAAGACTTTAGCGACATATTTGTCATCTTTAAATCTTTCGTTAAGCTTTAGCAACAAATATATCATCACTAAATCTGTCGCTACATCATAATAACATATTTTTCCCAAGGCGTCAAAATTTAGTGCCAAAATATAGTGATGAAATAATATTTTTTGTCGCTAATTCGTCGCTACTATGAATATTTTTAATATTTTCATTTATTTAACACCATACATATTATTCACTACTAATCCATCATTATTTTGCGACAAAAATGTGATTGTCATCAGATATTCATTGCTATTTGCAGTTTTTTTTTGTAGTGAGAGCTATGCAGTGTCACAATATCTTTCCGTTGGAATCATTCGTCCTCAAATGTAGAAGAAACTAGGGAATATACTCATTTTTGCAACTCATGGACTAGTTTATCAACAGGGAGCTATCCAAATATCTTATTACTCATATTTTGAGGAAGCATCTCAACTTAATAGTGGGATAAGGAATATTACCTTTATGCTCATCATTTGAAGGCACGAACAGTGAGGATATCTAGCTTTCATATCTGCCTCAGCTTTCCATGTGGCTTTCTCGACGAACTGGTTCCTCCACAATACTTTAACAGAAGCTATTTCCTTGGTCCTCAATTGGCGAACTTGACGATCTAGTATCTGAATTGGGATCTCTTCATATGATAAGTTGTCTTTGACCCCAATACTCTCTAGGCACAACCAGTGAGGGGTCTCTCAAGCACTTCTTAAGCATAGACATATGGAATACTAGATGAATAGCAGCTAACTTTGGTGGCAATTCCAATTTGTATGCCACATTACCAATCCTCCTAATAATCTAATACGGGACAATATATCAAGTATTGAGTTTCTCATCTTTTTCGAATCTTACAACTCCCTTTATCAGCGAAACCTTTAGGTACACACAATCACCTACCTCAAATTCCAAATCTCTCCTTCTAACATCAGTATAAGACTTTTGTCGGCTTTGGATTGTCTTTAGTCTCTCTTGAATAACTCTCACCTTCTCCATATCCTGGTAGATTAAATCAAGTCCTATCAATCCTGCCTCATCATCTTCAAACCACCCAATAGGCGACCTATACCTCCTTCTATAAAAGGGCCTCATATGGTGCCATTTGTATGCTGGCTTGGAAACTGTTGTTTTAGGAAAATTCAATCAAGGGTAAGTGATCAACTCAACTACCTTTAAAGTCTATAATACATGCCCTTTACCTATCCTCAAGATTCTGTATGGTTTGCTCCAGGAAGGTTGTACTAATATTCACCTTCGTACCAAGTCTTTTCTCCAAGGACTTCAAAAATTATGTGCTGTGAACTGGGCTCCTCTATCAGAAATAATGGATATGGTAACCCCATGCAATCTAATAATCTCCTTAATGTAAAGTCTGGTATAATCCTCAGATGTGCCAGTCATCTTGACAGGTAGGAAGTGAGCTGACTTGGTCATTCTGTCTACTATTACCATATCAAATCATATTGTGTACGAGATCGAGGTAAGCTTGTTATGAAGTCCATGTTAATCATTTCTCACTTCTACTCTAGAATTTTAATATTTTGGGCCATACCACAAGGCCTTTGGTGTTCTACCTTAACTTACCGATAATTCGGGCACCTAGACACGAACACTATAATGTCCTTCTTCATGCCACCCTACCAATAAACCTCTTGTAAATATCTATACATTTTTGTTGTACATGGATGAATAGAGTATCTGGAGTTGGGAGCCTCAGCTAGAATCCAGTCCCTAAGGCCATCAACAATTAGTACACATTGCCTACCTTGGCATCTCAGGACTCCCTCTCCCTTTTGCAGACACTAATACTTTTTGCTTTTGAAGATCTTCTTTCAACTGAAGGAGGATAGGATCCCGGTCTTGCTTTTCTTTCACCTTTACCACCAAATGAATCTGCCTTATTTTTGATAATTGCACCACCTTAGTCAGAATCATCAATTTGTACTCCCAAGCATGCCAGTCTATGCACCTCCTTAGCTAGTTCTTTCTTTCCATCCTCAATGTGTGCAATGCTCCATATTGTCAACTTGCTAAGAGCATCAATGACTACATTAACTTTACCTGGTGATAGAGGATGCTTATGTCATAGTCCTTCAACAGCTCCAACTACTCCTCTACCGCAAGTTTAACTCCTTTGGCTGAATATGTATTGCAAGCTTTTGTGGTCATTAAATACATCTACATGCCCACAGTAAAGATAGTGTCTCCAGATTTTGAGAGCAAATACCACAGTAGCAAGTTCAAGATAATGAGTTGGGTAGTTCTTCTCATTAATCTAAAGCTATCTAGAGCCATATGTTATCACCTTGCCTCTTTGCATCAATACACATCCAAATCCAACTCTGGAAGCATCGCAATATACAACAAATCCATCAGCTCCCTTGGGTAAGGATAAGACCGGAGCTGTAGTCAGCCTATTTTTCAACTTTTGGAAACTCTTTTCACAAGCTTCAGACCATATGGACTTAACCTTTTTCTAAGTTAGCTTAGTCAAGTAAGCTGAGATAGAAGAAAGCCCCTCTACAAAACACCTGCAGTAACTTGCCGAACCCAAGAAACTCTTTATCTTTGTTAGAGTTGTGGGCCTTGGCTAGTTCTTTACTGCCTCAATCTTTTGAGAATTAACTTGAATGCCTTCACCAGAAACAATATGACCCAAAAACGCCACAGATGCTAATCAGAACTCACATTTGAAAATTTTGGCATACAACTGTTGGTCCTTAAGGATCTGAAGGATTATTCTAAGATGGTCAGCATGCTCCCCCTTATTAAGAGAGTAGATTAGGATGTCATCTATGAAAATAGTGACAAACATATCTAGGTACGACCTCAACACCCTATTCATAAGATCCATAAAAGTCGCTAGTGCATTTATCAATCTAAGTGCCATGATTAAGAACTCATAATGACCATAGCGGGTTCTAAAAACTGTCTTAGGATGTCACTCTCTCTAACTTTGAGCTGATGGTACCTAGATCTGAGGTCTATTTTGGAGAAACAAGTAGCACCCTGGAGTTGGTCAAACAGGTCATCAATTTTGGGAAGAGGGTATTGTTCTTTATGGTGACGTTATTTAACTAACGGTAATTTATGCACATTCTAAGAGAACCATCCTTTTTACGCGTGAAAAGAATTGGAGCATCTCAAGGTGAGACGCTTGGTCTAATGAAATCCTTATCTAGGAGGTCTTTCAACTGTGTTTTCAACTCTTTTAACTTTGAAGGGGCCATACCATGCGGAGGAATAGATATGGGCTGCGAATCTAGGAGGGTATCTATCCCAAAGCTATCTCCCTATCAGGAGCGACTCTAGGTAGATCATCAGGAAAGACTTCTGGAAACTCATTCACGACTGGAACATACTAGAGAGATAGTATCTCGACACTAGAATCATTGACTCTAACTAGTTGGTATATATACCCTTTAGAAATTAACTTTCTTGCTTTGAGATACGAGTCAAATTTACCCTTAGGAAAACCTGAGCTAGCTCTCCTCTCTAAGACTGGCTTATTAGGATTCTGAAACCTGACCACCCTGGTTATACAGTCTTTGGAGGCATAACAAGCATGAAGCCAGTCCATACCTAGAATGACATCAAAATCTACCATGTCTAACTCAACCAGATCAGCTAAGGTATCTTTATGGTAAACTATCACTGGACAATACCTATAGACTCGTTAGGCTAGGATAGAGTCCTCATCAGGTGTGGAAACACTAAAAGGCTCGAGAAGACATTCTAGACTGACCCCAAACTTTGTGGCTACATAGGGAGTCATAAATAACACTGTGGCACCTGGGTCTAACAGAGCATAGACATCATAAGTAAAAACTTTGAGCACACCAGTAACCACATCTAGTGAGTTCTCTTCCTCATGTCTGGTGGCCATGGCATATAGACAGTTTGTGCCCCTGTCTATCCCTGAGGTAGCTTCCCCCAAACTAGACTACCCTGTGCTACTAAAGAAATTGATAGAGATTTGTCATCTCTAATATTCTGGCTCCCCATAGGACAATCCTTCAAAAGTACCTACCTGACCACATCTAAAACAACCATTCGTGCTCACAAGTCACTCTCTTGGATGAGACCTGCCTTTCTTACCGTAAACTGGATAACGAGTCAATCCTTGAGCTACACTCCCCTATGATTGGCTGCCCTAAAATTTGCGGTTTTGTGATCCCTACTCATTCCTGACCCTCATTGTTGGTGCACTAGTAGACAAAGGTGCTAGTCCAGATGTGCTAGGCTGAAAAGATGAATAGTTGGCCCCTCCAGCTCCCTTTTTACCTGTCTCCAGGCCTGATGTCGTGGCCCTTTTATTTATGAATTCCTCCCTATCCTACATTTTCTCCTCCTCTACTTGTTGCACATAAGTCACTAAGCGAGTTATGCTTATATCCCCAATTAGTATAGCATTTCTTCCCTCACTCTAAATCATCCTAGAGAGCCCTGACACAAATAGATCCATCTTAGTGTGCATGTCTGCCATCATAGTTGGAGCATAATGGGATAACTGAGTAAATTTGAGGTTGTACTCCCTCACACTTTTAGCTTCCTTCTTCAGATTCAGAAACTCCCTCACTTTAGGTTGCCTCAACTCTCTAGGAAAGTACTGTCCTAGAAAGGCCTTCTCGAGCACTGCCTAACTCACAGCTAGCGCCCCTTCTGCTCTACCTCCCTTCCACTGATCAAACCAAAGTCTAACTACTCCCTTGAGCTAGCAGGCAACCAAATAATGTAATGTCAAAATACAGAAATTTTGATGCTTAAAACTGCGATGTTATGGGGTTTTATGTGTCTTTGTGTTTACATTTGCAGGATTTCAGGTTGACCATGATTTTAAGAACAGTTATGAAAGTTGTTATAGATTTGTTGTTATATGAGACCCTCTATGAGTCGTAGACCAATCTACGGGACGTAGGAAGGTTTCGTGAAGATTTCCAATAAGGGGTTGATTTCTTAAGTTCATTCTATGAACATGCAGACGAGTCGTAGAAGAGTTTATAAGTCGTAGAAGAGGATTCGTGCCCTGAGGATCAGAGAAGTAGACTTGCAGGAATGTCATCAGACAAAACCCCTTTAATGGGTGGTAAGCTAATTTACGAGTTGTAGAGGGTTGTCGTAGAATTACAATCCAGAATTCCAACAGTTGAGTACGAGATCCTGATTATGGGCCGTAAACTGTAATATGGGTCGTAAAGAGCTTTCGTATGGAGTGTCGACCGATTCTCCTATTTCGTGTAAGACTTGAATTTATATTATTATAAATAGGACTTTTAGGTTATTTTTCAGAAGTTTTCGCCTAGTACTCATATAACTCAACATTTTGAGAGAGAAAATTGTAAGAGAGTCTTTGAGAACACTTGTGGTTGAATTTGATCTTAAAGCTTGTGATTCTTATTGACATTGGATTACTTGTTCTTAAATCTATTGTGTAAGTGCTTAATTATGTCTTCTCAATTCATAATTTTTGCATCTACACATAGCATGAGTAGTTAAATCCACAACTAGGGTTGTGAGAACCATGAAGAACTAACAAAGTAAAATAGGATAATTAATAATTCTTGAAAGGTGTATATGCATGTATTAATTTACTCTCTTCGTTTTGCATTTTTTCTAGTGCTGCCAACATTAGAACTCGTCTAGTATTACTAAATGGACTAAGGTAGTAATGAATAGGAAAATAGATTAGTTAACAAGATTGATTGATATGTTCTCGTCTAATCAACGGAACTGGGCCAAGGGGAGGTTGTATTGGGACTAATAGGTAATGGTTAGTAATGCACTCTATGGAGATGGGTCAAGTCACATAGTGAGATTCACCTCTCACCTTTGACCAAAGGGCTTGGTGAACTTAAATTACCATATTGTATGTATACACTAGAAAATAATTAGTTTATCCGGTGATACTGAGTGGGGAATCATGGGGAACACAATACCCTAGTTGCTCTCCATTATTGACTTCTCTCTTGCGATAGTTAGTTTACTTTTCTCATTGATTATTGTAAACCCCTCCCCCTTTTGGGGAAGGAAGTTGGTTAACTACTCGAATTGCAAATTTGTAAATTTTCTTGAGTCTATGTATTCCCTGTGGGATCGACCCTAAGCTTGGTTAGGTTCTATACCTTGACAGTGACCGCTTTATCCTCTTAAAAGGAGGTGTAACTTGGGCGACATCAAGATTTTGACGTCATTGCCGGGGAATACGGCTAGACTTAGTTAATTCATAGTGTTTTGAGAACTAATCCTTATTTTCCTCATTTAAATTTTGTCGTCAACAATTATTTTTTCTTGTAATCCATAATTTTATTTTTATTTATGTATTCTTCTCTTTTTCTATTTTTTATTATATGATGCCCTGTTTGAAGAAATATTGAATGATTGCAGCATTGGGATGAGAGGGGTTGTGCATAGTTTTTTGAATCACAATGTGTACTTCTTGAAAATATTAAAAAATCTCGACCTAGACAATTATGTGCTTTTGTCAGATGTTCGTCAATTTGGCTTGGATGTCCACATTTTAAGTGTTGAGTTAAGTGTAAAGACTGGTATGTTTAATGCTCAACAATCTTGCTATGAATTGTATGAGGAAGAAAAAAATGCTTATAGACCAACTTGAAGAGCTAAACTTGGAGGGTCAACTTCTTGATCATATTATTATTGATGTTGTCACTATTGAAAAAAGTACACAAAAGTTATGTGAAGAAGTAGATAATATTATTTTTAAAAACTTTAGTGTGTGTAAATATGAGGATGTCAATAATAGTATAATTCATGAACTAGAATGCACTAGACCTTATTCTAATAATTTTTCTGCATTATGTTTAGATGATGAGACATTAACCAAATCATCTGAGCATATGGATGAATAAGATATTAATTGAATCATCTGAGCATATGGATGAATGTAAGGTGGAGGAAAAACATACTCATATTCTTGAATTTATTGGCCACAAAGCAAAAAATAACAATCCTCATTTAAAGGCCAAAAAGTACATCATGCGATCTTTGCTGTTTCTTTCCCTTATTTTCATACCACCACCATTTGAGCATAAGAGAAAATTGGAAAAGAAATTAGGGGTATAATTCATAAGTTCAAGGTGAAAGACAAAGTAAAAGCATGAGCAATTGGTGAAGTCTGAGTAGCCAATTTGTCCAAGTCGTACCGCGACATTAAATCAGGCACTGCTTGGGGGGCAACCAAAGGTGGATACTGATGCTTAGGCGCTCAGGTATGTTTTTGACC
This sequence comes from Solanum ossicruentum, assembly GCA_025774065.1. NCBI lineage: Eukaryota > Viridiplantae > Streptophyta > Magnoliopsida > Solanales > Solanaceae > Solanum > Solanum ossicruentum. The sequence continues at coordinate 6,287,278 of JAOTQR010000045.1, read as the reverse complement.
CCTTGTGTTCTATTTTGTTTTGATTTTGTGCATCGGGGACAATTCACATCTTTTTAGATGGAGTGTGGATAGTTATGGGGCTTAGTGAATTTTGAGTAGCTTGGGTCCATAACCATCCCAATTTTTTATCCCAAAATTTTCTTGCCTGTGTTCTTTTTCCCCGTGGATATTAATTTCTGTTGAATTGACACGTCTAGGATGTTTAAATAATATTTGTAACATAGAGTACCAACATTTGCGGCATATAACATGTTTTTGTGTCTTTTTGAAAAATAACACCCACCAAAAATTTTGATGAAGTAGTTAGATAGCAACCATGCATATTTAGGTGTGTGACAATATCTGTTTTGATAAGTGAGGGTACATTGAGATAAAAAGCATGATTTGTGAGCCTTTTGGTTGATAATGTATGCAATGCCATGTGAGTGTAACATAATTTGATAAATTCATGTATTTTATGCTAATTTGGAAGTTGACCTATTACTCTAAGTTAGATTATTGATTAATTGGATTAGGAAATGATCTTAGGCCATTGTTCTTAATAGTCCCTCAGCCTAAAATGACCAACCAAAGTGATGATATGATCCCTTGCTCCTAATGTTTGAGCCTAACATATACCTATTCTTTGAAAAATACCTGATTAACCTAGCCTTGCTAGTTGTAAAATCCTGAAATTGGCCCTGGTCCTTCCTTGAACATTCTGTACCTTGACTGAAGCAAAAAACCTAAGTTGAGCGTGGCTACAAAAGTGTCCCTGGTTCTGAAGATGAATATTGTGCATCTCAACACATCCCAAAAACCTAAGTTGAGGGTGACTATGTGAGGGTAAAGCATAAAAATAAGGGGATGAGTTAGGAATACAGAAAAGAAGAGAAAAATCATGTACTGGATGCAAAAAAATAAGTGATGCCTCAGATGTGAGCTAAAAAGCAAAATGAAGTGTAAAAACAAGGCAAAAAAACTGAAAAATTTAAAAATAAAAAAGCACCCAGAAAAGCTTGAAATAGGAAAAAGGGAGAATAAGGTGAAAATAACAGAGTTGGTGGGGCAAAAGTGTAGAAAAAAACAGTTTCAAGGAGGACCTTTAGTCATTATTTTTCCATAATATCATACCAAAGCCCCCTGAGCCTACGTTACAAGCCTAGAAAGTCCTAAAGTGATCCTAGTCCAGTTAGTTGAAGGTCTGAGCCATAAGTATAGGGGCAAGTCTATGGTATAAGATATTAGTCATGAATGTCTGTCATGAGAGTGAGTGATTTTATACAGTAGATCCGAATGTTAAACATTAAAATATCATTGAGTGTCATATATGAGACTTTTTTCTGTGAGGGCACTTGTATTGTATTGTTAGCACTAGACTTATTCAGTGAATGTGGATTGTTGAGAATATCTTGTTTGTCATAGTTGTGTTGTTACATGCACCAGATTGTCTTTGTTTGCTAAATAGCTATCTAATCTTGTTTTGAAAAGTTGGTGTGGGTGTCTAAGTTTGAGTTGCATGTGATGTATGCCATTAAGTTGAGGTTTGTGTGTTACTATATTGTCTATATAGATTGAGTCTGTCGCTTGAAGACAAGCAACAGTTTTAAGTTGAGGGTGTTGATGTGCTGCCAAATACATCACTTTTGATGCTTAAAACTTGAAATTTTTTGTGTTTTCTCAATGCGATGTTAGTGGATTTTATGCGCTTTTATGTTTATGTTTACAGGATTTTATGTTGTCCATGATTTTGGAGAATGTTACAGAAGTTGCTACAGATTTGCTATTATATGAGACCTTCTACGGGTCGTAGACCATTCTACGGGGGTCGTAGGGAGGTTTCATGAAGATTTTCAGTGAGGGACTGATTTCTGAAGTTCATTTTATGAATATGCAGACGAGTCATAGAAGCGTTTACGAGTCGTAGAAGAGGATTCGTGCCCTGAGGATCAGAGAAGTGGACTTATAGGAATGTCATCAGATGAAACCCCCTTTGCAGGTCGTAAACCACTTTATGAGTCATAGAGGGGTTTTGTAGAGTTGAAGTCCGAAATTCCAACAATTGAGTACGAGACCTGATTACGGGCCATAAACTTCAATACGGGTAGTAAAGAGATTTTGTATGGCGTGCCAACTGATTTTCCTATTTTATTTAGAACTTCAATTTAATTGTTATAAATAGGTCTTTTAGGTTATTTTTAAGAAGTTTTCGCCTAGTACTTAGAGGACACAATATTTTAGGAGAGAAAATTGTAAGAGGGTCTTTGAGAATACTTGTGGTTGAATTTGATCTTAAAGCTTGTGATTCTTGTTAACATTGGATTGCTTGTTCGTAAATCTATTATATAAGTGTTTAATTATGTCTTTTCAATTCATAATTTCTGCATCTACAGATAGCATAAGTAGTTAAATCCACAACTAGGGTTGTGGGAACCATGAATAACTAACAAAGTAAAACCGGATAATTCACAATTCTTGGAAGGTTTATATGTATGTATTAATTAACTCTCATCATTTTGCATGTTTTCTAGTGGTGGCCAACATTAGAACTTGCCTAGTGTTACTAACTGGACCAAGGTAGTAATGAATAGAAAAAGAGATTAATTAAAAGGATTTGATTGATGTATTCTCGTCTAATCAACCAAACTGGGCCAAGGGGAGGTTGTACTGGGACTAATAGGTAGTGGTTAGTAATACACACTATGGAGATAGGCAAAGTCACATAGTGAAATTCAGCTCTCACCTTTGACCAAAGGGCTTGGTGAACTTAATTTACTGTCTTGCAAGTAATACACTAGAAAAGAATTAGGTTATCTGGTGATACTGAATTGGGGAATCATGGGGAACACAATACCGTAGTTGCTTCCATTATTGACTTCTCTCTAGCGATAGTTAGTTAGTTTACTTTTCTTATTGATTATTGTATACCCCTCCCCCCTCTTTTGGGGAAGTAAGTTAGTTAATTACTCGATTGCAAATTGGTGAATTTTCTTGAGTCTATGTATTCCCTGTGGGATCGATCCAAACCTTGATTAGTTTTTATATCTTGATAGCGACTGCTTTATCCTCTAAAAAGGAGATTTAGCTTGGGCGGCATCACCAACTCAACCCGTTCTGCATCACCTGTGTGCATAACCTGAAACAGTTTCTGGAGCTCCTCAATGAAGTTCTTAGGATCCTCCTTCACATTAGACCTCGTGAACTCAGGTGGGTTCATCCTCAGAAATTCACGAACCCTGGTAGTATCTGAACCATCATTCCTATAACCTCCCTGTGTAGTAATGGCTTGTGCCAAAGTCTAGACGGCCTAACAGAGCTCAGTATTAGAGATATCTGCTTACAGTGGCTACACAACAAGCATAGTTAGACCTCTAGGTTCCTCAGGAATTGGTGGCTCAGGCTAGTTTGTATTCTGCCTGGCTGGGCGCCCTCTATCCCTAGTTGGTATGGCAGTCCTACGTAGAGGCATGATCTGAAAAACAAGGCGTGAATGCACGAATTACATAGGACTTAACAGAGGTAAACTCTAGAGCACCTGATGGAATAACATCTGATAGTGACACTTCCTAATTCCCTGTAGCCTCCATATTATAGATGTGGCGCGCTTTACACCAATAATACAGATTCTACTAGGCATGATTCCATAGACTCCCTAGGACACTTGAACGCTGGGCTCTGATACCAAGTTTGTCACGCTCCGAGTTCACACCCTAGGCGTGGCCGGCATCCAGAATCATTTCTAGTCCCAAGCAAACCAGTTGGCCTGACTACTTTACTTAGCGAAAGACTTAAATGATAAATGAAGGGCTTAAATGTAATTAGCTAAAGATACTGCAAATATCTGAATAAACTGTATAGCAAAAATATTTCAACTACAACTAAAAATATAATCTAAACTCCTATCATATAGTCTATGGAACCTCTAACTAAAATAATCTGAAACAACTACCATAATAGGGCATGGTAACCACAACTGGAAAGTAATGCTAAAAAGAAAACATAAATAAAGACTCCAAAACCTCTAATTGGTAAGAGGCCTCACCAACAGATGAATGGTTAGCTGGTCCTCAACAGAGTGTCTGTTGAGAACCCTGTCACCTATAGCTGCATCATAAAATTATGTAGGTTCAAAGGACACCAGTACGTGAAATATACGTTATGATAAATGGCCAAAATCAGGAACTCAGGACAAGGCACTATACTCAAAGTAACTAAAATATGTCTCAAAATAGGATAACATAAGTAATAAATAAAGTGCATGCTGAAAGTAAAATCATATCCTGAAACTCAGTATACAAACTCGTTTACTTTAGCTTGGGGAGTTTCTCTAACCGACAACCACCACTATGAGCTTCATGATGATACAACATTTTGCCCACACTGTCAGAGCCGTCTTATACTTTGCCAGGATAAGAGATGAAAACTAGGGGAATGGGTCCATCCCAAAGCTGGGCCATCTCAGTGGCAAGTGAGGAGTTGTAATATTGGTACAGTCCTATTCTACACCGGCTACATAGTTTCTGAGTTCAAGTTATTATCACTCTCACTCATATCGGTGCTCAATACTAATCCTAAAAATAACTTTTATAATACTCATAACTTTAAAAGTAAGAGTTCTCAAATGCCTTTTTAATTTTTTGGGACTTAGCGCAACTTTAACTTTTTTGAAACTTTTCTCAACTTATCACTTCTCTTTAACTAAACTTGTATCAATGCAAATTGTCTCAAAACATAACTTTGTTGCTCAACTATCTTGTAAATATAGAAGCTTTAAGTACTCCTTAAACTCAACTCAAAACTGTAAATATAATGGCTTACATGTAATATGTGGGGTTCTTATAAATGCAACCTTAACCATGAAACCTTTAATTAATATCTTAACTTCGTAGTGAAATCAGTAAGGATCATGACTTTTATTAAGAAAATTACATGAACAGTACTTTAATGAAATTAATTAGTAATGGAGAAATCTTAACCTCAACTTATAAATATGATCTTGGTAAAAACTGATAGTTAAAGATACTAGAATAGTAGTGGAATAACTTTTGGAGGGTCTTACATACCTGGGGGATCAGTTTCTTGAAGAAATTGAAGAAGGTTCTTAAGAGCCAAACTTTTGCCCCTTAGAAATTATGTTATGAGTTTGGAGAGTGTTTGAATGTTAATGATATGAAGGATTACGTTTTAGGGGTTTAATTAGGTGAAAACTGACAAGCTTAGGCTTAAAGTGTGAGAAAAGATAAAAATACCCCTCTCTGAAATCACTGATTGGGTCGATTACGGGACTCTCTACGGTCCCTAGAAGTTTCTACGGCCCATAGGGACCCTTCCGTAAACTTTTGTTCAACTTTTGGGGCTTCTGGATCACTTTTACGAGCCCATTCTACGATCCATAGAAAGTTCTACGACCCATAGAATGGTCTGTAAAGTCTGAGGCCAAAAATGTGAAGTTTTAGGACTTTTGTCATGAATCAGCAGATGGGCCGTACTTTGATTTATAGCCCGTAAAGAGGTTTTGTAATTTACCTCTGCTCTGTCAGTCTTCAGTAGAACGACCATAACTTTTGACTCCGAACTCCAAATGACGTGAGATCAGTTGCGCTGGAAAGCTAATTCGAAGAGCTTTCATTTGGTAGGTCATGAGACATCTAATTCTTTTGTGCTAAGAGTTATGATCATTTAAAATTGACACTTGCATAATATAGGACTAAAAACTCAATTTATAGGAAAGTTTTGAACTCGACTGAGTACTAGAGGTCTCCTATGACCTTAATACGCTTCCCAGATATAAGATTGAGACTTGAAACATAGATACATATGAAGATAGAGATATGAAGTGTCATAAAGGGAAACTTTAATAAAGCTCCGTGAATGTGGAGATCCACTAAATTTACCGCTAGGAACGCGAAGAACCTCTTTGTGAACACGGATAAGGGAAATATTATACCTTCGCAAATCTAGAGATCAGTTCCATGAACACAAAGAAGATGGGGACCTGCACCAGATTCCTCCAAATCAACTATAATTTCCACCCGAAACAAACCCACGAGATCTATTCGAAAACTAAAATACAGAAGACATGTACCCTTACCAGAAATATTGATTCAGACTCAACAGAATTATCAGAATTTGATTCTGAGGCCTTCTCGTCCTAATTATAGATAAAGCTCATTCAAACTAGTTTAGAACTCAAATATCAAAATTGTCCTTAGATACTCCAAAACTTACAGTGAGACTATTTCTAGCATTACCTTTATTATTCAGTATTACTGAAATTGTCAATATTTTGATTAAAGCTTCTGAACTCCTAATGTTGACCAAAGTCAAATTTAGGCTCCAAAATCAACTAAAATGCAACTTTGGATCCAAAATCTATGTTTTAACTCCAAATTCAGTTCTATAACTTTTCTTAGATAAAATTTGACGTTTCGAAGCTAATGAAATCGATGGATTTTAGATCCGACACTCGAAATTCAAAATGGTTCACAAACTCACTTTTTCAACAACTTAAGCTTATAGAAATGCTAAAACTCAGATTTTTCACTTTTAAAACACAAAATCTCAGTTTCAACAACACAGATAGTTCAAAATAGGTCCAAAGCAACTTATGAAAGCACAAAATAGTATTTTTCACAGATAAGCTCAAAAATGACCAGCAATGTCATTACAACTATAATAAAAAAACTCACATGTTAAGAAGATGCAAGTCACGCAGATGAGGATGTTGAGATGGATGTACGGACATACTAGGAGTAATAAGATTGGTAATAAGACCACTAGGGAGAAGTTAGAAGTGACCCATGTGGCTGACAAGATGGGGGAAGTGAGACGACGATGGTTTGTACATGTGCAGAGAAGAAGTACCGATGCTCCTGTTAGAAAGTGAGAGAGGTTAAATTTAGAGTTACGCGGAGGAATAGAGGTAGACCAAAAAAGTATTGGGGGGAGGTGATCAAACATGATATGACGAAACTTCATCTCACCGAGGACATGACTTTAAATAAAAAGAAGTGGAGGTCGCGTATTAAGGTAGCAAGATAGTAGGTTAGTAGGGGTAGGTTGATGTCTGGCTTGTGTTATTGTAGGTTAGTAGGACTAGTCGTATCTTTTATATCCCCTGTTGTCATTATCCATCTTACATTTGTTAATTTTATCATATTTATATACTATCATTTGTTTTTCGTTATTAGTCGTTCTTTCTTTTTGTCTTTTTCTTTCCCTTTTTTCTATATCTAGTATTTTCAACTTGTGAGGCTTGATTTTTGAGACGAGGGTTTCCCGAAAATAACCTCTCTATCTCTATGAGGTAGTGGTAAGATCTGCATACATTTTACTCTCCCCAGATCCCACTTGTGGGATTCCACTGGATATGCTGTTGTTGTTGTTGTTGTTGTAATGTCATTACAACTGCCAAATTTGGGGAGATTTTATGTATTTTCTCAATAAATTATCTCATTAAAATAAAATAAATATTTAAAAATTAAAATAATATTAAATATAAAAGTATATCAGCTCTATTTTGGGAACTAACTAGACAGGCAATTGTCACATAAATTGAGTTGCAGAATTAATATTTATCCTTATAATGGGTTTATGTATCCATGGAAATAATATGATATTTTAACATGTGCAATAAGTTTTGAAAATTATCTAATTATATAACTATTTCTATCATTTTTATTGATTTTTCTTATAGTTTGAAGTAATTTTACATTATCTCACTATTTAATAATTTCACGATAAATTTCAAGTCGCATACATCTAGATAGATATACGTTTGCTAACAGATATACTCTGATTAAGATACATAGGAGATAGACGAGTAAAAGAATTAGTATAGTTCAAATACATGTGAATAACACTAAATACATGTAGACACATTCTAAAATGCATGTAAATACATAGGAGAGAGGCGAGCAAGATAAGAGAAAGTGAGACGAGTGAAAATAGTTAGTGTATACCAAACATATGTGAATTCACACTTAATTTTAATGTATTTAAAATAAATTATATCTAATTTTGATCTTATGTTTGAGATAGTAAATACGTCAAATATAGGAATTCAGAGCTCAAAATTTGGCACGAAAAATAATTTTAACAATTCATGGGAAGGCATGTAATTGGGCAAGCTAATTGACCTTGCATTGTTATTAAGTTTTTATGCGACTTAATAATGTAAGAAAATATCGACTTTGGGTACTAGAAATTGAATTTGTATTATTCTATAGAGCTCCATTCTTAAAAAAAGTGGTGCAGCAGCAGAAAAGAGCACAGGGTAAAGCTCAAACATAAAATAAAAGAATAGGAAGATGAGACGGGGACATCACCGGCGGCGATCATCGACGCCGTCAGTTGACTTAGGGATAGAAGATGAAGACGAAATATCATCGGAAGCTCAAATGAAGTGCGTTTCATGCAAGGAGGATTACAGCTCCCGTAACGCCGGCACTTGCAGGGAGTGTTACGAAGAAGCTAGCGAGACTGAGGAAGAGCTGAAGCGTGAGATCGAAGACCTTAAAGCCAAAGTCAACTTCCTGCGTTTCTGGGGTCCATCCCACCAACAACAACGAACTGCACCCTTCTTCTCCGACGTCGTTTTGGTCGCTTCTCATGATGAATCCGGCAAGTCCACCCCTCACCCTGTTCCCGTTCCTGCAAATCGCGCTCTTCTGGTCAGTACCTATTTGATCAATTTATAATGGGTTCCCACATTGATTCAACAATTTTTATTATAAAAGAGGATTCATATAGTCGACTCGGATTAGTTTTAGTTAATTGATATTAATTGCAGGTGGATAAAGAAGTTAGGGTTGGTAGGTCAATGACCAGTGCATTACTAGTCCGATTAATTTTTGAATTTAGGAATAGTTGATTGATTTGAGCTGATGGTCTTTCGCAAACATCTCCTACACTCTGCACTCTCCGGACACCATTTGTGATTGATATGCTGTTGTAAGGAGTAGTTAATTGATATGCTGAAATCAACAGGATAGGAAACTGTAGTATAATTACTCCTTTCATTAGGAAATGATTAGATGGAATCGTCTATGACAAGAACTTAAGGAAAATCCGAGCCACAGAGTAAATTTTACAACTGTTAAAACTACATAACAGTGCTCTCATTTTAGATGAGCAAAGGTGAGCTTTTTTAATTTTGTGGCCCCTTGTAAACAAAATAAGGGAAAAGTGTTGAAGAAGTTGTTAGGGTATGTCATTTCGTCGATCAAGTGCTTTTTCAAGGAACAAAGTGTTGGACTGCTGGTAATTTAAGTTAGGCCTGGAGCGGGACTTGGCTCTATGTATCGGATGTAAATTGTGGGCTTGCTTGTCACTATTTATAACTATTATTAGTGGGTGGGAGACTAAAGTTATCTGGAGTTGTTTTCTGTTAGGTGTTTTGTTTTAAAGTTGCTCAAAATCTGCAAGATCGGTGGTGCATTGGCTGTTGTAAGTTGAGCGAGTAAGTCTCTGAAGAAACTCATATTACGACTTATAGTTTTACCATTCAAATGCCAGAACATATGAAAAGCTGCAGTTGATGGACTAAGTTTCTATGCTCTCCATCAGAGTTGTCTAAGGCAAAAACATAGGAAGCCACTAAGGTCTGCTGGGGCATTAAGCGCAATTAAAAGCCTCGGCCATAGTGAGTAAAAGGTGCTGATGCAATAAAAATAACCATAAAAACAAACAATAGCATTCAGACAACTGAATTGACAAAGCTACAATCAATCAAAATGTTTGGACTCAACCAAGCTCATGATCCATTTTAAATTTCCGATTTAGATAGAAAGATGCAGTGTTAATCTAATCCTGATCTCTAACTAATTATTTCATGATATTCTTCATCAAAAAAATATTCATGATAGATTCTTAACTATTAGTGTCACATCCTTACTATGCCTATTTACTGTCTTAGTATGAGAGAGACAAAGTGCATGCCTTTGTGCCTTGGTTATCTACCTAAGCAAACGTAATTACGGAGCTTCAAAGTTTAGGTGCATTTCAAGAGAGCCTTTAACATCACTATTCTCCAGCTATACAGCGTTTCAATTTTCAATCTCACTCCATGTTGGATGTTCTTTCTGAAAGATTTTACTAGCCGATCTACAATGTGAATCATACATAATGTCATCTAGACTCATGCTGGTTACTTTTGGCTAGTGCTGGCAATAAAGAACCATTTTTAACCTACCAACCCATATTTGAATGGGCTGGGTGAGTGGCATTGAGAGATGGTTAAATATGGTCTAGACCCATATTTAGCTCACTTAAAAGTGGGTAAATCATGGGTAAAATATGGGTAGAATATAGGCTACTCGCAAAGTGAGTAAGCTTCAGTCTTGATGGCTGTGGTATGTGGGATATGTATTCACTCCTTTGGTTCTTTTGACATCACTTTATGTTTTAACTTATTACCTACTGCATACTACATGGCTAGGTCAAGATCCGTGGTACTTTTGAAAACAATATTAAAGATCGTATTTATCTTTACCAGTTTATCTTTCTATTCTAATCACAGCAGAAAAATTTTTGTAGCATACTAGCATGATTCACTTTAGCATACTGAAGAATCTGATGTTAAACTGATCCCTAAGAAAGAGGGGAAGCAAATTGCTTGTGGCTTGAACTTCTATACTCAAAAAGAAAACACAATGTTATAGACAGTTTGGTGCAATATGTGCAATCTCTGTCAAGATAGCTCTAAGATATGCCACATTGAACAATTTTGCAAATTGGCAAAAGCTTAGTCACATGTTAGGGACACTTTTTGCATGGTCATGTTTGGTATTCTTATGGATTTGGAGTTTTTAATTCCACTCAATCATCATTATGGCGCTCTGCAACAGTAGCATAGTTAAGCTTTTACATTTGTAATCAGTATTTCATGATCAATTTGTTATATTCTCCACCATGTGAAATGTAAGTTTTCCTTATTGTTACTTTATTTTTTTCTGGTTTCGTTATTGTTATGTCTTTATATTTTCTGCTTAGATATGGTCTGAGTGTTTGAAAAACATAGGAACTAGAGAGAAAGTCTCCTCTTTCTTTACATCTTTTATATGTAATTCGTTTACTGTTCTAATTATTTTTCACTCAAGTGGTTTAATGCCAATCCATCTGAAATAGTTTTTGAACTTCTAGTTTTTTCAAAATGTTGATATTCCAATGCAGGCCAGTCGTTCCCCGGTGTTCAGAGCTATGCTTGAAAATGAGATGGAAGAAAGCCTCAGCGGCACAATTAAGATCAGTGATGTGTCGTATGATGCACTTCGTGCCTTTGTAACCTATTTATACACCGCTGATGCATGCCTGGATGAACTTATGGCTTGTGAGCTTCTGATTTTGGCAGAAAAATACCAAGTGAATCATCTGAAGACGTATTGTGAGAAGTTTCTAATTTCCAAATTAAACTGGGAGAACTCGCTTCCTAATTATGGATTTGCTCACCAGCACAATGCAAAGAAGTTGCTTGATGCAGCGCTGTCATTGATCATGGAAAACATGGACAAGCTAAGCAAGCGAGAAGAATACAAAGAACTCGTGGACAAGGATCCCAGGCTAGTTGTAGAAATCTATGAAGCTTACCTTTCCAAACAGGTTAACACTGCTGTGCATAAAGATCCAGTTGCTAAAGCATAGTGCATGGTCATATTAACTTCAGTAGTAGAAGGAATGTCTAAATATATATAAAATCCCCAAATGATGAATTTTAACTGAAACCGTTTGATTTGAGTGAGCAGTAAGAATTAGACGTAAATGTTCTGGCATTGCTACAATCACAAAATTTCTAAAGCTGATATTTCTATTTCGTAAAACGCATTTAAGTTTGATTATTGATGAAATCTAACTTCATTTCTGAGTTCACTCGCTAATCTTGCTCCTCTATTACTCTGGTTCATATTGTATGCTACTTTTAGTTTTATATTATATGATAGTTTTTAATTTTTATATTTTAGCCAAAAAACGTTTAATATGCATGCAACAGCTATTCAAATGTGTTAAAGATATTGGCTTGTGAGTTTCTAAGTTATTTTTTAAATTTTAAATCTTACTTAAAATAGTTAAATAAATTAAAAATGATTTATGCAGAATGAAGATGAAGCATTATAAGATGTACAAATTCTCACGTAAATAAGAACTCAAATTCGACTCAAAATAGATAACCATTATCATGTGTACAACATTGTCAAAATTTGCTATTTCAAAAAAAAAAAAAAACCTAAAAGAACTTTCAAATGTGAAGAAAACTATTATTAAAACTTTGGATTTATATTTATTGTAAAAAAATACATTAAAAATTAATTGATTATTTCCTAATTTATTTTGAAAAAACTGCCGCTTGACATAATCATAGATCAATAAATACACACTTTTTTTATAACTACTAAATTATATAATTAGTATCGTAATGATCACATCAATTTCAATTATTGTAAAACTTTTCAAGTAAAGACTATACCAATATGGGTTTGTGGTATAGCAATGAGATTGTTTTACTCTTAACTAGAGGTCTCGTGTTCGAGCCCTCCTAAAAGAAAACACCTCATGGATTATTGTTGTCTTGTGATGCCCGTGTGGATAATTTTACTTGCTATTGTGTTTGATCCTGAGATTATTCCATATTGATGATTTGTGACCTATCTTTTGAGAACTAAGATACTTGTGAAATGATTTGGAAAATGTGATATATATTGTGAAATGAGATGCGTTGAGGCATGAAGTGCATTGAGAATTGTAATATATTGTGAAATGAAATGTGATGGGGCACGAAATGAAATGTGATAGGGCTCGAAATGATTTGAGAGACGATATACTTGTGGAAAATTGTGGTTTGTGACATATTTAGAAAACTAAAGAGAATTTGTTTTCAAAGAATTGTTTGTTTTAAAAGAATTTTCATCTCATTGGTTTTTAAGAGGGTGTTTATCATAAAGCTTGGGCTTTTGAGTACTTTATCACTCTGAGGCTTGTATTGAGTTGATTGTACTCCCCAATTTGTGTATTGACATACATTCATCCTCATATATTCATATCATGGAACATGAAAAGTGAAAGTGTGGCAACACCTTTTTGTGAGAAAATAAGACATCTTTAAAATCTTTTGTATCTTGAGTTCTTGACCGCGAGGTAGATAGTAGGGTAATGACTATATTATGATAGACACCAGTATCTTGACTCCCTAAACTGACAAGGTAGCGCATAGATGGTGACTGATATTCCTACCATGAGTCCATGAGGTGGCAGGGTGATTAATACATTGTGATTCATACTTGTATAATGAGTCCTTGAGGTGGCAGGGTAATGGATACAAGGTGATATTGCCAATACCACCAACACCACTAATGCACTGCATATATTCCATACCATAATATGTGCCTTGTATGTGAGTTATTGATAGTAATGTGTGGTGCCGGTACTTATATGTTTACTTTATTCACATCGTATTATACAAATTGGTGGCACTGATGCTAGACTAGTTTTCCTATATGCAGGTGGAAGCATTCCTAGTTTATTACATGGTTTAGTCAATTCATAATATCAAGTCGGTCTAACTTACTAAGTACATGTGCATTGTACTCACTCCTACTTCTATGTCCCATTGGATGCGGATTCCAATCAGGGACTTCTACGTGGCAGTTGATCCCTCTAGCGATTGTCTATTCAAGATTTGGTAGTGAGATTTAGGGTTCCAGACTATCACTAGATACTATCTTTATTTTATAGTCTTCATTTTTCATCAAAGGCTGAGTTGTATGTACTAACTCAGACATTGTATTAAATGTTTTGTACACTCATGACACCATGTTTTGAGAATTTACATGTTGTTGTGTTACATTCTTTCAATTGTGGCTTCACCTCTCATTTGGGTGTGTCGCATGTTTTTACTATTTGGATTACTCATTAGGTTGAGTGTTTTAGATGTGTGCCATCACGACCACGAATTCCGGGTTGTAATAAGTTAGTATTAGAAAACTAGGTTCACCTATCTCATGAGTTAAAGAGCAAAGTGTGTAGTAGAGTCTTACGGATCAATACATAGATATTCCTGGCTATCTTCGAGAGGCTATGGGATATTTATTAGGAGAAGAGCTTCACTTTTTGGTTCCTTCATGCATTTCTTTTATATCGGGGTGTTGGATGTCTCTAATCTATTATTTCTGTGCTAATGGATAGGACTAGAGTTGAGGTGACTGATGGTGAACTTGCACCTGCTGCTCAATCCACAGTTCGAGGGCGAGGCCAAGGTTGTCTTGGAGCTAGAGGTAGAGATCGAGGATGAGGTCAAAATAGAGGGGCAACACTATCTCGACGATGAGCTACAGAGGCTTCACTAAAGCCTCTTTATTAGCCTGATGAGGTTTTAGAGGAATAGATTAAGGTTCCAGCTCAACCTCCTATAGTTCTAGCTAGTGCACTAAGGCTTTAGGATTTACTTGTTCGATTGCTAGAGAAGTTGGATAGTGCTTCTACTTGTGATGTCCTTCTGGTCACTACATGTTCCTTTATGACTATTGAACCTTCCCAACCCGTTCATGGATGGAGTATGGGTTCCAAACTACTAGGTCATCTTTAACACCGTTTATTGCACCTCCCAGGTTCACAACTCCTCTTGTTGTTGCTAGTGCAGCCATGGCTATGGCAAAGCAGAAAAGCTTTGAGAGGTTTAGCAGATTAACTCCTCTCAGATTTGATTGTACCTTGTGAGATGGAGCTTCTGATTTTCTATCAAAGTACCAGGATAGACTATTCAATTTGGGTATCTTAGAGGCTCATGGAGTAGCCTATACTCCTTATCAGCTGTAGGGGTTGCCAAGGAGTAGTGGAAATCAGTTCTTCCCTGTAGGCCAGCGAGTACTCTTATGATGAGCATGGACCAACTTACGTAGTTATTTCTTAAAAGGTTCATACGTAATTGACTCTATGAGTAGCATCGTAATGATTTTGATCAGTTGGAGTACGGTTCTATGACTGTGTCAGAGTATGAGACACACTTTCATGAGTTGTCTCATTATGGTATGACGACTATTCCATAAAGTTTAAGCGAATCTGTGGGTTAGTGAAGGGGTTCGCAGGTTATTTCCAAGAGGCTACAACCTCACTTGTTCTGTTTGGCTGATCATTTTAGAGTATCATTGATCATACCAGGATGATTGAGAGTACTAGGCACGGGAGGCTGGGTGGCGGTAGGAAATTCTGTCGAAAGGGTCAGTTTGGTGGCTATCCTCCCAGAGGCAGAGATCATCAGGGTCAGGGCACCTAGGACTATCAGAATAGACCATTTTATGCAGCTAGTTAGGGTATCGAGAGTATGGGTAGACCCATATATGGCCAGGCTTGTCATGATTGCTCAGTAAGGTTAGGATGAGATATTGGTGCTTCAGGTCATCCTCCCTAGGGTTCCAATCCCCGAGGTTGCTTTTATATCTGATGAGTTTGGCCACAAGGCTAGAGATTGCAGGCGTGCTCTTGCTTTCTCCCAGCCCGGGATACAGACGACTCGTCCTATGCCAGATCCAATAGTAAGAGGTGCTTCTTAGATATTAGAGGTGGAACCAGGGGTGCCGGGGTGGTGTTCTGGTGGTTCTTGAGGAGATTCATAGGCTATAGGTGACCATAGGGTGTGTTATGCTATACTAAGCAGGGCCGAGGTGGAGGCCTTTGATGCAGCGATCACATGCATTGTCCCAATTTGTCATTGCTTTATTTCATTATTATTTGATCAAGGATGCACTTACTCCTATGTATCAACGCATTTTGATATGGATATTGATCACATGTGTGAGCCTCTTGATATACCTATTTGTGTTTCTACCCAGTAGGCAAGTCTTTAGTAGTGGATCGAGTGTATCGAAGTTGTATTGTGAGATTTTTAGGTGGGGAGACCCAAGAAGACTTGATTTTTTTAGATATAGTTGACTTTGATTTGATTTTGGGCATGGATTAGTTATTACCTTATCATTCAATTATGCAAAAATTATGACTTTAGCTTATCCATGCTTGACTCGATTAGTGTGGATGGATGCTCCTAGTTCGTATCCTAAGGGGGTAATCTCTTCTGTTTGTATTAGACATATGATGGATAGAGGTTACTTATCTTATTTTGCTCATGTGTGGCACTGTTCTAAGGAGTTACCTTCCTCAGAGACCACGAGAGTAGTGAGAGAGTTCATGGACATGTTTCCTACTGATTTTGTCCTTTCAGACTATGAGATTGACTTTGCTATGGATTTGGATTCAAGCACCAAGCCATCTCCATATCTCCTTATCGGATGGCTCACACAGAATTGAAGGATCTTAAGGAACAATTGGAGGATTTGTTAGAGAAGAGGTTCATTCGGTTTAGTGTTTCACCTTGGGGTGCAAAAGTATTATTTTTAAAGAAGAAGGATGGAATGATGAGGATATATTGATTATCACCAACTGATCAAAGTTACCATCAAGAAAAAGTATCCCCTCCACCGTACTGATGATCTCTTCGACCAACTTCAGGGTACGTCAGTGTTCTCCAAGATTGATTTGACATCGGGGTACCACCAGTTGAGAGGTTGGGAGTCTGATGTTCCGAGGACTACTTTTAGAACTTGTTATGGGCACTACAAGATCGTGATTACATTATTTGGACTGATTAATTCCCAACTTCTTTTATCGAGTTAATGAATCAGGTATTAAGGCCTTGTTTGGACTCTTTTGTGATTGTGTTTATTGATGATGTCTTGGTTTATTCCAAGAATGAGGTGATTAACACTTAAGGGTCATACTTCAGATATTGAGGGAAGAGAAGTTGTATGCTAAATTTTCTAAGTGTGAGTTTCAGATCGAGTCTTTATGTTTCTTAGGGCATGTGGTGACAAAATATGGCATCATGGTCGATCCAACTAACATAACAACGGTACAAAATTCGATGAGACCCACTTCTGTGATGAAGATCCAGAGTTTTATTGAGCTTACAGGGTATTACTAATAGTTTTTTTATTGCAGCTCCTTCGACTAGACTCACCCAGAAGGTAGTAGTGTTTTAGTGGACCGAGAAGTGTGAATAAAACTTCCAAAAGTACAAGGAGTTATTGACTTCGTCACCTATTCTAATAATTCCCAAGTAGGATATGACGTTTGTAGTGTATTGTGATGCTTCTATTGTGGGTTTTGGGGGGGGGTATTGATGCAGAAGGGGAAAGTTATAGCTTATGTCTGATACGCCCAAATTTATACTCCAAAAGGAATAGTAAAGCGGTCATTGATTAAATATAGAACTCAACCAGAGTTTAGGTCGATCCCTTAGGGAATGCGTGAGAATAAATCTATTAGCATATTTCAGATGTAATATCTATTCCCAAAACAAAAGTGCATAAAGTAAATGGGGGGTTTTGGTTTTTGTAAACTAAACTACTAAAGTAAAGTAACAAACGAGTACAAAGACTACAGGATTTTAAATGATTAATGTGAAGCTAGGATTGTGTTCTCCATGACATCTCGTGCGACAGCCAAATCTATGCGGTAAACTAATTCATGATCACGTATACAAGATCTAACAAGTTATGCAACACCTAATTGAACTTTCGGTCCTTTTTAGATGTATTTCATTCATCATCTCTCGGTCTCAGAACGTATGCTTAGTAACCCTTGTTATTATCCACCCCAGAATACTCTCGCCTTTCGATTTCAAGTACTTAGACAAGGTTAAAACACCCAAATTTCTGTCATAGAACTCTTTTCCTAATCACTCCATCCCTTTCGGGCATGTAACGAATAAAGGCTTAACCAAATGTGTCCACTCATTAAGGAAGAAATTAAAGTGAAGAATACTACGATACATACGCCGATCAATCCTAAGAATTATCCCATATTCGTCCATCTTATTGATTTGTCATGGCTCCCACAACCCTAGTTATGGGTTTACCCTAGCATATTCAGGAAACATAATCCATAATGATATAAAGACTTCATAATAAAGAACTTACTATTGAATAATTAGTGAATCCACAAATTACAATCTTGAATAAGATGATTGAAATCCACAAAGTTCAATGAAATTTCAAACAAAATAGTGTTCTCTGTCTCCAGGCATCCAAGAGTAAGTAAAAATGAAATAAAAATAATATTTATATACAACGAAAACCTAATCTGATTTAAAATAGGAAAAATCACATTGCCATGGATACGAGCCACCACACGGCTTGTGTGATGGTAGACGGCCTGTGAAACGGTCCATGCCGCTATACTTGGTCTTCAAGAATTGCTCTTCACTATGTCACTTCTCACGTGCATCGGTACAGTCCGTGTGAGGGTTGATGGTCCGTGAGACGGACTGTCTTCCTTGCCTTTGCATTTTTCCCCTTTCATTAATCATCAAAGCCCATGTCACGGACTGTGTTTGGTCACACAGCCCGTGAAGGCCCTCGTCTCTCACCACTTGCACAATTTTCCTCATTTTCAATAGTGTTGCCCTATTCATGTCACTTTAACGGCACTTGGCACGGCCTGTGCCACACTATACGGTATGTGTGGTGTACTGTGGGGCATGCCTTAAGAAAATATTTCTCCAGCTCCCTGCAACGCCATCCCAAGCTGTCCCTTGTGCCAAGTGTAAGGCCCCGATGGACCTCACGACTTGTGGACTGTCACACGAGCCATGGAGGTCCATGTGATCCTTCACTTGGTTTTATTTTCTCCATGATTGCCTGGGCCACTTCCACGTGCCCTCCTATGGTTAGTGTGATATCGCATGAGCCGTAAAAGGCTCAGTATACCAACACTTTGTCTTCTTTACATTCATTTCACTATCATTCATCCATTTATCCATGCATTAATCAGTTTTCCTGAAAAATAACAGAAAATACATCAAAATAACAACTTTTCTTGAGAACGCACAAGAATCTTTCATTGAAAATATCACAAGAGACGTATTTCTACAACTTATCAACAACCTCAACTTAGAATGATTGCATGTCCTCAAGTAATAATGACTCAACCAAACAAAGCATAAACACAAGTGCTCACTTAGAACTATGTATAACCCCACAATTTTCAACACATATGCCCCATAAACAAACTTAAGGCTATGCTCACACCCCAAACGGACCCATAACGATTATGGCAAACATCATACATGCATGGTTAGTCCACATATGATCAGGAATAAAGACAACCCAATTGGATTAGCAACCAATTAGTGAAAAGATAGTGCTCTCACTACAAAGAAGTCTCACTCACAACATAACAATGTAGAATAGAGATTAGAATATAGATACTCACTCTTATAAATGACTTTCAGTGAACACACAAGTATCGATCATAAGCTTGCCCTTATTTTCACCACCTTAACTCTCGAATGACCTCTTTAAGATCACATTAGGAATTTTGCGCCTTGTAGCATAGGCGAGGCTCGGGTGAGGTATATTTAGGATTGAAGTGACTAATAGGCCTCTCCCAGATACTAGTTTTGACTCAACCATTTGTATTTTGGTCTCCAACATTTATTTCCCTTATTTCTCCAACTTTCTTTAGTATAGGAAGTGATTTCCATGCTCATTCACTCATTTTCATTCTTTTCTTTTTCCCTAATTACCAATAAGCTAATCAGACGCGAGCCCCTCATTGGGCAGATTCCTCCTTTTGCTCCTTAGCCTATGGGGTATTAGCAGCCATTTCCAGCTGTTGTTCCCCTCCCACAGGCAGGTTTTTACGCGTTACTCACCCATTCGCCAATGGAAACACCATTTCCCGTGTTTCCTGTCTGACTTACATGTGTTAAGCATGTCGCCAGCGTTCATCCTAAGCCAAGATTGAACTCTCAATGAGATTCATAGTTGCATCATTTATAGCTTCCTTGTTTGCAGAAAAAGCAGATTCAGAATTGTCTTTCGTTCCAAGTTATTCAGGGTCACAACTCACTTTCTTTTCTTCTCTTATCACTTGATTCCTTTCCACACTCATATCTAAAGGACCAGGGCCAGTATAAGTGACCCTCAACTTAGGCTTTTGACCTAGCCGTAGGTTTTCTGTGTCTGAGACCAGGGACAAAATAAATATTAGCAGATAGAAAGGGGAAGTGAATTTGGTGAATACAAAGAAAAGGTCTATTCAGGCTCAAATTTTGGTTCAAGAGGGACAAATTCATTTGATTGGTCAATTTTAGGCTAAGTGACTAGTCAACAACAACGGCCTACGATCACATCCTAATCCACCCATTCAATTATTTAAGTGGGAATAACCAGGCAAGTTCTATCTGACAAGTGCATCGACTAAATTATGCAAACAAGCTCACACACACGACACATCTTCTACACTAGTTAGCACTAAACCAACATAGACATGCTTCAGAATGCCAACCATACGCACATCATGCTTACCAGAAATTATGCAAGTTAGTCAGGATGGGATGCAAGCACATATAACCTTTTGCAGCATTGTTACTTCAGGGCATTTTTCGCTACATGGGTCATCTGACACTTTTATGAACACTTGTATTTATATAAACATCACAACCTAAACATGCTAGTTCTACTAGATAATACACTTGATAGAAAATAAACATGACAAGAAAACCTCCCAATGTCCTCACTACACCACAACTAGAATAAAAGAATAGGAAGGAGATAGAACATACCTGGGATGCCTAGGTGTCAGTTGTTCCAATGGGACCAGATCCTCTGTGTGGTCGCTGTCATCATAGACTGCACCAGGTTCGAAGGTGCTCCTGGAGGCTTCTATCTTTGCCGCATCGATTGCTCGCCTCTCTCTTTCCTCTTGTTTGGCGGCTGCTCGTCTCTGGGCTCTCATGGCCTTGCATATCTTCCTCTCTTTCTCTTTCTGCAGGTCAGGTAGATGACTACACCGGTGGCTACGACTCTTACCCTTATCCTTCCTCTTGGGATCTTTTAGGGGTGGCACAAGTGCAACAGATGGGGTGGGTGGAGTGCCCCATGTCTCATTTAGCACAAGTGCCATGAGAGCATTTAAAAGGCTCATCCAAGACTCTGGGGGCAGGGCTGAAGCGGTGGCTTTATCCTACGTAATTTTTTGGGTGATTTGGGCCTTCACATTATTTACTATTTGCACAAGATTCTTTATTTCGGATCTAGACATACTCCCAAGCATGTCATGGAAGTATCCCTCCAAAGTGTTGACATGACCCTGCAGGATGTCGATTTGGCCTAAAAGCTCTGCTCGAAATTGTTCCTCACCTTATTATACATTAGAATGGACCACGTGTGGCATCCTTTCAATGATCTGATCAACAATATTCCGTGTCTGCCACTGGTCCTCCACCACCCTCGCAAGAACTCATAAGGCAAGTACATATACCCTTGCTGCACAGAGGGCACAACACCACTTCCCTTGGGCTGCTCAAAAGCCTCTCCTGACTGTGGGGATGTGGTGTAACCCTCAAATGAAAAGGGTTGCTATGGGGATGCTCTGGAAAAAGTTTCTAGGCCCCCAGTATGTGTGTTCTAACTCGCGTCAGAGGATTTTGGACATCTTTGATAAGTGCAATGTGTACAACACCCTTTGGAGCCATCATTTTGTCCAGATAATGTGTAGTGGGGACATCGGCCTTGTTGCGAAGGGAACGAATCAGGCATGGTAAAGGCATGCCTGCTTTGTTAGATAATGCTCGATCGCACGTCTCATAAGCTGTAATACGACCCACATTTATCCAAAACTTGTCCATGAAACACACTATTAGGGAGGCATGTGAAAGTTGTGCATGTTGTCATTACTTGTGGGCCGCAACCTTTTTCGCACCACCACCCACCAAAACTTTGCCACAAAATTCATAGGACCTTGGGATTTGTGACCCAAGGCACAACAATGCCCTGAATGGCGATTCATTCTGTAATCCGTCCCAATATTTCAGCCTGAGATAATGAATCGGACATCCAACCCTTATCCATAATCCGCAGGTGTCTAGCCATGAATAATCCATCTTGAGGAGCTCATTAGTCTGGCCTAAATAGGAATCAATTGATGGTGTTCTCTGAAATATCCACTCATGTACCACGTACCATCACATGTGACCACAGGGACCTACCAAATGTGATCTGCTTCTTCACCTTCTTAGACTGGATACCCTCTACGGAGATTAGTAGACTAGCATCATAATTAGAATAAAACTCCTTAACTATGGCGGGCCCATAGTGACTAGGTGGCTGCGCCATCCAACTAAACTTGTACGCTTCAAAACGTCTCTAATCTCTGGGATGCTGTCAAGTTGGTCCGCGAGGACCTAAACCTCCGGGATGACCAGCCGCCGTTGGAACCCTCTAGAGCCCTTGGTCAGCTCGTGAGTGTAAATATCTTTAGCACCTGGGACAGTTTAACAACCCCATAGAAATATAATAAGAACCTTGGAGGTTTCGAGATCTGTCGTCCGGGATACTATAAAATGTATATCCTCATCATCACTCTCCCGAAGTTCGATCTCGTCGGCCTGCTCTTCAGTGTCATGCCTGTCGGCCTCTGCAGTGTATACCTGCTCTTCGTGCTCTGGGGCATCCTCTTTCTCCCTAACTCCCATGTGACGAACCCTCTCTTCAGACTGGGGGACTCTATTGCGGCTCGCTGCATGAGCTCTTGTAGTGCGAGGGGAGTGAGGGGAGATATTTCCCATAAAATGGACCTCGAACCCACCTGAGGAGTCATCACCTGAGTCATTTCAGCTTGATGGATAGACGATACAGTTGGAGAGTTGTGGAGACGTGATCCGGCTAGTCCTTTACCCTAAGTCTGATTTATCTTCTGCATGGACCCATAACACCTGCTAGTATCATAAATGAATACAACTCATTAGAAATTTTTAAACAAGAAGATTGACACACTAACAGGTACTCAGACTTCCCCTGTGCCATAAAAGTGACAATAACCCTTAAGAGTGGCATCACCTGGTCTATCATAGGGCAATTGCACTTAAGGAACATATGGGAATTAAAATTAAAAGTCAACCTAAGTAATATAATAAAGGTGGTACAGGTTCAAGGGGACCCTACATAGTCCGTGTAACGAGACACGGTCTGTGGCAGGGTCCATGTGGCGGGACTTAGTTTAGTGAGTAGAGGGCATGTCACGGGTGGTTATATGGCTCGTGTAGCAGCACACGGTCCATGTGAACGGTCGTGAGACACCCCTCCTTTTATAGACTTTCAGCCCAACACACATATATGCAAATGTATATAACTTTTCTCGACCTAATCTTCGTCCCATAAACACATGAAAATACACACACGATTTCCCCAAGAGATATACTACAAATCCACAAAAATCATGAACTACCATGGTTAACACACTCAAGCACTAAACAATGGTGATTTTCACCACCATATGTAACACCCAACACTACTTTCATGTATTATGATGCTGTAAAACCAAGAAAGAAACAATTTTGAACCAAGATCTACACATATAAACACCAAAATCTACACTGCAAGATAAAAAAATTTGAGTTCTTACTTGATGAATAACAATGAAGAAGAAGACTTGCTTGAAAAGTAGAGACCCATACTTAGATTAAGGCACGACTCATGAAATAGACTCACGAATTGTCATAAATAAGATGGAAAAGTTTGGGGATTTTTAAGGGAGAAATTGTGAGAAAGAGTAGGCGGTATGTGAGAGAGAATGGGAAATTTGGCAATAAGTAGTTGGGTAAAGGGAAAGGTATTAAATACCTTGGTCAACCATGTTTGACTGGTCAACAACCACCACACGGGTGGCTTCATGGCTCGTGATACATGTCACGGTCCATTTGGACCGTCTGTTGGCCCAACCTTAGCAGAATAAAATAGTGGTAGGTAAGGTACTTACGTGGCCACACATACATATGATAGATGGTTGGTTTCATGAGCCTTTAGATCGTGAACAGTTCATTTACGAGTTCCATGCTTCAATACTTGGACAAAATTGACACGCACATACTCCGTGATCCATTGAATGAATCGTTGAGTGTGTTATGGTTCGTGGCGCACAGTCGTGTGGTTGGGCTTCACGAAATAAAAACACATCTTCCTAAGCATGTGTCCCACGACAGATGCCATGAGGTGTGTCATGACTTACGGCCCGTGTAAGTGCACGTAGCACAGTCCTTAGCTAAACTTTGGGCCCCTCTAGGCTTATGTCTTGCGTGCCTCCGTGCATGAGTGCAAGAACTCTGAAGTTGATACTTAAACCCACCTAGAAACTCAACAAATCAAAGAAAAACAATGCATGATATATAATTAACTGTCTCTTTCCCCTTTTTTTCTTTTTTTTTTTTTACTTTTTTTAATAATGCATGGGTTGCCTCCCATGAAGCGCCTGATTTAACGTCATGGCATGACTCACTATCTTGACTACTCAGACTTCATCCAGAAGCATGACCTCAATCACTAAGGCATCCTCTGCTGCACCCAAGTATTGCTTCACTCTTTGCCCATTCACTTTTAGTCGATCCATATTTTCTGCTTCTAGCTCAATTGCGCCATAGGGAAACACGGTGGAAATCTTATATGGTCCAGACCATCTAGACTTGAGCTTACTTGGGAAGAGCCTCAATCTGGAGTTGTACAAAAGTACCTTGTCACCAACACTAAAAATCCATTGGGCAATATGCTTGTCGTACTAGAGTTCATCCTCTCTTTGTACAGTGCTGCACTCTCATACGCTTGGAGATGAAACTCATAAAACTCATTGAGTTGGTCAAATCTCAAGTCAGCAGCCTCTTCCCAATTCATGTTGAGCTTCTTCAAAGCCAAGAGTGCCTTATGCTCCAACTCCATAGGTAGTTGACAGGCTTAATCAAACATCAACTAACATGGGGACATATCAATGGGGGTCTTGTAAGCCATTTTGTAAGCCATAAGTGCATTGTCTATCTTTCGCACCCAATCAATTCTGTTAGCATTCACAGACTTGGTCAGGATCTCTTTGATATCCCTGTTTGAAACTTTAACCTTCCCACTTGTCCGCGGGTGATAGGGTGTGGCCACTTGGTGAAGTCGTACTCCATACTTTGCTAGCATAGCATGGAAGACCTTGTTACAAAAATAAGAACCCTCATCACTGATGATAGTTTGGGTGTTCCACCTCAAAATCTGGAAAAGATGTTCCACCTCAGAAACTGGACAACACTCTTACTTTTGTTATTCGGTAGTACAACCGCTTCCATGCATTTGGAGTCATAGTACAATTCCACTAAGATATACTTCATTCCATACGAGCTCAAAAATTGGCCCATGAAGTCAATTTCCCAGATGTCAAACATTTCTACTTCAAGAATAGGGGTCATGGACAGCTCTTGACGCCTAGAGATGTTGCCTTGTCGCTGACACTGATCACACCCTAGCACCAAGTCATGGGTGTGTTTGTAGATGGTGGGCCAGTAGTACCCACATTGCAGAATCTTCTTGGCTATCCTGGCACCACCATGATGGCCCCCACTGAGAAAGAGTGGCAGGCCTCCGTGATACTCAACATCTCTAAATCTAGAATGCACCGCCTGATGACCCCATCAGCACATGATCGGAATAAGTACAGGTCATCTCAAAAGTACCTGCGCGCATCATGAAGAAACGTTTTTCTCTGGTGAGGGTTGAGGCTCTCAAGCATAATGTCGCTCACCTGAAAGTTAACAGAATCAGCAAAACAAGGAATAAGGTCAACAGAAGCTGTCAATACCTACTTATCGGGAAAAGAATCATCGATGTTCAACCAATCCTTCGTCCTTGACTCATCCTCCAACCTACACAAGTGGTTTGCTCCCTGATTCTCACATCCTTTTTGGTCTTAGACCTCAAAGTTAAACTCTTGCAGCGACAAAACCCATCTAAACAACCTTGGCTTGGCATTTTTCTTGAACATGAAGTATCTTAATGTTGCATGGTTTGTGTGCACTATCACGTTTGTGTCCAATAAGTAGGACCTAAACTTGTCGAATGCATACACCATAGCCAGTAATTTCTGCTTAGTCACCGTGTAATTTCTTTGCGCATCATTGAGGGTCTTATTGGTATAGTAGATCGGATAAAGAATCTTGTTTCGCTTCTGTCCAAGCACAACATCCATAGCAATTCCACTCGCATCATACATAACCTCAAACGGGGCAGCCCAGTCAAGTGCAACTACCACAGGTGCATAAATCAGCTTTTGCTTCAGAGTTTCAAAGGCAAGCCGACATCTGTTGTCGAACTGAAACTTAGTATCTTTCTCCAATGCTTAGACAGTGGGTGAGCAATCTTAAAGAGATCCTTAATAAACCAGTGGTAGAAACCTGCATGTCCAAGAAAACTTCGGATGCCTTTCACAGAGATTAGAGGTGGCAATTTCTCGATAACCTCAATTTTGCATTATCCATCTCTATGCCTTTATCGGAAATCTTATGGCCAAGGACTATACCCTTCTTGACCATGAAATGGAATTTCTCCCATTTTAGTACCAAATTATCTTCCTCACAACATTGTAATGCTTTGTTAAGATTCAATAGGCAATCGACAAAGGAATCACCCACAACAGAGAAATCATCCATAAATACCTCAAGGGTGTCTTCGACCATGTCTGAGAAGATCAACATTGTACATTGTTGGAAGATGTCTAGGGCATTTCATATTCTGAAAGACATCCTCCTAAAAGAAAACGTCCCATACGGGGCAAGTGAAGGTGGTCTTCTCCTGATTCTCTGGGGCTATAGATATTTGATTGTAACCTGAGTACCTATCTAAGAAGCTGTACCACCCTCTACTTGCCAACTTATCTAACATCTAGTCTATGAAGGGCATGGGAAAATGGTGCTTCAAGGTCCATCTATTTAGCTACTGTTAGTCTATGCACACTCGCCACCCAGTAACAACCCTCAAAGCGACCAACTTATTTTTGTCATTAGCCACCACTGTCATGCCCCCTTTTAGGGACACACTAAACTGGATTGAACCACTTGCTATTTGAAATAGGGTACATGAACCCAGCATACAACCACTTGATGATCTCCTTTTTCACCACCTCTTGCATAGGCAAATTTAACCTGTGCTGGTGCTCGATGCCGGGCACACAATTATCCTCCAGCTTGATCTTGTGCGTTCATATCCTTGGAGGAATCCTTATAATGTCTGCAATGGTCCACCCAATAGCTCGCTTGAACTTTTGGAGGACCCCACCAATGCCTTCACCTAGTCTTCCTGGAGATCTGTAGCCACAATCATGGGAAGAGTGATACTAGTGCCCAAAAATGCATACTTAAGTGTTAGGGCAGCTCCTTGAGCTCCATAGTCAGAGGCTCCTCGATAGAAGGTTTTGTTGGTGATGTATGTCTCTTTTGCAGGTCCATGTCCAACTTTCTAGAGATAAATGGTTTGGTTCCCCTACCTTGCAATGTATTTACAGTATCATGGTATCTAGTGACATCATCCTCTGGAAAGTTCATCAACACCGCTGCTAGTGTGTCCATCCTTATCCTTTCTTCAAGTGGAATTTCAGATAGATAGTCATTATCTACATCCATGACAGACATTACAGCCACCTCTTTGGGTCTCTTTATCACCGCACACATACTAACTTTATCTCTTCAGTGTTTAATCTGAAGGTGAGCTCCCCTCGCTCCATATTTACCAATGCCCTGCCAGTAGCCAAAAATGGTCTCCAAAGGATGATGGGAACCTCAAAACCACCTGACAATCCAGAATGACAAAATCTACAGGAAAGATGAAGTTGCCCATATAGACCAGCACATCACACAAAATCCCCATAGGCCGCTTCACTGATCTTTCTGCCATAAGTAGACGCATTGTAGTGGGTGTGGGGGCTCTTAAGCCTAATTACTTCTAAACTACCAGTGGCATCAAATTGATGCTAATGCCTAGATCACAGAGGGCCCTAGCAAAGTCATAAGCTCCAATGGTACATGGGATAATGGAGGCTCCTGGATCTTCCTTCTTTTTAACAAGGGATCTTGTAGCAATAGGGCTACAGTGATGAAGGTTGTTTGCCAACTTGATTGTAGTTGTTTGCTTCTTAGTTACTATGTTTGTCATGAACTTAGCGTAGCCTGGCATCTGCTCAAGTGCCTCCACTAAAGGGATGTTTACTGATATCTTCTTCAGCATAGACAAGATTTTTAAGAAACTTGCCATCTTCATTAACTTCTTCTGCAACCTCTGTGGGAATGGTGGTGGCGTCTTAGGAATGGCTAGCAGAGGTTGAGTTACTAGTTTGTCTGACTCTTGAGCCTCTTTAGCAACCTTAGGCTCTGCTCTTGTGACATCAGTTTCTTCACTCACGTCATTAACATGCACCTCCACGGGGTTGGGTATCTTACCTTCAGCTCTATCCATACCTGCATTACTAGTTACAACAGGGTCAGAAAGTAGTTACTTCTATGCAGCGACCATCATTTTTTGGGTTTTGAATAGTGTCACTAGGAAGTGATCCAAACTTTTTTCTGATTTGTGAGGCTGTCAGTTGCCCCATTTGCTGTTCTAGTTGCTTATTGAGGCCGAATGCGAGTTGACCAATTGTCAAACATTGGAGATTTCTCCTCGCATGTCTCGCACCCCCTACCTCAATGGACTCAATTTTGTCAAGAACCTTTGCCATCATCTCTTCTACTTTTGAGTTTCCACCACCATTACTCTGACACTCATAGTTCCTATAGCCATCTCTGCTTTGCCAATTTCCTTGATAGTTCTTACGACCATAATTTTGTCCTTGATTACCAGCATTAAACGATCAGTAACCCCTCTGGCTGCCCAAGAAGTTTGCGACTTCATCATAATTATAGCCATGAACATCATCCCTGGGCATTGTATCCACGACTTTCACCTTTTTTTGCCTCCTTTAGTATCCACTTCACCAACAAGTCTAATTGGGTCTTCATATGGGCTATGTCTTGATCGCGTTCCGCCTCCTTCTGTCGCTACTTCGCAGTCATCTCGAAGATGAACCCAGAACAATCTCCATCTCTATTGTACCATGCTATTTTATTTTTGGCTACTTGATCTAAGATCACCACTATGCCTGGGAATGTCCTGGACATGTATGATCCCCCACAAGACTGCTTTCAAATGCTCATCTCTGAGGTGATGATTGGGGAACGACTTAAGCTTCTACCTGAATCTCTCCTAAGTCTCATATAGTGCTTCATTTGGAAGTTTCTTGTGAGACCCAATGTCATTTTTGACTTTTAGCTGTCTTGATGCACGGAAGAACCTCTTTTAATTCTCCCCAAGTGCAGATAGAATCATGTGGAAGCTCATTTAGCCACTTTGTCGCGCACCAAAAAGAGACAATGGAAATAATCGCAACCTGAGTGGTTGTTGACTGACCCCTGGAATCTCAGAAGATTGGCATATCAAAAAACATTTAGGACATGCTGATTTGCATCCTCAATTGCTGCTCCGCTGAATAACCCTTTCAACTGTAGCATCTGGAACAGAGTACTAGTGATAGTAAACTTAACACTTCCTAGCAGTAGGGGGAACACTATTTCTCTTGTGATCCCAGCACCCTCATCGTTATCATTCACTGCTTGGGGCGGCTGAGCCACTTGGGGTCTTACAGCCGGCAGCAACACATGTCTAAGTGATGTTTCTGATGGTACCTCATTACCAGTATGGTCATCGTCACCTAGATCGTCGTTTCCCCCACCTATAGGATTCATAGCCAACTCTCTCTGTCTAGCTGCTTCGCGTTCTTGGAAATTCATTCTGCGGATTAACTTAGTAAGCTCAGGGTCATAGGGAACAAGTGCTTTACCTTTGCTTTTGGTGTTTGGCATGCAACACTAGCACCCTACCAAAAACAAAAATGAGTAATAAAAATAAAATTAAGGACTAGTGTTACACACTGAAAGTAGCAACTAATAGACTATTACTTCGTAGTATTACCCAACAACGGCACCAAAATTTGATATGCCCAAATTTATACTCTAAAAGGAATAGTAAAGTAGTCGTTGATTAAATATAGAACTCAACAAGAGTTGAGGTTGATCCCATAGGGAATGTGTGAGAATAAATCTATTAGCACCATTTTTAGATGTAATATCTATTCCCAAAAAAAAGTGCATAAAGTAAATGGGGGGTTTTGGTTTTTGTAAAACTAAACTACTAAAGTAAAGTAACAAGTGAGTACAAAGACTACTAGATTTTAACCGATTAATGCGAAGCTAGGATTGTTGTCCCCATGAAATCTTATGCGATAGCTGGGATAAATTAATTCATGATCACGTATACAAGATCTAAAAAGTTATACAACACATAATTCACCTTTCGGTCATTCTTAGATGTATTTCATTCATCACCTCTCGGTCTCAAAATGTATAATTACTAACCCTTGTTGTCAACCCCAGAATACTATCACCTTTTAGTCTCAAGTACTTAGACTAGGTTAAAAATCTTGAATTTCTGTTGTAGGACTCTTTTCCTAATCACTCCACTCCTTTCAAACATGTAACGAATAAATGCTTACCATAATGCGTCAACTTATTAAGGAAGAAGTTAAAGTGAAGAATACTATGATATATATCTCGATCAATTTTAAGATTTGCCCCATATTCGTCTATCTTATATTTTTCCATGGTTCCTACGACCTAGTTGTGGGTTTATCCTAGCATATTCAGGAAAGATAATCCACAATGATATAAAGACTTCACAATAAAGAACTTACTATTAAAGAAATCGTGAATCCACCAACTACAATCTTGAATAAGATAATTTAAATCTACAAAGTTCAATGAAATTTCAACCAAAATAGTTTTCTCTATCTCCAGGGGTCCAAGACTAAGTAAAAACAAAATAAAAATAATATTTTTATATAAAGGAAAACCTAATCTCATTTACAATAAAAAAAATCATGTCGACATGGATACGAGCCACCACACGACCCGTATGATGGTAGACAGACCGTAAAATGTTCCGTGTGGCTACACTTGGTCTTCAAAACTTGCTCTTCACTGCGTCTCTCCTCACGTGCATCTTCACGGTCTATGTGAGGGTTGATGGTCCGTGAGATGGATCGTCTCCCTTGCCTTTGTATTTTCGCCCCTTTCATCAATCATCACGGCCTATGTCACAGACTGTGATTGGTCACATGGCCCACGACAGGCCCTCGTCTCTCGCTTTTCCCATGATTTTCCTCATTTTTGATGGTGTTACCCTATTCATGTCACTTTAACGGCACTTGGCACGGCCCATGCCACACTCCACGGTTTGTGCCGTATACCATGGGGCATGCCTTAAGAAAACTTTTCTCTAGGTTCATCACGACTAGTGGACTTTCACACAAACTGTGAAGGTCCACGTGATCATTCACTTGGTTTCATTTTCTCCACAGTTGCCTGGGCCACTTCCACGTGCTCTCCTACGGTTAGTGTGATATTACACGAGCCGTGAAGAGCTTAGTAAGCCCACACTTTGTCTTCTTTATGTTCATTTCACTACCATTCATCCATTTATCCATGCCTCAATCACTTTTCCTGAAAAATAACACAACACACAACAAAATAATAACTTTGCTTGAGAATGTGCAAAAATCCTTCGTTTAAAGCTTCAAAAGAGTATTTCTATGACTTATCAATGTCTCCTCCAGTTGAAAGTACATGAGAAGAACAACCATACCCATGATCTAGAGCTAACTGCGGTGGTGTTTGTATTGTAGTTGTCAAGGAACTATCTTTATGGAGTGTATTATGAGATTTCTATCGATCATTGTAGTCTCAAATACATCTTCTCTCAACCAAATTTAAAGATGAGACAATGTCTATAGTTAGAGTTATTTAATGATATAATCTCTATTCTTTACCATCCACGCAAGACCAACATGGTAGCAGATGTATTGAGCTAGAACGCTTCTAGTATGGGTAGTTTGGGATTCTTGAGGGTAGAAGAGAGGCCCTTGGCTTTAGAGGCTCTGACTTTGGCTAGATAGATATTCAACTTGATATTCTCCATCTCTAGTTTATTGGTCTTCTTTGAGGCTAGGTCTTCCCTGATGGATCATATTCTTGCTCACTAGTTTGATGATGATAAGCTATGTTTGAATAGGACAAAGTATTGAGAGGCAAAGACAAATCGTCTTCTCTTGATTTTGAGGGGTGTATTAAGGATTAATTGGCACCTTTGTGTGTTTAAGATAGGTGATTAGGTGAGTATGATCTTGGAAGAGGCTTATTGTGACAATATTCTATTCATTGGGGAGTGGCAAAGATGTTCTGTGATTTGAAACAACATTATTAGTGGTGTGAGATGAAGAAAGATATTTCAAATTTTGTGGTTATATGTTTAAATTACCAACAGGTGAAGTATGAGCACCAGAGGCTGATGATCCATGACCATACGACTTTTATGATGCTTAAAACATAGGATTATTGTGAGCTCTTATGCAAATTTGTTAGTTTGATATGTGTTTTATGCTTATTTTTAGGAAAATGATGATTCCATGGAGTTAATGGTTAGCGAAAATATTTCCTTGGATTTTTTGTACTGAGAATTCAAGGAGCTATTCATGAGTAAATTTGAAGATGCCATAAGAAATTTTTGGTCTGATCTAGAAGATGGACAATTTGATAAAGCTATGGAAATTCAATGTTGCATTCGTTTGTAATCATTTGAATTGAGGTTGAATAGATTCGCATGAGTCGGGTATGGAATTATGCATTGGGAGGTTGGTCATGAGCATATGCAAAGTTCAAAGACCACACATGATGAAAACAAGAAAACAAGGAAACAATGTTGCACACCACAAAGCCATTCACGTCTCATGTTGCACTTGACGAAGGAGGTAGTTCGTGAAAGGCACTTTGTGAAGTGTCACTAACCAAAGAAGCCCTATTTCATCACCAGGAATCCACCATGAGGCCCTACAGGTCCTGTGGTGCACTCCACGAGGCATAGAGGTGGCCATGAAGTGCCCAGGCAGTTCACACAAAGCCCCAAACGCAAGGCAACCACCACAAGGTCATTCATAACTCATGGTGTGTTACACAGTACGTGAAGAGCCTCCGTCCAGGGCAGCATTTTGTCAGCCTTCCAACACCAAGTAGCTTACCATGAAGCAGCCAAGATGGTCGTGAAAACCACCAGAGTTGTGGTTTGATCCATGAAGACCAAAGTCACCCATTTTACCAAGCTTTTTAGATTGATTATGATAGTTTTTCCTACTTGGTTTAGGCTTAGGTCTAAAGTATTATTTAAGGTTATTATTATTTGCATTATAGGACAGATAAATCCCCACACTTTGGGGTTGGGAAACCATGAAAAATACAACCTGATTTCATAAGGTTTCACATTGATTTACTCCTTAACATTGCACCTGGATAGCGAGATGAAGACCAAAATTGCTAGTTGTGGTTTTGACAGTCGTTTGAAATATTTGGTTCTAGTTATTGTTCTCCGTTTATTTGTGTGATACAAAACTTGGATTATTTCTTTTTTGTAAGTGATTTAACCATGAATTACATGATGATTTACATTTCAATTCTTATAAATTCGTATAGTTAAACCCACAACTAGGGTTGTGTGAACCATGACACTATAACAAAATAGGCTAACGTAGGGTTTTATCTGAGATTTGTATTGCATGTATTATAATTTCCTTCCTGTAAAATTCATTTTTGATGAGTGCGTGCATTAAGAAGTCATCCATATTCATTATTTGTTTGAGAGAAAAATAATGATTATGAAAAGGGAATTATAACGGTAGATTAAAAAAATCGATCTAGGTTTGAGTCACTTGAGCTCGAGAGGGGATGGTATACCTAGGCTTGGGGATTAGCTTGTATCTAAAATACTTGAGCTTGAGAGGGGATAGTAAATTGAAGACCAATGAGCAAGGGTTAGTATGTACCCATTCTAAAATCGAGAGGTGGTGAATGAATGATGTCTAGGAAGGATAGAGAGGTGAAGTAGACCTTACCTGACTTGCTAGGTTTTACATGCAAATGTGATGAACAACATTATCAAAGTTAAATGCTTATTGAGTCATATGTTATGGGGAGCGCAACCCAAGTCTTTTATTACACTGTGTAAGCCCTAGTTTGAATTTGCATTCAGAATCGAAGGTAAGATCTTACTTAGTTAAAACCCCTAACTTTTACCTTTCCGTATTGTCTGTTTCCCAAAAATAGAACCAACGATTGGGATAGGATGACTAGTAGAGTTGTTCAACCTATTCCCAGTGGGATCGACACCAACTCTTAATTGGGTAAATATATTTCTTATGATCGTCTATATTTGTTTCAAGGAATATATTTAAACATCGTAAAAAAATGGCACCAATGCAGGGGAGTATGAATTTGAAATAATCTACTAGTTTTCTATTTTTAGTTGTAGTTTATTTCCTGATTTTACCTTTTATTTTTGTTTGTTATTGTGTAGGGAACAAGTTGTGTATGCCAGACACCCCGAGTAAGGGTGCATCTTTGATTCCCTACGACCCTGAGCTGCTGAAATCTATTAGGATGACAAACGCACAAGAACATGAGTCACAAATATTAAGAGATTTGGGTGACAATCCACCCAAGATAATGATGACAAATGTATTAGATGAGGCAAGTCATACCTCCACCATCACATTAGCCAACACTACGAGGCCAAGATCAGACGCCTATGAATTTTGCACATGAAGATGATAATGTTGACTTGGATGGTGCAAGTGCTACTAGTGTGGTAATACTTTCTCCACTTCCTCACGGGGTGAAGTTCACTATCACAAGTACTATGCTACAAATGTTGAACCTAAAGTGTCTATTTAATAGAGTAGCTAGTGAGGATGCAAATCAACATTTGATGAGCTTCATTGTCATGACCTAAGCTTAGGGCCTAGACGTGACACGGTGAATAGGGAACCCGAAGGGACCACAAACAAGCCTCTTAGCATATCATTACACATCCTTAGTTATGGAATCAAGTAAACAACAACAAAAGAGCATAAAAATAAGGGTAAGGGACTAAGAGTAAATCTTTCATAGCATAACATAATCAAGAGTCAAGAGAAGTCGTAGTTCAAAACATAATCACATTACTTGTCCAACAACACCTCTAAATTTAGAATTGAGTAGGGGCCAAGACAATTTTTCAGGCTCACCCTCGTACTCAAAAACATACAAACAAAGAAAGAGAGTTTTTCCATAACATAAGATCCAAAGATATCATCCTCTGAGTTGAGGACTCACCAGACTTGCTTCGATGATAGTAGTAGCCACGTGGAGGAGGAAGATGATTAAGTGGAGCTCCAGTTCCTACAAGGTAACATCATGTAGACATAAAGTATGCATTAGTACATTTGAATGTACTAAGTATGTAGGATGCAATGCAATAAGAGATAAGCAACATAATCGAAATGCATAATTAGGCAATGAATGAGCATTATAGCAATATGGCATGCATGAATGATACTTGAAGTAAATCATGCTTATGTAGAACATATTATATGTGTAGGAAGAGACAATCATTATAGACCAAGCAAACTAGTATTCAAAATCCAAGGGCTACCAACCCCTTAGGAGGCGATTGAGGCACATACACCTCAACATGGTAGTATGGGCCTACCACCTCCTAATGTGTTGTCAAAATACAACATATTTGATGCCTAAAATAAGGGATTTTGCAAGTTCTTGATGTGAATTTCTTGTGGTTTTTATATGTTTTGTGTTCTTGCAAAAAATGCAGGTTGGCATGATTTTAGGAGAAAATGACAGATTTTGATGAAGTTCAGGACATACGAGCTATCATACAAGTTGTAGCCCAAGCTACGATTCATAGTATGCCCTTGTAGCAAGAAAAAATGTCTAGAATTAGGAATTTGTAAAGTGAAGGTCAGCCATACAAGACTAACCTACAAGTTGTAAGTCTCACTATGACTTGTAGGAGGGGGACTCGTAGCAAAAAATAGTGTGTCAAAAGATTGGACCAAGAACTACAACTCAAGACTCTGAAAGACACTACGATTCACTGAGCACACCACAACTTGTAGTAATAAATCATAGTAGTCAAGTCTAATATGCCTAGTGCTGACTATAAAAGCCCGATTACAACTCGTCGGTCATCCTACGAGTCGTATCTGTGAGACATGACTACTATCAGCTGTATTTTTTATTTTATTTTTAGGGTCTTCTTGTAAAAAGTGTGAATAGTTAATGATAGGGTTTTTGAAAGAGAGATTCGACATTCCACAGCTTTGGAGGATACTTTGAATATTCTTAGAGAATATTTCTAAGGTTTAGTGTAGATTTTATGTTTTCATGTTGAAGACCTATTTGGGCGATTGAAAATCACATTATTCTCAACTTCCATTAATACAAGCTTGTGGTTTCAATATCAAAGTGGTGCTATTCTTTATTATTCTTGGTTAATCTCTCAACAATTTTTTTTATTGTTCATTGTTGGTGATTTTGCTTTAGCCATGAGCAGTTAAGCACCCACAACTTGGGGTTGTGGGAACCATGAGGAGATGACTTGAAATAACCTAGATTTTGTGCATTTCTTTGATTGGATATTTGCATATATTGTCTACTTCCTTTCATTTTTAATGTTGTTTGGTGGTGGCCAATACCAAACCCCACCTACTATTGTGATCTCGATTAAGGTAGCAACGAATTAAAAAAGGGAAGTAGATGACATGATTCAATTGATGTGTTCTGGTCTAATCAACTAAACTCGACAAAGGGGAGATTGACTAGGACAATGGGTAACAGTTAGTTGGCACGCCATGGTTGCCGACCAAGCGCCATGGTGAAATTCAACCTTCACCTTCACAAAAGGGCCGGAAGAACCTAAGTTACCATCCTGCATGCAGTGTCTTGATTGGAGTTATGTTGTCTAGGGTAATTGAGTCAATGAATCATGAGGAACATAATTCCCAAGTTGTCCCTCAATTTGACTGTCTTCTCTCACATTTGTAGTGTAGTATTTCTATTTGTTCTTCGTTTTGAATTACAACCGCTCCAATGTAGAGAGTATAGTGATCGTTGTTTGAAAGAATTGTTAGTGGATCAATATAGTCAAGCCCCATATTCCCTGTGGATTCGACCCTAACTCTTGGTTAGGTTTATACTTTGAGTGCGACTGCTTTACCATTGGAGCGTGAACGTCAAATATTATGGCACTGTTACCAGGGAATACGACTAGGTTCTTAATTTGATTTCACTATTAGTTAATTCAAGTTTTAATTTGTAAATTCTCTTGTATTTTACTTTTATTTTTTTGTTTGATTTTGCTTACAGGATATACTAACACAAGGAGCCAAGACAACCCCTTAATTCCAATCAGTTTGGAGATCCATTGAATCACAAGAAGAATGGCCCAAGAGAATGAAGATATCGCGATTGATGAAGCCATTGGTCAACATAATGAAGATGTGGATAGAGAGGAGAACCCATCACAAAGAGAAAATAGGCCACACCATAGGGTGTTCAATGAAAATACTTATGGATGAAACCAATATAGATTGAACCCTATGGCTATGGATGTTACTGGAACTATAGTGTTGTCATCACTATCGGTAGACACTAAGTTCACTGTGTCTAGTGGTCTCCTATAGATGCTTCAAAACCATGGTCTGTTCACAAGGTTACCTTCGGAGGATCCACACAGTCATCTCCACAATATTGCATTTGTTTGTAAGAGTGTGATGGAGACCCACAATCTTTCTATAGATGCGGTTGGTTTGAGAGTGTTCGACAGTTTGGTTGTCAGAGCTTCCATGAAGTTCTATCACAAGTTGGGCCGAGCTACAAAGAGCCTTTTTGGAAAGGTATTTTCCACAGTCCAAGAAGATTAAGCTCAAAGATCAAATAAATAATTTTGAACAATTGCCGGGTGATTCAATTAGTACTACATAGGAAAGGTTCACCAAATGCTTGAGGATGGTTCTGGACCATAAAATTGTTGAAGATGCCTTGGTTGAGATCTTTTAGTGGGTGCTTGACGAGAATAGTCAAGCTTACGCCGACACAATCATGGGAGGCATGTTTTTTGATCAACCTTTTCCATTAATCACCGAAAGAATGGAGCAAATGGTTAAAACAAATAGAGATAGGGTCAAAGAGAGAGAGGTGCTATGAAGACTTCTTGTGAGGTAAACACCAACAATGAGCAAGCTAAGGTCAATGAGGAGATCATGCAACAACTTGCTCAATTTCGCACAAGCATAGACTTGGTCTTAAAGCAAAACCAAGCAAGTTTTCAAGCGGTAACCCACCAACCTCCTAAGGCACCCATGTATGAAGAACTATTCTTTGATGAAGATGCTTGCTTCGTGAGTAACCAATCGACGGGTTTCCGAAACAATCCCCAAGAGTCCAATTCAGACTATTGGAGGCAAAGTTCTGGAAATCAAGGTCAGAGCTACAACTGTGAAGGTGTATATAGGGATAACAAAGGTGGTTATTATGGAAGGGAAAGAGTGTCGGAGACCGAATGGGGTAGAAGAGATGGTTATAGAAATGGTCCTTATGTGCCGCCCAACAACTGTGATACCGGGTCAAGTACTTCTAGGATTGAGGAGATGTTTGACAAGTTGTTGAAGAGGGCTGATCATCAAGATGAGACCTTGAAGCAATGAAATCAAATATTTCAAGAATAAACCAAAAGATAAAGTCTCATTCGATGGCCATTAAACAATTAGAGCAACAATTTGGCCAAGTTTCTTCTCAACTGAACCAATGCCAAAAGGGCACTTTACCAAGGAATACGATTAAAAATCTAAAGAATGATGGGCATTGCATGACGATCATGACTAGAAGTGTAAAAATCACCATAGATCCCCCTATGCTAGTGGTTAAGGATGAAGCTCGTGAGAAGGGTATTGATAGTAAAGTTGTGGTTGAGAAGGAAGGTTTAGAGAATGACGGGATGCAAAGACAAGAAGTGAGAGAGCAAGAAATGGTTAAGATGACTCTAAAACCTTCCCCTCTTTCCTTAAAGACTTAAGAAAAAGGATGAGGATGGCAAATTCAAACAATTCCTTTCGATGTTAAAGCAATTGTCCATCAATATTCCCCTTCTATGAGATTTGGGGAATATGCCAAGTACATGAAGAATTTGGTGACAAAGAAGTGCATGCTGAGCTAAGCGCTTCGCAAGAGCTCCAACAATGTAGTGCCATCATGACCAAATGCCTAGTCCAAAAGCGGGAGGATCTCGGTGCAGTCACTATTCCTTGCACCATTGGTGAAGTAGAATTCACAAGTGCATTGTA
The DNA here is from genome assembly GCA_025774065.1 of Solanum ossicruentum. NCBI lineage: Eukaryota > Viridiplantae > Streptophyta > Magnoliopsida > Solanales > Solanaceae > Solanum > Solanum ossicruentum. Next base: position 6,248,146 of record JAOTQR010000045.1, on the reverse strand, counting down.
TGACTTAGGAGCAAGTATTAATCTAATACCTCTTGCCGTGTTCAAAAAGCTTGGTCATGGTACTCCTACTCCAACAAGAATGTGGTTACTCATGGAGGATAGAACCGTCAAAAAGTCGGAAGGGATACTTTTTGATGTGCTTGTAAAAGTTGATAAATTTATCTTTCCCACTGATTTCGCGATTCTTAATTGTGAGGTTGATTTTGAGGCACCCATTATATTGGGTAGACCATTTCTGGTCACCGAGAGAGCCTTGGTAGATATGGATTCTGGTCTACTTCGGTTCAGGGTTAATGATGGAGAGGTTGTGTTTGACATCCGGCAATCAATGAAGCACTCGAATGAATTCAAGAGTGAGGTGTGGGCCATTGAAGATTTTTTATGATGGATGATGACTAAGTCGAGCCATGACGTTAAATAAGGCTCTTCTTAGGAGGCAATCCATATATCTTTTTTTTTGGCTTCTTTTTAAGTTTATCTTGGATATTTGAATTGTTAGGTAGTGGATTGATGTTTGTTTTAATTTTAAGACATTGAATTAGTTAAGCTGCTGTGAAGAGTTGTATGTTTGAAGATGTGATATGTAGGTGCCAATCAAGATTTGGAAATTTGAAGAAAATTGCATTTAAATCAGCCTCTATGACCAGGCCTATGAGTTGTAGTGCACATTACGACTCGTAGTCATGCCTTGTAGAGAAAAACAATGATGAATTAAAGTTGTTACATACACTACGAGCCAACCTTACGATTCATAGGGTCTTCATGAGTCGTATATGGGGTTTGTAGTGTCCAGGTATGAAATCTGAAATTTTTCTAACTATTAGATCTGCTATGAGACTAGGACCCGCGAGTCGTAGGAAGCCCTACGGCTCGCATTCGGAGTTCCATAGACCCGAAATGCAGAAATTTTAAAGTCGGCTCAGTTGAGTATATAAGGGGTCAAATATTAATTTAACCCCTTATTTCCTCATTTTAAACGGTTTTTCTTGCCCCTAAAGCATTCCCTCACCATTCTCAACTAGTCCGATCAACACCCATCACCTTTCCAACGAGATTTTTCGGCGAATCTACTCCCTAAGGTTTCAACACCCTCTTTTTCCCATCATCTTGACTAACTACTCTTCGTCTTCTGAAGTGGTATGTTTTCTTGATTAAATTATGCACACTTATGATTTTCATATATGGTTTGATTATTATGTGCTTAGTGAAAGTTTTGAGAATACCCATGAGAAAATGATTGTATAAACATGAGAACTGGGGATTTGGCTGATTTCAATCCCTTGCTATGGCTTTGAATGGTGAAATCTCCTTTGTTGGTTACATGTGATGATGACATGATCATATATGTGTAGTAGATGATTTTCATTTGATAAATCTTTATGTCGAGATTGGAATTGAGTTGATGTGGGTATGTTTTGAATATGATTTATCCGTTGAGGTACTTATTGTGTGGTTTTATTTTGAACATTTTTAAACTCCTTTTATTGTGTGTTGGTGTAAATAATTGTGAGTGTGGGAATTAGTTGTGCTTGGGTATTATCTCGAATGTGATTGTAAATTGTTGTTTGATTGTGGGATAAGTCTTGATTTGGGGATGGCATATTTAAGTGATGGATTTGTTTGTGTGCTTGAGATGATGTTTAGATTGTGCTTCGATGCTATTTATTTTTTATTTGAATGATTTTTGGTTTGTGTGGCAAAGTTACAGGCACCATAGGTGCCTTCTGTTTTCTAATATGAGGATCCCTTACGACTCATAGGATGTCCTACGAGTCGTAGTGGTCCCTCGTAGAAGGCAACAATCACCTATGGTTCCTTATCACTTACTATACGAGACCCACCTATGGCTTATAGTGTCCATTACGAACCGTAGTGAGGGACTCATAGGACCTGTCTTGTTTTGAAAAGTATTTTGTTACCTACTACAAGCCTATCTTACGACTCGTAGGTCACCATAAGAGTCTCACCTGAGCCTCGTACCTATGATCAGAATGTTTTTTTAGATACTTTCGCACTATGAGGCCACAGTACAACTCGTAGGTCACCCTACAAGTCGTACCTGTGCCTCGTACCTGCAAATTCTGTAGCTGATTCTTTGAACATTTTTTGTGTTTTTCTTTTTGGTCTTCAATTTTTCTTATTTCTTCTTATTGATTAATTCTGACTTGCCATGTCATTAAGGTGCTCATTTTGGTATGGGGTTGATTTTCAGGTAAGATACCTCCAAAAGATAAACATGCTATCAAGGCTTTCCAAAGAATTGATTGATGAGCCCTCTGAGACCAAACAGTCATAAGGTTCTGAAGAGGTGCATCGAGTTCGGATTGACCCCGAGGCAAATGTGCCTCATACGTGCACTGCATAGGCCCCTATGGTTGTAGAGAGTCCATCCTAGTCTAAGAAGGAGGGCGATGGTGATGGGTCTGATAGCAGTATGCCAGCGATGACTCCCTTTCACTATGAGACCAGTTCACTAGAGGGTTTACAGACTCAGCATAATGAGGTTGTTCCTTCTATCACCTCCACCAACCCCAGAAATACCAGATGGGTATTCCAGGCATGAAAGAGATATACGACAAGGGGTTGGAGCCTAAAGGACAGGGAAAGCCTTTCAGGTATTTTCACGAGGAGTCGAGGATAAATAACTCCAGGCTAAGTAGGGTGCCAGACTTGGAGGCTGAGATTAACCACCATGGACTGAGGTGGCAATCACAGAGGTTGGCCAAGTATGCCCCTTATCTAGTTTAAGAGTTGTATGCCGCCTACCATGCCACTATTCTCCGAGATCTTCCTAAGGGGATGAAAGTTATTGATCACCCGAGGTTGCGAGAAGTACTAGTCAAGGGTCGGATGGTTGACATCTCAAAGGAGACTATCATGAGGGTTCAGTTCGGGCTAAACTATAGGGTGCCTCGTTCCACTGTCGAGTATGATAATAAGATCGAGAAGATGAGGCAGGCAGTGAGTGAGAAGAATGAGGATGTTAAAAGTGAGATCCTAAGGTGTATAGCTAGCCAGATCGGTAAGGGTGGTGAAGAGCCTGCGTGGGTCACAAACCATGTCGCACCGATAGTGAAGTTTGACCTATCCTTCCCAGCCAAATTTTGGCGGTCGATTATCTGTTGTTGCATCTGGCCTACATTTATAGATAATGTGATCACTATAGAGTGGGTTGTACTATTAGCCAGTACCTTAGTTGGCTATGATATAGATTGGGCCCGAGTTATGGCGGAGCAAATCCACGAGTCAGCGATTCGTAACTAGACCTCATTGCTTTTTCCCATCTTGATACATAGATTATGTAATGAGGCCGAGGTACATGTCTCCCTCCGTTTGGACCCACATGTAGAGGTTGTTCATACTATGGATTCCAGCCTGATTAAGGCTGAAGAAACCCCAGTGGCCATACAGTGAGCAGCTTCTCCTCATTTTCAAGTTTCATTCCCTCCAAAGCCACATACTCAGGAGTCTACTCCACCTACCACCAGTTCCACTCCACTTGCAGCAGAGCTGCCTCCATCTGTTGATACCGAGGCAATGCTATCCTCATAGAAACCTGTACCAACATTTTCTACTACTCAGGTTGCTTTCACAGACTATCCTCTTATGTCTGCTTTTGCTTTTCAGGCTTTGGTGCGTAGGTTAGTGAGGACAAAGGCCTAGTTAAGCAGACTACTCAGCCATATCAAACCTTGGGTTCGTCAGACGGTCCAGGACTTGGAGGAGAGGGCCATGGCATACACTCGAGAGGTTGTAGATTTGAGAGTTGATGCAGTGGATGCTAGCATAAATACCTTCAAGGATAGGTTCCAACAGAGACTTGAGGGTGCACAACCTGCCAACATGGCTGCTGTGATGGATGTGCTGGCCAAGTTCAAAGCCAACCTATTGAAGATGTTAGCGGCCCTGATAGCAGTTCTCGAGGTGGTACCAGAGTGTGATGATGTGATTGACCTATTTGATGATTGCCTGCATGCCCATGGGAAGAGACCCCTTGAGAGTGGGGATGCAATTGTGAGCTAGAAGAGGCCCAGGACAGATGATGAGGTGGCAGAGCTAGAGGAGCAGATCACTGATGAGGTGGTGCAGGAGTCCTTAGTTATGGAGGCGATGTAGAGGGCTCGAGAGCAGCAGATGGCACAAGGAGAGGAGAGCTCAGGTACAACTACAGCCCAGACCACTGAGGAGCATAGTGAGCCCCAGGACCAGATGGATGCCAGTGCTTGAGCACCATGTGTTTGATCTTTTGAAACCCCGTCCTTGTTGATGTTTTTGGATACTTTGTTCTCCTTATGTTTTTCTTTAGACAATTTGTTTTGTTATTACTTTTATGGATATTTTATTTTGGATATTGAGTTTTTATCTAACTTGTTGAATGAATATTTTTCATTTTGGATTTTTAAAAGCATATATATCTATATATATATATGTTTACTTTGAGGTCAAAGTATCATCTTTTGGTGGGGTGAGAAAAGTTATGGACTAGAGTGAAGTCTGAGTAGCCTTTAGTCCTTAATTTTCCTATTTTTCATCTCAAGGTTTTCTTGTCGTGTTTTTTTCCCTTGTGGATGGGTTATTTTCTGTTCAATTGGCATGTTTAGGTAGTGTAGATAATTTGTAGATATATAGTAATTATGTTAGACCCCGTAATTATTTTAAATTAACGATAACTATCCAATTGGGAAATTTTGTTGTAGATGTCGGGTAATTTGAACTTAAGTATTTTCTGACGCATGATTAGAGTATCAGGTGTTTTGGGTGGGCATAATTAAGTTTGAGTCGGAAGTCCTTAATTGGATAAAAATAG
>JAOTQR010000045.1:6201437-6243239 GCA_025774065.1 Solanum ossicruentum | reverse complement strand
AACAACACCGGTGCACCCCAAGGTGATTGGCTAGGCCTAATAAATCCCTTCTCCAACAAGTCCCTCAATTGTTCCTTTAACTCATTCAACTCTGTCGGGGCCATACGATAGGGGGAATAGAAATAGATTGAGTATCGGGAAGGAGATCTATACCAAAATTTATTTCCATTTTGGGAGAAACATTGGGGAGCTCATTTGGAAAGATATCAAGGAACTCATTTATAACCGGAACTAACTCTAGGGGAAGGACCTTGGACTCCATATCCCTAACCCTCACAAGATGGTAAAGACACCGCTTAGAAATCAACTTACGGGCTTTAATGCAAGAGATAAACTTACCTTTGACCACCATATCATGACTCTCCCACTCAAGGACAGCTTTATTTGGGAATTGGAACTTGACCCTACGGGTTCTACAATCAATAGAGGCATATTACGCATGAAACCAATCCATCCCAAGAATAACATTAAAATCAACCATATCTAACACAACAAGATCACAAGGCAACATTTTATGTAAGATGCAAATAGGACAATTTCTATAGACCTTCCTAGCAATAATAAATGCACAAATAGGAGTAGATACCTTATGAGACTCGAACAATAACTTGGGGTCAACATGGAACTTTTTGGCAACAATAGGGGTAACAAAAAAAAATGTGGCACCCGGATCAATCAATGCATACACATCAAAATAAAAGACTTTTAACATACCAGCGACGACATCGGGAACCTCTTCAACCCCTTGTCTCCCTTGGAGTGCATAGAATAGATTATGCCTTGGGGCACCACCTTGTTGACCATCTCTCCCCAAAGGAACTGCATTAGCACCTTGTGGATGAACCTCCTTACCCTTGTTGCGATTTCGAGGGCAATCCATCACCTTATGCCCAACTTTCCCACAACCATAATAAGCATTTATGCCCCTCAAGCATGGGAACTATGACCCCTACCATATTTTGTACACCCACCATTAGGAACCACACCTCCAACACCTTGGGCCCTGGGAAAGTCATTGGAAACCCTCTTATTAGAAGACCCTAGGCCTTGATGGAACCGGCCACCCTTCTAACTTTGGAACTTTCCCTCAAAATGGGCCCTTATGGCCTCATGGCCTCTCCTCTTCCTCAATTTCTCCTCCTCCATTTGTTCAGTATAGGTCATCAAACATGATAAGTCCATGTCACTAATGACCATAGCAGACCGGCATTCCTAACTCACTAAGTCGGAAACACCCATCACAAATTTTTTTCATCCTAGATCTTGAGTCAGCCACCAAGTGTGGAACATATCTTGATAGTTGGTTGAACTTGAGTGCATACTCCCTCACACTAGTAGTCCCTTGTTCAAATTCATAAATTCCAACAATTTGTCTTCCCTAAGTTCAAGAGGGAAGAATCGATTAAGGAAGGCCGCCTTGAACTTCTTCTAAAGTTCCACATTGTTGACTCCCTTATCCTCTTTCCATTGATTGTACAATATTTGTGCTACCCCTTTGAGTTCCTAGGCCATGAACTCCGCCTTATCCTCTGACGTCACACCCATGATAGCCAAAATCTTGTAGACCTCATCAATGAACTCTTGAGGGTCCTCACTCCCTTTTGACCCATGGAATTCCAGGGGATTCATCCTCATGAAATCTCTCATCTGATTTGCCAGTGTAAGAGCATGAGGGGCTTGGGCCCCTTGGTTGGCTTGGTTAGCCACAACTTGTGCAAGCAAAGTGAGAGCATCCCGAAGCTCTACATTAGCGAATTGTTCCTCGGGTGCGCGGGCGCTTCTTCCTCTTGTGTTAGGCATGATCTAGCACAGCAAAGGATAATTGTTAATGGGGGAAAAGATTACTTCAACTTCTAAAGCACGACGAAGAGTAAGAAGAAGGGAAACATTTCCTAAATGCATCATAGCCTCTAGCTCATAATTGTGGTGCACAACATAACCATGAACAAGATTCTAATCGCCACAGTGTGTTGGACTCTGAGGATCTAATAACCTAGTGCTTTGATACCAAGTTTTTTATGACCCAAGCCTAGCGCCTAGACATGACACGGCGCAAGGGGAACCCGAAGGGACCTAAGCAAGCCTCTTAGTACATCATTACACATCCTTGGTCACGGAAGCAATAAAATAGCATCAAAGAGTAGAAATAGCGATAACCGGGGCTAAGGGACATCATTCATATCATAATGACAAGAGTCAAGAGAGAGTCAATGATTATAACATTACACATGATATGTCCAAAAATATCTCTGATACATAGATAAGAGCGGAGGCCAAGACAAGTAACTGGGCTCACCCTCATAGTCAACATTTACATAAAAGAAAGGTAGTTCTAGAACATAGTAAGAGATCATAAGCAATGTCCCTGGAATGGTAGACCCACAAACAATCTTGAGTGAATTTGTACTAGCCACGTGGATGGAGATGCTCAAGCGAGGCTCCGGTTCCTACATGGTGACATCATGTAGGCACAGAGTATGTGTTAGTACGTTTGAATATAGTAAGTATGTAGGATGCAATGCAACAGGTCATAAGTACCATAATCAAAATGCATATCATAAGCAATGAATAAGCATATAGCAATAGGGCATGTATTAATGATACTTGAAGTAAAATCATGCTTACACAGAACATAATCCATGTGTAAGGAGAGACCACTTTAGTGCATATCCAAGGTTTACCACCTCCTTAAAGAGGCGTATGAGGTACAAACCCCTTCATGTGGTTGATGAGATACAAGCCCCCCTAACAAGGTTAATGAAGTACAAACCCCCCAATGTGGTTATTAAGGTACAAACCCCTTAACATGGTTGCACAGTACTGCCACCTCCCAAGTGAGACGATTGAGGTATAAACCCCTCAACCAGGCTACCCGGGCCTACAACCTCCCGAATTAGGTTTGGTCATTTTCCCCACATCATAGGGATAATATCATATACATACATTCCTTTCATCATCATATAGTTATTCAACTCAAAGATATGAATTTAACCTTCAATTACTCAAGAAAACCATAACCGGACATTTTATCGAACACTTGATGGGTGTGTAGTGCTAGTGTAAAACTATGTAATTCAAGAGTCAAATCATTTTAGAAAATTCAATGTAAAACCATCAATAGATACTTGGTAACACCCTCAAGCAATATACATCAAAACCGTTCATCAAATCTCACATTAGATCTTAGATTCATAGCTCCAAACATGCTAAAATAGTAAATTTAAACCCCAATATATGAGCAGTAAAATTCATAATACATGAGACCCATGAGTAAATCAACTTTAAATCATGCAATTTAGGGTAAAAGGAAGCTTGGGTATCATGGATGAAAGGAACCCATGAAAGAAACCCATATACTTTAGCTTTGGAGGATAGCTTGATGAAGAATGGAGATGGAGACTTAAACTTAGATGAATTCCTTAAGATCCGGATGAGTTTGAGACTTGAAATTGCAAGTGAAATATTTGGCTAAGTGTTTGAATGAGTATTGAGGAATGTCTTGGATGATATGAGGGTGAAATATGGCTAAGTATAAGTATTTTCAGCTTTGGGAACACTTAGGCCCAAGACCCAAAAGCCTTGGAAAAGAGTTGAAAACTTAGCACAAAATTACACAATAGCGCGCCCTTGGCGCGTCGCGGAAGGGGCGCGAATCATCTTTGGAAATTGCATTTTTACGATTTTCAACTTTTGCCACAGTTGCTCTTAAATCAGGGTTAGACCCATTTTCCACTAAAACCCTGAACAAGAATATGAAGTTGAATTTTTGATATCACGCACGGATTTTGAGATAAATGGAAATTATGATTCTGAACACTTCTGAGACACATTTTTGAGCAGTTTTTGGTGTCGTTTCAGGAGCAATCCTGAACTAAGGGCTCACCAGAAATAACTAAACTAGTCTTAAACGTAAAATACTTGCCACGAGCCGGTGGAGGAGTGCTTATCCCTATATGTTTAAATTATATAAGCAAAAAATATGTTACTACATTGGAATGTACTACGTATATGAGATGCAATGCATGTATGAAATTGTAATGCTATCATTCATATATATAACTTATAAATATATAAGAGATAAGAGATACATAAAGCAAGCTAAAACATGCACAAGAGTATGGCTCAATATGGATAAGAAATAATGCATGATAAATAACATGTAGTACAAACATAACATAGAAACAAAAACTTGTGGGAGTAGACCTTAACCGATATTTAAGACCCTGTGAGCTACTACATGGAATCCAACATAACCTCCTACGTTGGCACGAGAAAACCACTTGTCGGGTGGAACTCCATCAACTTCGCATGCATCGTAATCATATGAATGACCTATGTGGATTTACTAACCTAGACTACAAGGGCTCCTATGGTGGCACATAGTTAGACACGTTGAGATTTAACTTTAATGGTTCATGCCTTAACTAAGGGGATAAAACCCAACCTCAAGTCCACTCGGTGCTAAGTCATCCTACGAAATTCTTTAAAATACAACTTAGAATCATAAATAGTAATCATAGGAGTAGCTCAAACATTAGGAACCACCAACTGAGAATTGTCTTTTCATTTTGGGGACCTTTCTAAAACATCTTTTAGGACAATTGTCCTTAAGCTTATATCTTTGATAAATCATTGCTTAAAAACTTAACTTTAGTGTCTTAATAATCATCATATATCATAAAGCTTTACTTAAAAACTTGGTGGACTAGGTTTTATAGTAGAACAATCATAAATAGCATCAGTCATAAGGAAATTTCTCTTTTTAAGGAACTTTAAAAACGCCCAACCTTTATCGATATCGAGACCCATTATAGAGTCATCATCAAGAGTTTAAACATGCATATATACTTAGTAAAATAGTTGTAGGATATCATAAGTAGCATTTAATAACACAAATATCATGATATCATCATAAGCTTGCATATTAACGTAAGAAAATTAAAGAAAAGGTAAAATACTTAGAAAGAAACTTTATGGGTGAAAGCTACCCATAAATCAACTCACATACCTTGGGAAAATTTGGGGGAAACGAACTTGAAACTTTGAACAAGAAACCTTGGAACCCTAGCCTTTTCCCTAGCTTGTTCTTGAGAGTCTTTTGAATTAGAGAATTTGAGAATTGAAAGAATGAAGGAAAGATTAGGGTCTTAGGGATTTAAGTCTGATTTAGGTCCCTTTTTCGTTCCTAAAAATGACGTAGCTTGAATAGGATTGATGAAAATGACAGAATTGCTTCTCATTAAAACTATCATATTCAATCTACAAAAACCCACTTATAGGCCTTAAGTCAAACCATGGGCCATAAGTCCCTTTCATCTAGCAACACATCTAAAATCCTTGAAAATTGACTTCCTGGAACCAAAACCATGAAGACTTGTTATAGGTCGTGTAAGCACCTACAATCATGGTTGGACTGATAGATTATCTTCTTTCGCGAATCGCCCTACGAGCCGTCTGGTAACACTTAGGTCGCCATTCAGAAAACTTCAAATTTACTTCATGTCTGATAGTCTCACTCATGACCATTCCTATAGGCTCTAAGGTTTTCTATGGGTTGCCAATTGGTCCATGGGTTAACCCACACTTGGAAACTTTTCTCCTTCCTGAAGTCTCATGTTTAAGAGCAATCCTATGGGTTGAAAGTTTCCCTCATGAACCAAGCTTCGGGTTATTTTTCAGGCCAACTTTTCTACATTCAAGGCTCCTAAACTGGGGGTCACTAGACTATGACATTCTTATCTTTCATCAACACAACACCCAAACTCATATGTGAGGCATCACAATAAGTAATAAAACTTTTACCTTCTACCAGCAACATCAGGATTCAGGCTGTGGTCAAAAAAAGTCTTGAGCTTTTGAAAGCTCTCCTTAGACTTGTCAGTCCACTCAAATGATACAGCTTTTTGGGTAAACTTTTTCAAATGTGTTGCAATAAAAGGAAAACTTTTCACAAATCACTGACAGTAACTAGTGAGTCCTATTAAAATTCTCACCTTAGTGACTAAAATAGGTCGAACACAATTCTTTACCCCTTCAATCTTTTAGGAATCCACCATAACCTATTCCATTTAAACAACATGTCTTAAGAAGGCAACACAGGACAACCAGAATTCATACTTAGAAAAATTTGCATACAATTTTTGTTTCCCCAGAACAATGTGAATATGGTCTGGATACTCTTTCTTACTCTTAGAATAAACTAAAAACATCATTAATGAATACAATGACAAAAGAATCTAGGAATGGCACAAACACACCATTTATCAAACTCATAAAGTCGCAGGAGTATTGGTCAACCAAAAGATATCACCAAGAATTCACAGTGCCCATATCAGATTCTAAAGACAATCTTGGGCACATCCTCAGGGCTAATCATTAACTGGTGATAGCCTGATCTGAGATCAATTTTTGAAAATACTGATGCATCTTGAAACCATTCAGAGAGACCACCAATATGGGGAAATAGATAATTAAATAAATAGTGACCTTATTCAACTATCAAAAATCTATGCATATTCTCATATTATCATCCTTTTTCTAAACAAACAAGATTGGAGCACCATACAATGAAGCACTAGGATGGATGAAGCCCTTATCAAAGAGTTCTTGAATCTGAACCTTAAGTTCTCTTAACTCTTTTGGAGGCATGCAATAAGGAGGGACAAAGATAGAATGAGTGTTGGACTCTAAATCAATGCAGAAATCTATATCTCTATTAAGAGGCATGTTACGCAAATCTATAAGAATGACTTCCTTAAACTCAGATACTACAAAAATGGAATCAATGGAGGGGATTCTTCCATAATATCCCTAACGTGAGCCAAACATGTAAGATAACCTTGCCCTACCATTTTCTCAGTCTGAATACATGTAATGGTTTTAACTGGCTTAGGCTTGTACACCCTTCTCACTTTAACCTCTCCTTACCTGGGATTTTTAGAGTAACAGTCTTAGCATAACAATTAAGTACTGCATGATAGGGGAACAATCCCTGACCATAAATCAATCGAGAAGGGAATTGATCATAATTTGTTATTGTGATGTATATTTTTATATGTAATTTATTGTATTTTAGATCATAAAGCTTCATTTTCTTAAGAAATGATTGACTATTTAACTAAGACATTTAATATTATATCAACTTGCATATTTATCAATAATATCAAGCTGAATTATCTTGATTACATATTTTAAAAATTGTACTCTTAACTCAATTATTGTGCATAAACAATTTGATGAATGTTAGACTGTAGGTTGAAAATAAACACGTACGTGATTATCTTATAGGTTATCTAATTTACATATCATACAACGAGTGAACAAATCCATATTCACCTTTTCTACTTTTAGAATTAAGGGGATATAATCCCAATATTAGTTGATCCAATCAACTTATCTTGAAAACAAATAATAATTTGAAAAGTCTTATATTTCTTCAATATATGTCTAATAAGTAAACTCCAAGTTTATCATGATATGTGCCTATTACTTCAGTGAATTCCTGATAATGATATGAACAAGTTTTAGATTTATTACTAAGAGAATAAATTTTAAATTTATTTCTTCTCAATTACTCTACCATTTTTGGAGGTGAGTCATGATCCTATCACGATACAGTACTCGTCTTTATTGTAAATTTTATTAATACTATTACATTCACATCAAAAAATGAATCTGTATCTATAACATTTATCAAAACTTCTCATTCTCGATGAATGAAACAAAAACAACTAAGTATATAATCAGATTATGCTAAATTAGTACCTCATTTTTGTCCGTGTGCATTACTTAGTCATTTGCATTCCTTATATATATTATGCAGTGCTACCACATTCACATGAAAAAAAGAAACAAATAGACTCATATATATAAGTATTTTATAATCCCAAGTATATAATAATATTGTTGACACCCAATTTTAACCCACCTTAACCCTTTTTTTATGTTATCCGATTATTTAAGCATTGAAAATTTATTTTTATTATATGTGCAAGTTTATATATTAATTTTTATCCAAAAAAATTGTATATTTTTGCATTCATAATTTACAAAAATATTTTTTGTCACGACTCAAGCTTAGGGCCTAGAGGCGACACGGTGAATGGGGAACCCGAAGAGACCCCAAATAAGCCACCTAGCATATCATCATGATATAATAAAATGGAAGCGAGAATAAGGGAAATTCTTGATATTCATAAAAACATAAAAGATTCAAGCTCAAAGCATAAGTACATCATAATATCCAACAACACCTCTAACATATAATGGAGCAGGGGCCAAGACACATTCCGAGCTCACCCATAGTAACAAGTGTTCAGCATAAAGAAGTCTCAAAATAGCAAGAGTAACATAGATAGTGTCCTTGGATTTGAGGACTCACCAAAGCTTATCTCTAAAGTACCGAACTAGCCACGTGGAGGATGATCAAAAGGTGTTTCGGTCCCTACATGGCCATATCATGTGGGCATAGAGTATGCGTTAGTATGTTTGAATAAAGTAAGTATGTGGGATGCAATGCAACAAAATATAAGCGAATATAGTCAAAATGCATAATCATAGGCAATAGATAAGCATAATCCCAATATGGCATGAATGATCAATACAGTACATAATACATGCGTGGGAAAAGACCTTACCGACATAGACCGAGCAGGATACCACTTGAAATCAGATGCATGAGACCCCCTCGACAAGGTGACCGAGGCATGGCACCCCCTCGACAAGGTGACCGAGGCATGACACCCCCTTGACAAGGTGATAAGGTAATTGAGGCATGACACCCTCTCGATAAGGTGACCAAGGCATGACACCCCCTCGACACGGTAAGGCCTACTTACCAAGGCAAGACAAACATGATAACATGATAACATGAGGGTAGATCATAATCATATATGAACCCTTGTTTTAACATGGATGGCTCACAAGAGGTAAAAACCTTGAAATAGGCTTGTAACTTGTAAAATCATAAATAATTTTCATGAATTCAATATATACTTGAAAGTCCTTAATCGTCATGTAGTCACTTGATTTGTAAATCATGAAATAGATCATCAATAACTTGAGAATTCCCGACTTGACATTTTTTCAAACACATGGTGGATTCATGATAGTTGTTCAAAATCATGCAATTCAAAAGTGAAGTAAGATGAGTAAACTTAACGCAAATCAACCCACCAACATGTCGTAAAACCCTCATGTAAGGTACCATAAGATCCATCATCAAGACTCATAATAGATCATAGTTTCATGGCTCAAAATATGTATAGTCTTAATAGACAAAGATCAACTCATAGTGTAAGCTTAAAATGGATACTCATGCATAATCAACAATACCTTGATAAAACCCCAACATAATTGATGCTCATATTCCATAATAGAGATACACATAAGTAATACAACTCAAAACTATACAAATTTTCATGAAACAGGAAGGTTAGGCTCCATGGGTGAAAGGACCTAATAGATGAAACCCATATACCTCAAACTTGGTTTTCTTGAGATGAGCTTGAAGGAAATTTAGAGCTTGAAGTTAATCTTTGAGTCCAAAACTTAAGATTGAAATCCTTGAATTTGGAATGAGATACTTGGATAAGTCTTGGAGAGGTTTTTGAGAAGGTCTTAAGTGATATAGAGTTGAAAAATAGCTAAGTATGGGTGATTTGACGTTTAAGTGGGCATGGGGCTATGACCCCAATGCCCTTGGGCGAATAAGAAAAACTAAGGAAATTTTTGTATTGGTCCGCGTCTAGTCTGCGACGTGGACCCAAAACGTTGGAACAAATAACACTGATCTGCACCACTGGTGAGTCGCGGTCAGGGTGCAGATGCTCTCTGAAAATTAGAAATTAGCAAAAATGATTTTTTGCATGGGTCTTCTAAAATCTAGGTTATACCTATTTCCCTACTCAATTTTACCCCTTGATCGAGAAGATGAAGTCGAATTTTTGATATCACACGCGGATTTTGAGATATATGAAAATTACAATTATGGAGATTTTTGAAGCATATTTTTGGGGCTTTTAAGTATCTCCCCCTTGGGAACATTCGTCCCCGAATGTCAAAGAATCATGCATAAGAGAAGTAATCATGAATGTTTCAGCCCGACATGAATGTAAAAAATGTACTTAAGCATTCAAAAATATCAGCATGAATGTCAAAAATCACCAAAACTTGTTATCATGGACACGTATGCATTCAAAAATATCATGAGGGCTAAAACTTAAGACTTGAAATCATAGAAAGGACTTAGATTGCTATCTTAAGCTTGAATAGAATGAAAGAGGTATGGATATCGCTTCTTGATATCCGCTCCGGCTTCCAATTTGGTACATTCAACTTGTTGATCCCTCTAAAGAACCTCGACGGATGCAACATCCTTGTTCCTCAACCTTCCCATATGTCTATCCAATATCTCTACCGAGACCTCCATATAGGTCAAATTATCCTCCACAACACCCTCCATCCTTAAAATGTTCTATAGCACTCAATTCACCCACACACTTCCTCCCCATCGACACATGAAAGACCGAATGAAACATGATATATCCATAGGCAAATCCATCTCATAGGCAACCTTACCAATTCTATTTAACACCCTTTAAGAACCCACAAACCTTGGGGTTAATTTCCCTCTCTTGTCAAACAAGTCACACCCTTCATGGGTAGGACTTTCAAGTAAACCCAATCATCAATATTAAGCGTACATAGCCTACCTTGGTGCCCAAGGACACCATCTATCCCTTGGGAGGAAACCCCTTCCGAACCATCCTTCATCAAATCTTTCAATCCTAGTAGGGCCGAATCAAAATCTTACTTTAACTTGACCTCTTCCACCAAAGAAGATTTGAAACTATCAAAAACCACTACACCATTATTCTTAACTTCATACAAACTCATTCCCAACCTAGCCAACCGTCGTACTTCTATAGCCACCCCTTTGTTCCCTAAAAGTTCACATTTTTTATACTTAGCAAAAAACCTCTCATCCTTCAAAATTGAAACACCACGCTTAAATGATTCACAAGCTTTTCTTCACTCCAGAAGTAAATAAATATATATCATCACTAAAAACCACTACAAACATATTAAGGTAGGGTTAAAGACCATATGCGTGAGATCCATAAACATAACTGGCGCATTAGTCAAGCAAAAGACATTATCACAAATTCAAAATATCGGGAAGGTCATCAAGAACTAATTGACCACCAGAACCGACTCAATAGGAATGACTTTAGACTCACCATACCTAACTCTTACGAGATGGTAAGTACAACCCTTAGAGTCAATTTGGGTCTTAAGACAAGAAATAAATCTACCCTTAACTACCACTTTACAACTTTCCCACCCAAGTACGGACTCATTAAGGAATTGGAATCTAACTTTACGAGCTCTACATTCAATGGAAGCATGATATGCATGTAACCAATCTACCCCAAGATCGCAAATCCCACCATGCCAAGTTTAACAAAATCACAAGACAAGACTTTATGCAATAAGGACACAGAACAACCCCAATAGACTTTCCTAGCAACAATAGACTCATCAATGGGGGTAGACTCCAAAATGTTCACATAATAATTCGGGACACATGAAGCCTATTAGCCAAAAGAGGAATAATGAAAGAAATAGTGGTACTCGGATCTATCAATGTGTACACATCAAATTCAAAAACCTTTAACAAACCGGTAACAACATCCGGCACTACATCCCCTCCTTGTCTCCCTTGAAGGGCATAGAACCAATTATGTTGTAGAGCACCCCCTTATTGGCTACCTTAAGCCCATTGATCAACATGACCACCTTGTTCGTGAGGTCGACCACCCTTTTCCCTTTTTCAAGCATAAGGACAACAAATTAGATTGTGACCCACTTCACCACAGCCATAACAAGTATTGGTTTTCCTCAAGCATGGACCACTATGGTTCCTCCCACACCTTTGACACTTGGGATTAGTCCTCCCACCATAGCTATCTTGACACCTTGGGTTAGACACCCCATCAATAGCCAATCTCTTGTTTGCAGCATCGGAGGACTCTTGATCTTGGAATCTACCATCAAATCAAGTCCTTTTGTACTCTGTACTTCCCTTTTTCCTAATCTACTCCCCCTTAAGTTGTTCCGCAAAGTCATAAGTTGGCACAAGTCCATATAACTTATAAGCATTGCAGTACGGCACTCTTCATATACTAATTCATACACCCCTGACACAAAGTTGTTTATCCTTGATCTAGGTTCGGCGACCAATTGAGGAGCATACTCGGAGAGCTTGTTGAACTTGAGGGCGTACTCCCTCACACTCATGGAACCTTGCTTCAGATTCATGAACTCCATTATTTTACCCTCTCTCAACTCAATAGGGAAGAACCAGTTGAGGAAGGCGACTTTGAACTCCGCCTAAGGAATAGCATAATGATTTCCCTTCTCCACCTTCCATTGCAAAAACCAAATTTGACCCACACCTTTTAGTTGGTAGGGCGCTAGATTCGCCTTCTACTCCGAATTTACACCCATGATGGATAGCGCCATATATACAACTCATCTATGAATTATTGGGGATCTTCCTCCACCTTGGACCTATGAAACTCCGGAGGGTTCATCCTAGTGAAGTCCCTCACTCTTTAGGCCAGAGTATGAGCATGAGGAGCTTCGGCCCCTTGATTTAATTGGTTGGAAGCATGGGATAACATTGTGATGGCATGTCGGAACTTGACTTGAGTAGTCTTTTCTCCTTTAGGGGCTTGGGGAGTGGGATAAATCGGTTGCCCCATGGATGCATGGCCCCTCCTTGGTGTTCCTCTTTGTATCGGCATGATCTAGAAGAGCAAAGAGCATTCGCTAGGGGGGAAAAGCCTTATCTTACATCTAAAGCACGATATAGACCATGAAGAAGTGAAACATTTCTTAAAACATCTCATAGCCTCCCATTTGTAATTGTGGCGCACTTCATAACCATGAATATACTATAATTGATGCGTTGTGTTGGAATCCAAGGACCATTAACAACCTAGTGCTCTGATACAAAGTTTGTCACGGTCCAAGCCTAGGGCCTAGACGTGACACAGAGAATTAGGAACCCAAAGGGACCCCAAGCAAGCCTCTTAGCATATCATTCACACATCCTTGGAAATAGAAGCAAAATAAACCT
The DNA here is from genome assembly GCA_025774065.1 of Solanum ossicruentum. Lineage (NCBI taxonomy): Eukaryota > Viridiplantae > Streptophyta > Magnoliopsida > Solanales > Solanaceae > Solanum > Solanum ossicruentum. Next base: position 6,230,095 of record JAOTQR010000045.1, on the reverse strand, counting down.
CACATGATATGATAAAAGGGAATTGGGACAAAGGTAAAGTCTTGATATTCATAAAAACATAAAGAATCAAGCTCAAAGCATAAGCACATCATACTATCTAACAACACCTCTAGCATAGAATGGAGCGGAGGCTAAGACACTTTCCAAGCTTACCCACATAGTAACAAGTGTTCAACATAAAGAAGTCTCAAAATAGTAAGAGTAACATAGATTGTATCCTCGGACTTAAGGCCTCACCAAAGCTTATTTATGAAGTACCGAACTAGCCACGTGGAGGATGATCAAAAGGTGCTCTGATCCCTACATGGTAATATCGTGTAGGCATAGAGTATGTATTAATACATTTGAATGTACTATGTACGTGGGATGTAATGCAATAAGACATAAGCAAATATAGTCAAAATGCATAATCGTAGGCAACAGATAAGCATAATCTCAATATGGCATGTATGATCAATGCTTGAAGTAAAACCTACTTGAAAATCATTCGGCTTGTATAGTACATAATACATGCGTGGGAAGAGACCTTAACTGACCTAGGTCGAGTGGGCTACCACTGGGAATCTAAGGCATGACACATCCTCGACAAGGTGACCAAGGCATGACACCCCCACTATAAGGTGATCGAGGCATGACACCTCCTTGACAAGGTGACCGAGGCATGACACCCCTTCGTCAAGGTGATCGAGGCATGACACCCCCTCGACAAGGTGATCGAGGCATGACACCCCCTCGACAAGGTGACAAGGTACCGAGGCATGGCACCCCCTCGACATGGTGACCAAGGCATGACACCCCATCAACAAGGTGTGGCCTACTTACCAAGGCAAGACAAACATGATAACATGATAAAATGATAACATGAGAGAAGATCATAATCATACATGAACCTTTGCTTTAACATGAATTGCTGACAAGAGGTAAAAACCTTGAAATAGGGCTTAACTTGTAACTTGTAAAATTATAAATAATTTTCATGAATTCAATATATACTTGAAAGCCCTTAATTTTCATATAGTCACTTGATTTGTAAATCATAAAATAGATCATCAATAGCTTGAGAATTTTCGACTTGACATTTTTTCAAACACACGGTGGATTCATGATACTTGTTCAAAATCATGCAATTCAAAGTGAAGTAAGATGAGTAAACTTAACGCAAATCAACCACCAACATGTCGTAAAACCCTCATGTAAGGTACCTTAAGATCCATCATCAAGACTCATAATAGATCATAGTTTTATGGCTCAAAACATGTAAAGTCCCAATAGACCAAGATTAACTTATAGTGTAAGCTTAAAATAGATATTCATACATAATCAACATACTTTGATAAAATCCCAACATAATTCATGTTCATATTTCAACATAGAGATACTTAAAAGTAATACAACTCAAAACCATATAAATTTTCATGAAAAGGGAAGGTTGGGCTCCATGGGTGAAAGGAGCCAATAGATGAAACTCGCATACCTCAACTTGGGTTTTCTTGAGATGAGCTTGAAGGAAATTTAGAGCTTGAAGTGAATCCTTAAGTCCAAAACATAAGCTTGAAATCCTTGAATTTGGAATGAGATATTTGGTTAAATCTTGGAGAGGTTTTAGAGAGGGTCTTGAGTGATATAGAGTTGAAAAGTGGCTAAGTATTGGTGACTTCACATTTAAGTGGGCATGGGGCTATGACCCAATGCCCTTGGACGCATAAGAAAAACTAAGAAAATTTTTGTACTGGTCCGCATCTTGTCCACAAAATGGACCCAACACATAGGAACAAATAACACTGATTCGCGTCCCTGGCACATCATGGCCAGGGCGCGGATGCTCTCTGGAATTCAGAAATCGACGAAAATTATTTTTAATACGGCTCTTCTGAAATCTAGGTTATTTCCATTCCCTTCTCAATTTTTCCCCCTGATCGAGAATATGAAGTCCAATTTTTGATATCATGCATGAATTTTGAGATATATTAAAATTACGATTATGAGCATTTTCAAAACACATTTTTTGGTGCGTTTCAATATCTCCCCCTTGGGAACATTCATCCTCGGATGTCAAATAATCATGCATGAGTGAAGTAATCATGAAGATTTCAGCCCGACATGAATGCAACAAATGCATTTAAACATCATTTTCAAAAATCTCAACATAAATGTCAAAAATCACCAAAACTTGTTATCATGGACATGTATGCATGCAAAAATGTCATGAGGGCTGAAACTGAAGACTTAAAGTCATAGAAAGGACCTAGCTTTTTGTCTTAAGCTTGAATATAACGAAAGAGGTATGGATATCGCTTCTTTATGTCCGCTCCGGCTTCCTATGTGGCACTTTCAACTTGTTGATCCCTCTAAAGAACCTCGATGAATGTTATATCCTTGTTCCTCAACCTTCCCACATGTATATCCAATATCTCCACCAAAACCTCTTCAAATTATCCTTCATAACACCCTCCAACATCAACGGGCTCTATAGCACTCGAGTCACCCACATACTTCCTCCCCATCGTAACATGAAAGACCGGATGAACCATGTTCATATCCATAGGCAACTCCATCTCGTAGGAAACCTTACAAATTCTCCTCAACACCCTTTAAGGACCCATAAACCTTGGGCTCAACTACCCTCTCTTGTTAAAATGAGTCACACTATCCATAGGTAGGACTTTCAAATAGACCCAATGATCAACATTAAGCACACATAGCCTACCTTGGTGCCCAAGGACACCATCTCCCCCTTGGGATGAAACCCCTTTCTTACTATCCTTCACCAAATCTTTCAATCCTAGGAGGGCAGGATCAAGGTCTTGCTTTAACTTAACCTCTTCCATCAAAGAAGATTTGGAACTATCAAAAACCACTACACCACCATTCTCAACTTTATCCAACCTCATTCCCAACCTAGGCAACCAGCGTACTTCTCTAATCACCCCTTTGTTTCCTAAAAATTCACACTTTTCACACTTAACAAACAACCTCTCATCCTTCAAAATTGCAACACCACCCTCAAATAATTCACAAGCTCTTCTTCAGTCTAGAAATAAATCAATATATAATCACTGGAAACCACTACAAACATATCAAGGTAGGGTTAAAGACCCTATTCATGAGATCCATAAATATAATTGGGGCATTAGTCAAGCAAAAGACATTACCATAAATTTCAAAATATCAGGAAGGACATCAAGAACTAATTGACCACCGGAACCAACTCAATAGGAATGACTTTGGACTCACCATCCCTAACCCTTACGAGATGGTAAATACAACCCTTAGAGATCAATTTGGGTCTTAAGACAAGAAATAAATCTACCCTTAACTACCACTTTACAATTTTCCCACTCAAGTATGGACTCATTAAAGAATTGGAATCTAACTTTAAGGGCTCTAGATTCAATGGAAGCACGATATGTATGTAACTTATCCACCCTAAGATCTCAAATCTCACTAGGCCAAGTTCAACAAAATCACAAGACAAGACTTTATGCAATAAGGATACGGAACAACCCCTATAGACTTTCCTATCAACAATAGACTCATCAATGGGGTTAGACACCAAAAGGTTCACATAATAATTCGGGACACATAAAGCCTATTAGCCACAAGAGGAATAATGAAAGAAATAGCAGTACCCAGATCTATCAATGCATACATATCAAATTAAAGAACCTTTAACATACTGGAAACAACATCGGGCACTTCATCCCCTCCTTGCCTCTCTCGAAGGCATAGAGCTGATTATGTCGTGGAGCACCCCCTTGTTGGCCACCTTGAGCCCCTTGATCAATATAACCACCTTGTTCTTGAGGTCGGCCACTATTTTCAAGCATAAAGACAATTTACTAGCTTGTGACCCACTTCACTAAAACCATAACAAGCATTGGTTTTCCTCAAGCATGGACCATTATGGTTCCTCCCACACCTTTGACACTTGGGGTTATTCCTCCCACCATAGCCATCTTGACACCTTGGATTAGATACCCCATCAATAGCCAATCTCTTGGTTGGACATTGGAGGACTCTTGACCTTGGACGCCACCATCAAGTTGAGTCCTCTTGGATTCCTCACTTCCCCTTTTCCTAAGCTACTTCCCCACAAGTTGTTCAGCATAAGTCATGAGTCGGGACAAGTCCATATCACTTATAAGCATCGCGGTATGGCACTTTTCATTTACTAAGTCGAACATCCCGCACACAAACTTATTCATCCTTGATCTAGGTTCAGTGACCCAATTGAGGAGCATACTTGGAGAGCTTGTTGAACTTGAGGGCATACTCACTCACACTCATGGAACCTTGCTTAAGATTTATGAACTCCATCATTTTAGCCTCTCTCAACTCAATAGGGAAGAACTGGTTGAGGAAGATAGCTTTGAACTCATCCCAAGGAATAGCATCATGATTTCTCCTCTCCACCTTCTATTGCACAAACCAAATTTGAGCCACACCTTTTAGTCGGGAGGCTGCTGGATTCACCTTCTCCTCCAAATTTACACCCATGATGGATAGCACCTTATACACCTCATCTATGAATTCTTGGGGATCTTCCTCCGCCTTAGACCTATGAAACTCCGGAGGGTTCATTCTAGTGAAGTCCCACACTCTTTAGGCCGGAGTATGAGCATGAGGGCTTGGTCCCCTTGATTCAATTGGTTGGTCATAGCATGGGCTAACATTGTGATGGCATTCTAGAACTCGACTTGAGTAGCCTCTTCTCCTTGAGGGGTTTGGGGAGTGGGATAAGCTAGTTGCCCCATGGATGTACGACCTCTCCTTGGTGTTCCTCTTTGTAGTGGAATGATCTAGAAGAGCAAAGAGCATTCGTTGGGGGGAAACCTTATCTTACATCTAAAGAATGATAGAATCTAAAGCATGACATAGACCATCAAGAAGTTAATCATTTCTTAAAATGTCTCATAGCCTCTCATTCATAAGTTTGACGCGCTTCACAACCATGAATAGGACTCTAATTGGCATGGTGTGTTGGATTTCAAGGACCATTAATAACCTAGTACTCTTATATCGAGTTTGTCATGACCAAAGCCTAAGGCCTATATATGACACGGCGAATGGGGAACCCGAAGGGACCCCAAGCAAGCCTCTTAGCATATCATTCACACATCCTTGGTCACGGAAGAAAAAATAAACCTCACAAGATATAATAAAAAGGAAGCGGGACTAAAGGAAAATCTTGATATTCATAAAGACATAAAAGAGTCAAGCTCATAGCATAAGTACATCATAATATCCAAGAACACCTCTAACATAGAATGGAGTGAGGGCCAAGACACATTTCGGGCTCACCCTCAAAGTAGCAAGTGTTCAACATAAAGAAGTCTCAAAATAGCAATTGTAACATAGATAGTATCCTTGGACTTGAGGACTCACCAAAGATTATCTCCGAAGTAACGAACTAGCCACGTGGAGGATGATCAAAAGGTGCTCCGGTCCCTACATGGTAATATCATGTAGGTATTGAGTATGACTTAGTACATTTGAATGTACTAAATATGTGAGATGCAATGCAACAAGACCTAAGCGAATATAGTCAAAAATGCATAATCGTAGGCAATAGATAAGTATAATCTCAATATGGCATATATGATCAATGCTTCAAGTAAAACATGCTTGTAAATCATTCAACTTATATAGTACATAATATATGTATGGGAAGAGACTTTAACCGACATAGACCGAGCGGGCTACTACTTGGAATCTGAGGCATGACACCCCCTCGACAAGGTGACCGAGGCATGGCACCCCCTCGATAAGGTGATCGAGGCATGGCACCCCCTCGACAAGGTGATCAAGGTATGATATCCCCCTCGACAAGTTGACCGAGGCATGACACCCCCTCGATTAGGTGACCGAGGCATGACACCCCCTCGACAAGGTGACAAGGTGACAAGGTGATCGAAGTATGACACCCCCTTGACAAGGTGTGGCCTACTTCCTAAGGCAAGCCAAACATGATAACATGATAACATGAGAGAAGATCATAATCATACATGAACCCTTGCTTTAACATAAATGGCTAACAAGAGGTAAAAACCTTGAAATAGGGATTAACTTGTAACTTGTAAAATCATAGATAATTTTCATGAATTCAATACATACTTGAAAGCCCTTAATCATCATATAGTCACTTGACTTGTAAATCATGAAATAGATCATCAATAGCTTGAGAGTTCTTGACTTGATATTTTATCAAACACATGATGGGTTCATGATACTTGTTCAAAATCATGCAATACAAGAGTGAAGTAAGATGAGTAAACTTAGTGCAAATCAACCCACCAATATGTTGTAAAACCCTTATGTAGGGTACCTTGAAATCCATCATCAAGACTCATAATAGATCATAGTTTCATGGCACAAAAGATGTATAGTATCAATAGACAAAGATTAACTCATAGTGTAAGCTTTAAATAGATACTCATGCATAATCAAAAATACTTTGATAAAACCCCAACATAATTCAAGCTCATTGTCACGCCCAAAATTTCATTAAGGCGGACTGGCACCCGTTGCCGATAAGGCCCGGGAGAACCAACCTGTATCTATGCGCTTTTTATACATATTATAAGGGATTGCTACATTCAGCATGCCTTTAAGAAAGTAAACAGTGATAATAAGCCAAAAGGAGATGCATATGGTAGGCCGTTGGGGCCATGGTGTTTAAAGTACGAGGCATGACCACACTTTAATTTACATAGTATACAAAGCCTTTAGGTAAATAAAAGTATCTGATAAGGGTCGGGACAGGCCCCGCCTGGACTAACTATATAAACAAAAATATAAGCTCTAGATGTACAAAGCTCCGAAGCAACCTGGAGCTTGGTAACAGCAGCTGGATATCTTGTATTCCTACTGGGGAGATCTAGTAACACTTGTACCTGTAGCATGAAATACAGGTCCCCCGTAAGGGACGTCTGTACAAGATAATATACTGAATATGTAAGGTAGGAAATATTGTATATGAAGTAACAACTCAAATGAACTATGCACTGGTAGACCACCCTTAGGTATACTATGGGATCATGTGCTTTATGTTCTTTTCATTACTTTACCTTTACTGTATAATCTGTGCACAACATGTAATACAAATGACAGCTGATCAGTGGTGAATCTATATCGAGATTGGCCCTGGTTAGGCTTTTCCTTTAGCCCCTTGGGCTACCCCCCGTGATAGGATCGACCCTGGCTAGGTGATTCTTCCACCCCTCGGGTTACCACCTATCAATAAGCAATATACTTTATCTTTCAATTACCTTTGAGATGATTCTTTTGGTGGTCACAATATTGGAGTTTTAGGGTTGTATATGTAGCATGTGACATGTAGATAATCATAAAGACAACATGACAATGAAAAGAGTACGTTCCACAAATAATGAAATGTTTATGAGATGAAACAACTCGTGAACATTATTTAGCAACAAGACCCCATGTAACTTAGTATCCACATACGCATGCAGATTTGAAGGTGACTATGTATGGGAGCATATGAGCATGTGAAAGAGTGGAGACATGGTTAGTAGTTGTGTCGGAGTTGGTAAGTGCCTTTATGTGACAAGGAAGAATCCAGATTTCATGCCAAGTAATACGAAATCGAGTAGCCTTACATACCACGCTGTACGACCTCGCTATTACCTCGAGATAACATTCCCTTCCTCCAAATATTTATCTACAGCATAGTAGATGATAAAACTAACATTAGCAGTCAATAGATACATCTTGGCAACCTAATCTCATAAAAAAATAACATACGGGCAGCAAGCGTATAATTGTAAATCCGAGCGTATTCTTTCAACCTTTCCGCCTCTAATTGTATTTTCCAATATACATGCTCATATACATATCATGTCCAGCCTGTTTTAGTGCCATAACAGTCCTATAACACTTCACAAGGCACAACACATAATAATTCTACACAACATACAAATGGGTGGCATAACGTTACATCCCTTCGCTACATTTTGACGTCGACTATTCCGACCTATTCCAACTTTAACCAAACAGTCCCCACCATATATACACATAAAACCAGTCCTAAAATAGTTCAAAAATAGTCCTCAAAATAGGAAGAGGATGTGAGACATAGTCCTCAGTGCCCACAATTCCTATTACGAGCACAATTACGATATCACACAAGAACTTACTTTCGCGGACTATAAAAATGGTGCAGCAGCTTAGTTACATCACTAACAAACTATACCTTGTTAAGAACATAAGTCTTACTTCATAATTCATCCAACCAAGAAGAGAAAATCCTCTTGAATAACAAGAAAAGTTTACAATAATCTTTAGGGCACATCCTATCCAAATTTTTAGCAAGCATAACTAGCATATATTTCTTGTTTGTCATGGGATAAGTATAACAAATACCTGGATATTTTCACTTACCTTAGCCTTCAAGATTCAAGTTTCCTTCAAGAACCCTATAGGGTTGTATTGGATGCCTTGTGAAGTGAAGTAAAGAGAAAATAAGACTCTTTAGGAAAGCTGAAAAAGTGTTTCAAGTGAAATGACTTAAAGGGCTGTTTTTGAGCTCTTTTAAAGGGTCTCTTTGGCTGACTTTCTCTTACACTTTTGACCACATATTAGTACATGTTAAGAAGCTGGTAATTCAGCAACTTGGCCCTCAACCTGGGCCTAAATAGGTCTCAAAGTTGATGGGCCTTAGCTGCCAATTTTTCCTAACTCCTCTTCATTTATTTTGGGCCTAATTAGTCAAGGGGGTGTGATGTACTTGGGACCTTTTGATATCCTTTTTGGAATGAAAATATAGTCCATTTATGATGCTAAAACATAGGCTAAAGTTACACCCTTAACATGGACTTTATTCATAATCGGCCTTGGACAAATTCGACGTCCGTCCTCGTCTCCGTTTAGCTAGCAATTTAAGCAAAGCAAGTAGGTGATTCACTTGTTAGCTTACTAAGTCCTACAAGCACCTCATTTCTCTCACTTCATTTAAAGTTGTGATCTTCTCCATTTGACTTAAAACTTATTTACACTCGACCCTCTTTAGCGTTAGACATATACATCGCCCTCTAATTCGAGATTCAAGCACTTTTAAAAATTGGGGCTAATTTGACCAAACCATATCATGTTTCATTTTCATAGAACTAGTACATGTAATATATGTGGTGTTACACTCATATCTCATAATAGAGATACCGATAAGTAATACAACTAAAAAACATGCAAACTTTCATGAAACGGAAAGGTTGGGCTCCATGGGTGAAAGGACCTAATGGATGAAACCCACATACCTCAAACTTGGGTTTTCTTGAGATGTGCTTGAAGGAAATTTAGAGCTTGAAGTGAATCCTTGAGTCCCAAAGTTAAGCTTGAAATTCTTAAATTTGGAATGAGATATTTGGTTAAGCCTTAGAGAGGTTTTAGGGAGGATCTTGAGTGATGTAGAGTTGAAAAATGGCTAGGTGTAGGTGATTTCATATTTAAGTGGGCATGGGGCTATAACCCCTCTTCCCTTGGGCGCATAAAAAAAACTAAGGAAATTTTTGTACCGGTCTGTGCCTGGTCAACGCGTAAGAACAAATAACACTGATCCGTGCCCCTGGCGCGTCGCGGCCAGGGCACGGATGCTCTTTGGATTTTAGAAATTAGCAAAAATTATTTTTCGCATGGGTCTTCTAAAATCCAGGTTATTTCCATTCCCCACTCAATTTTGCCCTCTAAACGAGAATATGAAGTCAGATTTTTGATATCACGCATGGATTTTGAGATATATGAAAATTACAATTATGGGCATTTCCAAAGTACATTTTTGGGGCATTTCAATATCTCCCCCTTGGGAACATTCGTCCCCGAATGTCAAAGAATCATGCATAAGAGAAGTAATCATGAAGATTTCAGCCCGACATGAATACAACAAATGCACTTAAACATCATTTTCAAAAGTCTCAACATGAATGTCAAAAATCTCCAAAACTTGTTATCATGGATATGTATGCATGCAAAAATGTCATGAGGGTTGAAACTTAAGATTTGAAATCATAGAACGGATTTGCTATCTTAAGCTTGAATAGAAAAAAGAGGTACGGATATCACTTCTTCATATTCGCTCCAGTTTTTTATGTGGCACTTTCAACTTGTTGATCCCTCCAAAGTACCTCGACGGATGCTACATCCTTGTTCCTCGACCTTCCCACATGTCTATCCAATATCTCCACCGGGACCTCCTCATAGGTCAAATTATCCTCCACAACACCCTTCAACCTCAAAGTGCTCTATAGCACTCGAGTCACTCACACGCTTCCTCCCCATCGACACATGAAAGACCAGATAAACCATGTTCATATCCATAGGCAACTCCATCTCATAGGCAACATTACCATTTCTCCTCAATACCCTTTAAGGACCCACAAACCTTGGGCTCAACTTTCCTCTCTTGTCAAAACGAGTCACACCCTCTATGGGTGGGACTTTCAAGTAAACCGAATGATCAACATTAAGCAAAAATAGCCTACCTTGATGCCCAAGGACACCATCTCCCCCTTGCGAGAAAATCCCTTTCATATCATCCTTCACCAAATCTATCAATCCTAGGAGGGCGGGATCAAGGTCTTTCCTTAACTCGATTTCTTCTACCAAAGAAGATTTGGAACCATCAAAAACCACAACACCACCATTCTCAACTTCATCCAACCTCATTCCCAACCTAGCTAACTGGCATACTTCTCTAACCACCCCTTTATTCTCCAAAAATTCACACTTTTCATACTTAGTAAACAACCTCTCATCCTTCAAAATTGCAAAACCACCCTCAAATATGTCAATAGAATTTTATTTAGCCTCAATTATATTCAAATTTCTTAACTTTGTCAAATATTTTCTTATTTGGAAAAATCCTCACAATTTTTTTCTTTCATGTGAAGAATATTATTTCTCCAAAATCACTTGCATCAGATGATCTTTTTCCTTTTCTTGTTCATTCTTCCTTTTGTTCCTCCAACGTTCTCTTTTTTTCTTTCTTTGGAGATATTAACCACATAAAAAATAATTTTCTTCTTCGGAGTAAGAAAGAGGGAGGGAGACCTACCTTCTCTCATCTTTTTAACATGATTAGAGTACACCTACATCCACAATGAAGTTTTTGGCATCTATCATGGAGATTTAGGATCAATAATTTTTTCTTCACTAAGGCACCCAAATGATTTTCTTAATTTCGGTTCGAGCACAATATTTACAGATATGTGGACACTCTCTCCATTTTCACTGGGAGCTAAAAGGAGGAGGTCACTCATGTTGGCACGTATGAGCACGACACGCAAAATATGACTAAACAAAATCAAGCTCTTACATTTTTCATTAACGTCGTATCATCAATTATGAGGAAGAAAAACCCATATTCTTACAAGTTTCATCTTCGCTGAGTTAGTCGTGGCCTTCTATTTGCAAGTTGTTTGTTATTAGAGGAAGGTTGTGAACTCAAGGTTTCATTTGAGGAAGTTGGTATATGGTTCACAATCTTATTGGAGCACCTTCATGGTTCTAACTGCAAGATTCTTAAAGGTCCCTTCTTTACCTTCTATTTATATTGGGTGAGCTTGTATGTGTATGGAATAATAATCTTCCTTCATGCTATAATATAAACTTTAGTTTGACTTTTTGGATGCCAAAGTAGTTTCATGCTAAAGTAGTAGGAAATTTCACATGAATTAATTAAGAATATTCAATTAATGTGTATGCTTATATGCCATTGGTGTTCTTCATTAACTATAACTTTTTTTTTTTTTGGGTGGGGGGGGTTAAAATTTTATTCCTAATGAAAATACATTCTTTAACTAAATGAGAAGTCACTGAATCTATTGTAGAAGTATTAAATTTCATTTTATCATTATGTATTTCAACTTGAATCGATTTCTTTGGGCATTATATCAATCATTTAATAAGTTCTAATTTTGTATTTATATCACTACCATCTTGATTTACCATGCTAACTAATTGATTCGAGTAAACGATATGATTTAGCTCTTTGTTAAACTAGAGTTAGAATCTATGTGCACTAGAGTAATCTATCAGTAATGAATGTGAGTTGATTCAATTAAGACTGAGATTCGAGCTAATGATGAGAATTTGGTCATTCTATGACCCTTTGTTAACAATTTAATAGTGAGAAGAAGTACAAAATTATTTCAAGTCTGTAATATTGAGTAAAAAGAAGAGAAAAGAATTAGTTTTCCTCCCCTTACGTGCTTATATCGATCAAGAATTGTAATAGCTATATTAGTTTTCTTTAATTCTTTTGATTACTTAAATATTAAGAATAAATATACTCTCATCTCCCCTTCCCCCCCCCCTTTTGAATATATTTACATATACACCCTAATGGAATTATGTTGCTTGGAGTTTCAACCATAATGAGAGAGGAGTCAAAGTGGGAACCACAATTTAGGTGGAATAGCTGCCCAAAGAAGGCCAGACATGAAAATCTTTCACGTAAAAAATAGAGAAAGGGCAGCAACAACTACACAAAAGCAGAACATCTGTTTATTCTATGAAACAATCGCTCCGATAAAGTCAAGTTATTTTTCAGAGGTGTTTATGTCAAATTCCTTAACATAAAGGTACAAATTTTTTTTAATCTTTTTCTCAATTAATGTACAAAATTCAATGCTCCACTTTATGTAATTATTTGTAGTTGAATGAGATTGTTTTCCTGGAATAGACTATATAAACTTTCTAGTATGTATACTTAGGAGTATCATTTTTATCTCGAATTAATATAGATTTCTTGTTTGGCATAAGCATTTTTTTTAATCTTATTCACTTAGTGTTGCTTATGAGCATTGCTTATGGTTAATGTTGTTTAATGATTAGCATATTGATATTTGATCCTCTTAGGAGCGAAAGGATTATCTTAACACAGTTTTAGTACTTCTTAGTCAGTCTAATCCTCATTAATTCTCCTACTTAATTGTTTCATATAGATAAAGGGGTAGGTTTCCACTTTTTGTATATTTGGATCTCTTGCATATACAATAATGATTTGGATCATTAAGTGGTCATGTGAGCAGATAAGATAGTTGGGTATTACGCTCTCTATCGTTATGTTGTTCCATCATCAACTTGCATGTGTTTCTTTATCAGTTTGCTCTCAAGTATGATTTTTTATATTTTCTGTTAAAATTTTAGTCAAATGAATGTGTTGTGGACTTACATGGACGGGATATGAGTTTTATTTATTATTAAAAATTGCTAGAATAATATTAGGCCTGATTAATTATTTCTCACATATTAGAAGGGATGAACGTCTCAAAATTTTTGTTATTTAGTAGAAGAGAAAGAACTCAAAACTATTCTTTTTATTTCCTTACTTATTTATTTTCTTTGATAGAGTCTTTGTTACTTTATTTTTTCTTCCTTAAAGTAATTAAGTGATAAGAACAGACATACTCTCATCCATCTTTGTATATTTTGCATGTATACCACAATGGAACAACGTCACTTGGAGTTCAATCACTACGACTAGAGGATCAATGCGAGAAGTGGAGCTCTAGTGGAATTATCGCTCCAAAGAAGTCAGGTACGTTTTGGGACATGATAAAAAGACAAGCTATAGTTGTCTTCTTGTATGAAGCGCACATATAGCCTTATAAAAATTAAAGCAACTCGTTACTCTCTTATTTTCTAAGTTTTATGTGTGTCATCCTTTTTTATAATCTAAAAGAGTAGATAACTTTTCATTGTAATTCTTAGCCCAATCCCATTCCTAAAAAGGATATGTTAAATACTTGAAATATTTCTTGCAATCTAAAGATCAGAAGTTTTATATGATTTTTAAATGTTGAAATATTTTATAATTATTTTCGTCTTGTGTTAAAGAATTTAGAAAGGTTGATCATAAAAAATTGAAATAAAGGGAGTGACATCACATTGGGCCCTTTTTAGCTTCGCCATATACTGATCCTCTCTCTCTCTCTCTCTCTCTCTCTCTCTCTCTCTCTCAACTTTGTGTGTTATCGAGTTATTTAAATTCCTATGTTGCACGATATATTTTAAGCATTTGATTTAAAAGTGATTAGGTTAGTTCTTAACTCCGTACCTTTTTTCATTACTTTTATTTTTACTTTTGGATTAACTTTTTCTTTTATTCATATTATTCAACTACCTTAAGCATTCTCTGAGAAGCAACCAGACCAGTCTCTTCGTCTTTTATCATCAATATTATCAATTTTCATTTTATCTGACAACTTGAAAATATGCTTGGATTAGTTAAATTAATAAACTTTTGTGACTTGAGTACTTTTTTATCATAATACATCATGTTAGAAATCTCATATCAAATTTGTCTTTAAATTTCATTTGTTTGGAATATAGATTTGGTAATTAATAGCTTTTTAAGTTAAATATATATTTTTCAACTAATAACAAATGAGATGTCTATGATTTTTTAAGTGCAGAACAAAATATTTTCTTTCATATTATTATTATTATTATTATTATTTACCTTATTTAATTCACTTAGTTATTGCCTTTCTTGTATTTGTCTTGTTATGTTGCATGTAACTTTATCACTTTAGAATATTATAAGAATGAGCTTTCTATACTAATCGCGTATCTATATTTTATTGTTCTGGTTATAAGTGAAAACTTTTATGTGCTTCAGACTTCATATTTAGCCTAAAATTAATTATTTCATTGACCTTATTTGTAATTTTTCAACCACCACATAAAATGCGAGATACGATCGGGACCCATAGTTGTGGATGTCACGCCCCGGGAGGGTACCCTGGCCGTAACTGACACTTAGAGACTATTGCTAGTCCCCAAGCAAACCACCTGACTTCATTTATATTTGTCCAATCAATAGATCAGCGAAAGACAAAAGAATTAACAACCACCTTACAGTGGGCAACTCTATCTTATCACATCTACATCAGAAATATGGGCCATGGGCCACACGACAAGCTATCAACATCCTTAACATACGATAGAATTATGACAATTTAATTTAGAAAAGGGGAAAAGGACCCCAACATTAATTCATCATCTCTCTATGTCTATGAAGCCTCTATTCCTACCATCTAGGAAGGTACCATGACAGGTCATGGCTACCACAAACTCAAAAATAACTCAAAACATACGAAAATAAAATAAATGGTATTCTCCGAATGCAGGAGAGGACTCACCAAGTCTTTGAAGCTAGAAATCTCTGAACCTCAGCAAATCGCCTGCTGAAGTCCTCTGTCTATTGAATCTGTATCATGAAATGATGCAGCGACAAATTGCGTCAATACGTGGAATGTACGGTATGTAAACGGGCAAAAAGTAAACAATATAGGCAAAATAACATGAAATCACATCAACATGAGGTACTCATCTCAGCTCAGGATAAGGAGTACACATTATCTCATCAACATCAATCAAGACCCATACCATCACATCAACATCGGAGTACTATCACGATGAAACTTATCTGGGAGTTTCTCTAACCAACAACCATCACCTATGAGTTAGTGATGGTACAATGAAGCGATGCCATTGTCACATCCGTCCAGTACCTTACCAAGGTAAAGGACGTGTCTATCGGTGGATCCATAATTCTATCAAGTCCTCTTTTGGAACAACGGAAACATCCATTTTTCACAGTTCAATCCTCCCCTACGCTGGCCACGTAGTTAATGAGTGCGAGTGGGACTCACCGTTACTCATTTCGATGATCAATACTCCTCCCAAGACTCAACATACTCATAAACTTTCAAACGTCAAGATTACTCATCATTTGGTCTCCTTTGGACAAGGAACATCAACTCTTCTCGTCATCTATCAACTCAAGGAATTAGGAACATTTTTTAAGTTTAAATTCAACCTCTTTAAAACTCTAAGAATATTAGTCTCATCAACATCAATCATCATTACATTCAACTCAGGTCTTGGACCACAACAAGCAATCACTCCCATATGATCAAGGCTCTAGACATCAACTCATAAGTTCATTCTTGTAATGTTTAACAAAGTAATCATGGTGGGTTTAAATAATAATTCAAATAAAACATTTAAACAAATAATTCAAGTTATGATGATCATCAGTTCAAGAAAATATATGATGTAAGAATAATTTTTAAATTCCCATTCAAGAATTACACAGACAGAACCCATCACCTTCATCTATCAACTAATACATTCAATGGAGCATATGAGAGAACAATCCCATGTTTTGGGTAGCTTTACATACCTGGATGAAGAATTACTTAGGCTTCTTCAAGGAATTGGGCCCGAATCTAGAAATCTTCAAGCTCTCTTTTCTTTCTCCTTCAAGAACCTTCGTTTAGAAGTTAAGAAAAATGGGGTTTAAAACCCTTAATATGATACAAAGGACTCTTAAACACATTTTTGGGACTTAGGATAGGTTGGGGAATGGCCAAAAGGCCCTTCCCGTGTTAAAAGAATAAAATTTGAGCCCAAAATACCATGTCCATGATGCGCCTCATGTGTATTTTCATGAATTTTCATTCTTTCCAATTCACGTCAATTTTTAAAAAAATATAAGTGTTAGTCCGCATCGCGCCTCAGGCGCAAAATGACTCTGTTTTCTAATTAATTAGTAAAATTATTTTTCGACTCGGTTGCTCTAAAATCGAATCGAGACCATTTTCCCACTCAATTTTTTGTGCTAATCGCAAATCCAATCTTGAATTTTCCATTGGAGCTTGGGAAGACGCATTATGCGCATGATTCCATTCTAGGGGTAGTTCGATAATTTCGCAGAGTATTACAGTGGACCTCGAAGACTGCCTAATACCTTACCTTCGAGGTAACTTGAACTCTTACTCGATCTCTGGTAGTTTAGACCCTTAGTTAGTTGTAGGTTAGAATAGTGTTCAAATGCACCCAAATACATTAGGTAGCGACTCTTCAATTTAATTTCAATCCCAAAAGAATTGTTGTCACGACATCATTCAGGTTCCCATTTCTTTTCACGAGAAAAAATTGGCTTTGACAAATATTATAATTTTTGATGATTAACAATTTAATTGCAATAAAAAGGTAAAATATAATAATCACCTATCAGAAAATAATTAATTTGCCTATTAATTTAAGGCACCACTTACCGTGACTCCTCTGGAGTAATATGCTTTCATTGGTAGTTACACATTTCTAATTTTCACGACAAGCGAGCATCAGTAAATTAAAAAAATCATTGATTAATTTTCAGTAAGACACTATGTGGCATCTTCAAGTTTCAAATAGGATAGTGATGAAATCAATATCACAAATATAATTATGATACAATGAAAAATTATAGTTATACTTATCTTGCATTAGATTAACTTCAAGAATTTTATCTCTGGTATTTTCAAAGTATTTTGTTCAAGGTGACTGATATTAATACGAAGAATAAAATAGAAAAGAAAAAACATGACTTCTAACTTCTCTAAAAGAATATTCATTAAGATAAAGGAAATACTTTATTTGTAAGAGAAAATTGACTTAGTCCTTAAATTAGAATTACTATGTTTGGATGGTTGTTACTTGTCGTATTGTAATGTATTATTAGTTTAAATACAATATTTATTTTGATTGTTACTTAAATTTCATTATACTGTATCATTTAAATTTATCATTAAGTAATGACAAAAAAAAATCATTTTGTCTAACGATCGATTTGGTGTGGTTGAATTGATACTTTAGTATCTTCTTCTCATTTTTTACTTTATCTATTATTTAATAATTCTATTTAATTTTATCATTCATTCTATCGTTTCATCATATCTATCACATACCCTACAATTTCTGATAGGTTTATCTTTAAAATTATGGATATCTGACATTATGTAACGACGAAGAACAATATAATTTATTCAAATATCGTATTCATTAAAATAATACAATAGGATACTATACAACACAATATAACATAAATAATATATTACAACCATCCAAACAAAGTATAACTTTTCTCAATTTTTTTTAAAACTTGAAAAATGCTGCAAGCCCACTGAAGCTAAAGCTCTTAAAATCAATTTTTTTTTATTAGTTAATGTCATTTTAAAGAAACAAACGAAAAAAAGATTTTTAAAAAATAATATTTTTATTAGGAACATACTATGTTTAAAAAGGAAACACATACACACACACAAAAAGATATTTCTGATCCATTTAGTAACAATAAGGACATTTGGACC
This sequence comes from Solanum ossicruentum, assembly GCA_025774065.1. NCBI lineage: Eukaryota > Viridiplantae > Streptophyta > Magnoliopsida > Solanales > Solanaceae > Solanum > Solanum ossicruentum. Next base: position 6,211,940 of record JAOTQR010000045.1, on the reverse strand, counting down.
AAACTATTAATGACAAGGGCATTTTTGGACCAAAATATGACGGTAAGGGATTTTTGGACCAAAGTATAAATGAAAGGCATATTTGTTCCTTTCATGTAGTTTAAGGTTATTTTTGACCCTTTTCCATTAATGCAATACATTACAGTACAATACAATACAATACATTATAAAAATACATAACAAACCATCCAAACAAAGTGTAACTTTTCTCAACATTTTTTTTTTCAAATTAGAGCCTAAAATGCCCTCAAACTATTATTAATGGTACAAAAATGCCCTTCATCTACCTATTGGGCGTAAAATGCCCATGTCATCCACTTTTGGGTCCACAAATGCCCTTCATTAATCTTTTTGACTTACTTATTACTTGAAACTAACAACCCTCTCTTTTTTAAATATTTATTATGTTTCATTTTCTTATGAAATAAAATAAATGCCCATATGTATTCGATTACTTTCCATAATTTATCCAAACTGAAATAATGTATCTCTTTAAGGATTAAAGTGTTTTTTTTTTAAAAAATGATCAAAGTGATTTATTAAAATAATTAACCGATTTAACTTTGTAAGAAGGAATTTTTTTATTAAAAAATATACGAAGTTAATGAAAAAGTAAGTTATTCACCCAAAGAATAAGCTTTTTATTTTTTTAATGCTATAATAAAGAATAACAAAAACTATTCAAATTTGATTGAATAAAAAAATTAAAGAAAACTAAATCAATTTTAATAAACCGCTTTGATCCTTAAAAGATTAATTATTTTTTTAATTAAAATACAAGTATCTGTAGATTTTTTTAAAATTTTCAAAATATGTATTGTTGTAACTTTAGATTTTATAAGAGAGTTTATTTTAAAGATTTTTCCCATAATTTATTAAATCCCAAAAAATATACCTTCTTTATCGCCTTAACTTTTTTTAAAAAGAAACTACAGTAAAACAATTATTTTTTTTAAAATTAGATTTTTTTACATGTTTTGTCCAAACTAAAATAATATCTTTCTTTATAACTTCAAAACAAACTTTAAAAAATTATATAAATATTTTTTGTAGAAAGAGAATTGAGGATGATAATTTACTTTATTCCATAAGAAAATAAAACATACAAATTATTTAAAAAACAAAAAAAAAGGATAGTTAGTTTTAAGGGTATACGTGAGCCAAAAAATAATGAATGAAAAAATATTTTTGGACCAAAAAATGAATAATAAGAGTATTTTAAGCCCAAGGAAGAATATTTTCATATCATCTTAATAGTTTGAGGGCATTTTAAATCTTTTGCCCTTTTTTTAATTAAAAAAATAAACTTGAAAAATGCTACAAGCCCACTCAAGTTAAAGCTCGTAAAAACCTATTGTTTCCGCTTCCGAGTTCTGAAAAAGAGTTGTGCCATTTTAATTTGTAAACTCAACTTGTCTTCTTCCGCTCCCACTTCCTCACAAGTCACAAATCACTGATATTCAGCAATGTCTGCTGCTTCCATTCAATTGGAGGAAGAGATTGAAGGAGACCAAATTGGCTCCAAAAATTATCGTTTCTCCAGAGTCGGAACACCCGTCCCTATAAAATTCGGAGAAGATTCTTCCTTTGATATCGAAAATGAATGTCCTCCTCTGCAACCTTTAGTTGTCTCCGAACGATTTCGCCTTCTGTTCATTGCACACTCAAATGGTCTCTCCACTTCTTTATAACTTGGTCTCAGTATTGCTCAGAAGAATCACCTTAACTTTCTTTTTCTTTTTTGACAGGGTTTTGTGTTGCGAGGACAAAGGAGGTTATCGCATCTGCAGAAGAGATTAAAGAGAAAGGGACTGGTCCCTCTATACAGCAATTGAGTGTTGTTGATGTTACTATCGGAAAAATCTCCATACTTGCATTGTCTGGCGATGACTCCTTGCTTGCTGCTTGTGTTGCCAATACAATCCATTTCTTCCCCGTTAGCGCCCTTCTTTACAAGGTATTATTTTAATTTCGTTTGAAACTACTACTTACTTGGAACACATAGGCTTGTAACATCAACACTCTACAGTCTCTTGTCCTTGACATTCCTAGATAAATGCCTCTAACGATATGCTCATGGTACTGTAATATAACTTCTACGACTCAGTACCAGTTTAGCAGTAATGAAAATTTGATGCCCTCCAGTCTTGTTTGTATTGCTAAATAATAGGACCAAACACCAGCATTTTCTCATACTTTCAACGATTCAAGTATCATCAAGGATATGCAATGGGCTAAAAAGGCAGAAAAGGTTTACGCTGTTCTCTCAAGTGATGGGAAGTTGTATAGCGGGGTTGGTCAAAGCCCCATTAAACAAGTTATGGATGATGCTGATGCTTGTATGTTTCCTTTATCCCTAAATCCTTTGATTATATTGAGGGCCTTTCTATCTGTGTTGTGTGGTATCCTTTTTTTTTTGTTTTTTTTCTTTTGTATGGTTTCTTTTTTTGATGACAAGGGGAACCCGCAGCCACTATCCTTTGAGTGCCGCACAGGATAAATCCCCGCTATTATGCAATAGCTTGCAAACCACACATGAGAGGTTTGTGTGGTATCTTTTGCTTAGCTTTTTCAGTAAAAGGTCTAGGAACTGTCAAGTTCTCTAGTAAGTTGAGATAATACTATTTAGGCAAGTTTCCAATTAGAAATTTCTTAGAATTGATTGAGGTTTTTTTGATCCGTAGTATTCCACGTGGGCTTGTGATGTCGATGAAGGCACAAAGCTACCCTGTATTTATGATTATTTTATTTGCATAAATAAACACCAATTGTGGTTTGATATACGTAAGCAAATATGAGTGTGTTCTACGAGTATACAAACACACTTAAGAATCTGGTTCCCTTGGTTATGTAGGCTTAGGGTGCTAATGAACTCCATGAGAACATTTATATCATTTATAGACTTCAGTTACTCCAAGAACCTTAAGTTTGTAAAAAAACTTGACTGATTTGATCCCTCTTTGCTAGATCAAATATAAATGGGTTGGCCGTTTTGCTCATGTCCTGTCAGATACTTCTTTGAATTTTTCACTGTTGTGGCTTAATCATTCTGGACTTAGGTCCAACCATTAGGAGACCAGGAGCTATTCATTGTTTTTAACACGACATACTTCTCGTTGTATTCCGCTTTTCCTAGTGTACTTGTCCCTCTTTGTTTCATTACCTTAAGTCTTTGTGAAATAATTTGATGAGGAAAATTTCACATATATTCATCTGGTTTTAGGAAAGCCTCCACAAATGTCTTGTATGGTCTTGAATGATTCAACCATAAATGGAGAGGAAAACCCGATAAAATGTTGGGGTCTGTGTTTCCTATACTAAAATGCAATTAACAGTGACCACCAATCTAGAAAAAGTTCTCGAGACTTTCAATATCATTTTTAGACATCTTTTTTATTTATTATTATTACTATTATTATTTATTTATTTATTTATTATTATTATTATTATTATTATTATTATTATAAATGGGGATTAAATGTTCATATTTGTCACCTAGTAGGCATTTGGCCATAGGATTTGGAATCCTAATTTCAAGTTTTAATTTGAAATCAACATTTTTAATGAAATTTGCGCAAAATTTTGACCAATTCAAATCTCAAAGTCTCCAAAAAGTAGGATTTAACTTCCAGATTGAGATTTCAAAAACTTTTTAAACATGAAAGTTTATTTTTTGTAAAAAAAGATCCATCATTTTAAATTTTGCAAAAAATTTTTAAAAAACCAATTTTCTCATGCTTGATGTGAATAGGTTATCGATTCTTTGTGGAAACATTATGCTATAGAATAATTAATTACTAGTTATTGCTATTGTTGATTAGTGGATCTTTGTAATATTATGTATATTTGGAGTTTCAAAAGCATGTAATCACAAGCATTTATTTATGAAAGGAACATGGAGATATGTGATTTATTATAGCGGTACTTCGGGTTATTGCTATACCTTATTTATGAACTATAATTTGCCCCTTTGATTATATTGTATAAGAGTTGGGCAAGTTTTAGAGCTGGTTTGGATTGACTCATTTTAAGTGCTTTTAAGAGCAAGTTTCTTTGAAAAAGCATAAATGCAACCTCTGTGGCTTTAATTCCCAAGAAGCTGGGAGCAGTGGAATTAAATAATTTAGATCCGTTAGCCTAATTTTGGGTGTGTGTGTTTGTGTCTTGTGGGACTTCACTGGGTATGTTATAGCCTAATTGGGGGAGTCTATAAGATCATTGCTAGACTATTGGCAGAGAGGTTCAGAAGGTCATTCACAGACTAGAGGATATGCATCAGATAACATTTATCAAGGGGAGGCAAATTATGGATGCAATCCTAATTGCCAGTTAGTGTGTGGAAAGCAGACAAAGAAGTCTAAAGCCAGATATGTTATGCAAACTGGATATGCGGAAAACATATGGTCACTTGAACCAGAAGTTTCCCATTCACATGCTGCAAAGAATGGGGTTTTGCACAAGATGGATTATGTGGATCAAACATTGCATCAGCACAGTGAGTTTCTCAATTTTAATCAACAGAACACCAAATGGTTTTTTCCTTCTCAGTGGGGACTAATGTATGGAACCCCACTATCTCCTTTCCTATTTATTTTAGCAATGGAAGGAATGAGCAACATGCTTAACACAACAAAATTAAGGGGTTTGATATAAGGATTCAAGCAGGTGTGGAAGACAGTCCGGAGATAACACATCTCCAGTACGCAGATGATGCTTTAGTTTTTTGTGAAGCAGGGGAGGAACAGATTCTGATGCTGAGGGTGATATTCATCAGTTTTCAAGCAGTGTCCGGACTCCACATTACCGGAGAAAGAGTTTCATATGCCCCATTAATGAAGTAGCTCAACTAGAGTTCTTGGAAGAGAACATAGGTGAACTTCCAACCGTTTACCTTGGCATGCTGCTGGGTGCCAAAAGCAAATCAAAAGGGATTTGCAATGGAATGTTGGAGAAATGTGAAAAGAAGCTAACAAAATGGAAGAGTCAATATTTGTGTACAGGAGAAAAGTTGACTCTTATAAACAGTGTACTGGATGCACTTCCCTCCTATATGATGTCCATTTTCCAGTTTCTGGTAATGTGATCAAGAGGCTGGATGCAGTGAGAAGGAATTTTCTGTAGAAGGGTAGTGAAGATAAGAAAAAGTTCCACCTGGTTAAATGGGTGGAATTAACAGTGTGTAAAGGAAAATGAGTATGGGGATCAGAAATTTAAAGAAGCAGAATCAGAGTTTGATGAAGTGGCTTTGAAGTTTACATCTAGCGAAAACATGCTGCGGAAGATGTTATTATAGCTATATATGGATTGGAAGACAATTGGTTGACAAACATGGTAATAACACCATATGAATGCACTGTGTGGAGAACAATCAGGAACTTGTTTCGATTCATGCAATCCAGAATCAGGTTCAAGGTCGGAAATGGGTTGAATCTCTCCTTTTGGAATGATAACTGGATAGGGAAAACCTCCCTGAAACAACTTTACCCTGATCTTTACTCCCTTTGCCAAATATAACAGGCAAACAATTGCTGAAATGTGGACTGGCCAAGCATGGAATCTGCACTTTAGAAGGCATCTGAATGATTGGGAAATGGAGAGTACTTTTAATCCCCTCTTTTATCTACTTCACTCACCCCACCCTAATAATTCCATGATCTCCATCTACCGGTTCTGGTCTTCTTTAAAGAGAAGAGGCATCAGCAGATTCTCAATGTTGACTAGATGAACTAATGTTGATTACTTACTCTCTGGTCTAACCTTTTTTCGCTTTTAGATACACCTCCTTGTGATCTGATCATGTCATTTGAATTTTTTTTACTCCCTTACCTGCAATGTGACTCTTTTATCGAGTCAAAACACACAAATTTTTATTGAATAGTGACAATGAGATTCAATTTAGAACTTTTTGTTTTACCATGTTGAATAATGTAATTAGCTGGATCGCACATTGACTAAGATTGAAGTGTCCAATTGGTAAATCCGTTAGTTGACGTCTAAATGAAAAGTGGTGGCAATTTGTAAGCGATTGTGTATATTTGCCCTTTTTTTACTCCTCTGTCCCAATATAAGTTGCATATATTCTTTTTTTGTCTGTCCTAAAAAATGTTATACTTATTTAGAAATAATTGAACTTTAAATTTTTCCATTTTACTGTCAATAAGATGATTATAGTCATACAAATGTCTAGGATTTCTTCTGGACTCGAGTCTCAAAAATCTTTCTTTCACTCTTAAGCTTCATACCCAGTCAAATACTACCACATAAATTGTGACGGGGGAGTTCTATTTTTTCCTGAAGTAGTAGCTTCAATCACCTTTTCTCTGTAGGTATCAGACTGTATAGAGCAAGAATTTTGAAGTGACTGATGGGTGTTTTTGTTTTTTTCTTTTAGGAGCCAGGGGAATATGCTTGATAAGCTATAAGCTTAAACTTTCAACTACTTCATGATCTGATTTACAAGTTACACCTATTGAATTCTTTGTGTATTGAGCTTGTACTTATTTAGCTTCATTATGTTGTATAGTTGGGTGGAGTCCGGATGGTGAGTTTATTGCCATAACAAGGAAGAATTTGGTTTGCATTCTGACATCAAAGTTTGAGGAAAAGTTCAACATATTACTATCATTTAAGTCGCTGCTTGATGATTCTAATGTCAAATACATCATCAAAGGTATGTTATATTTTTGTGCTATTTGCATGTTATTTCAGGTATTTCAGTGAGTTTAAGTACAAATGAAATCTTTTCAAGTTTTAACTTTTGCATCCAATTCTTGTATAATGCTCTTGCTTCATATATTTCAGTAGTAAGCTTGCTATTATGTTGCTTTTTAGCTTCTTATATTTAAAAAGAATTAGGTATGAAACATCTGCGAGAAGATACAACTGAATACAGAGAATTCTTTCTGGTGGTTTAGGTTGCGAGATGAGCAATGACAGTTGTTCATCTGGAAACTATTTATTTTTGCTGAATAGGTATAATGTTTTTTGTAAGACATGTTTGAGGTTCTAGTTTCTCTAGATTTCTAGCTTTGTATATTGCCATGAAAACTTTTGGTCTAGGTGAGAGCTAACCTGTGTTCGTTTAAGGTTGTCTATTTATATGTTTAAAAGTTGGACTTGTTTGAAAAGAAAGAAATATCCTTTCTATCCATTGCTACCTCCATAAATACAAATCCAGAAATGGGCAGTTATTAATTGGAACTTCTGGGAGTTTTCTCTACATGCATGAAACACACTATTGTTGAAGAGCCCTACATTAGATGAAAATGGGATCGGTGATGGGTGTTCACCTTATATGGTCTTGGGCATTCCTCCCATCTTGAGCTAGCTTTTGGGGTTGAGTTAGGTCCAAAATCCATTTCTTCACATGGTATCAGGGCATGAGCCATATCAATTATCGTTCTTGATGTTGTATCCCCATATTAAATTGCCCACACTCGTTGAAGAGTCCCACATCCGATGAAAAAGGGATGGGTGGTCTCATTATATGGTCGTGGAAAATTTTCTCCTCTTGAGCTAGTATTTGGGTTTAGTTAGGCCGCCCAAGATTTATTCTTTGGACACATGTTTATCGGAAAAACCTTTATAGAAATAATAATTTAAATATATATTTTTTTGAAAAATGTTTGTAAAGAATGAATAATAATTGGGGCAATGCATAGACGTGTCAAATGGGGACTTACAAAGTATAGTTACTATAAAAAAGAACTAACAATAAGTAGTACAACACAATTTCTGGTTAAGCTCCTCCACCAAATAAAAAGTGGTTAAACTCCTAAATACGAAATTTCCACTGAGTTTAACCAGAAGCAAAAAAATGGTTTCAAAAGCATAGATGGGAAGCTGATAAAATCTAAAAAAAGGATAAGGTCATTTTCAGGGGATATATTGCTGCAACTATAAAGTTTCAAAAGGCAAAAATATTTCAGTCAACTGTTGGGAATTGAGATGCCATCAAAACATCTGAGATTCTTCTCTTTAAAAGACCAAAAAAATACAAGCTGTGGTCATCTATCAGGTCTTCCTGATGGGGCTATCAACTTCCTTCAGGCACCATCTTTCAATTGCCTGTTTGATAGTCTTGGGTTAAGGGGGAATTTAACTCCATAAACTGGGATTAAATGTTCCAAAGATCTGCGGAGATTGAGCAATGAAGGAATTAGTGGTTAATTGACTCCTAACTGTTCTGACATAAGTAACCCCTGTGAACCAACTGAAACTTCCTCTTGCAAAGGTCAAGATAACATTTCTGAGTGTTGACCATGAGAAACAAGTGACTTTGATTGACAACTTAGTGGGTGTTTGGAATATTTCTCCTTTTACAAATGCTCTCGGGCATGGTTTCTAAAAAGAAAGTTTAGGAGTTCCCTCAGGGCTTCTGAAGTTCTCTCCGGTGGTCTTTCACCATCCGATTTTTGCAGCTTTTCACTTTCTCTATCTTCTCCTCCATCTTTTTCTTTCTCCAAGATGGAAAACAAGATTTTCTTTCGAATGGGAGGGAAATCTTATGACCTCACAATGTCCTACTCTACATCACAAGAATGGTCTGGCTTTGTGGATAGTAATAGACTCTCAATGAGAAGGATGATCTAACAAGGATACACTTACATGGCTATGCAAGAGATTTCGTGAAGCTTCTATCAACAGAGGGAAGAGCTTTAAATCATGGAGATGTACAGATATTTCTACCTACATTTATTGCACATGAAGTTCAATAAAATGCTAGATTTATTTCAATCATAGTAGTCAGAGGACCTGGCAAGTAAGTTGTTATTATTCCAAAAAAACAAATACAATGAAGGGTGGGGGAGACTTAGAGACAAAATAGAGCTATTTCTTAATGAAAAATCAAATTCAAGAGGTGCATCTATCACTTGAGGAGTCTGGCTAAATAAACCCTTCACTGGAAACACAAATTACAAAGAGGCTATTACTAGAAGTAAATGGAATCAGCAGATTGAAGACGCGCCTTTGATGAAGGAAAGTCCACAGGAGGAAAATGCTTGGTTATGCCGATGTTTAGTGGGAAGATTCACAAGCGGTGAAAAGGCCCCCTATCTGGAGTGATGTGAGGAGATGGGCAGGCAAATCTGGAAAGGAATCCCCAATCTATAAGTGTATGATATGAAAGGATTTCTTTTCCTGTTCGAATTCCAATCGAGAAGAGACTCAGAGCATATCCTCATGGCTGATTGGAGGAGACAAGGCCAAACCCTGAATCTTGAATGGTGGTCGCCGACGATAGATGCGCTGCTGGAATCCTTCAAATTCGAGTGGTTCTGGATCAGATTATTGGGCTTTCCTTTGCAGTTATGGAACCTTATGGCGATGAAAGAGATAAGGGACGGATGTGGATGTTGGCTGGAAAAATGGAGAAACTGAGCTAAAAAGATCATCTCAGATGAGCTCAGATCAGGGTAAGGGGACTGTGGGAGAGATGTCCAACGAAAATTAAAATGACCAATGGAGATTGTATATACTTGCTTCCAATGGTGTGAGCTGCCGACGCTCTACCGAAAGAAAGAGGAGGAGAGTTTGAACTAAAAAAGAGAGATGGAAGTGGGGTTAAGATCTTTTCACAGTTCTAACCGAAGGAAAATTACTTTACACAAAAATAGGGGATCTGCAAAAGGGGAAAATATATCTTATATCAATATATCCAGGAAAGAGGAAATGAATAGCTAGCAACAGTAGGCATGTGCCTGGGCATGAGTGTTTTTCGAATTTTTAGGACCCCACTGATGGGACCCCGTGACTTTACACATGGTGTAGCATCGTGTCATCTTTTCAGTGACTACTTTTTCATATTTGTCATGTGTAGCACCGTGTCATCTTTCTACTGATTACTTTCTCATATTCGATTTGTGTAGCACCGTGCATCTCTCTGAACTATTTCTCATATTCAATTTGTGTAGTACTGTGAATTTTTTGAACTACTTTCTCATATATGAGTTACATAGCACTTTGTGGCTTTTTGGTGACTCAGATTTGATTTGCGTAGTTCCATGTGCCTATTTGATGACTCATCAAATCTAATTTGCGTAGGATCGTGCCATCATTCTGACCTTGCCCATATAATTTTGCATTTTAATAGGGTTGTGCCGTCATTTCAACTCTACCCATATAATTCTCTTTCTCGGTAGGGTCGTGTTCTCATTCCGACTTTATTCGTATAATTTTATTTCTCAATTCAGGACCACTTTCAACCATCAAATTTAATAATCACAAGCAAGTTTCGACCAGTTTTAAAGTGACTTTCTTAGAGCAATTTTGAGATGATCCATATTGTCATTCTCCATTGACCTTTTGATCAGTTGAACATTAAGAATGCTTTTTTCCGTGATCATCTCTAGGAAGAAATCTAAATGGAGAAACCATCTGATATTGTTGCTCAGTGGAAGTTTGGTAACCTTGAATGTCATTTGGTACCCTTGTATGTTGTGTGTGTGAGTCACTCTGTGGTATGAATCATTCTTCTGAGCTTGGTTTGGGAAGTTCAACATT
>JAOTQR010000045.1:6185258-6201337 GCA_025774065.1 Solanum ossicruentum | reverse complement strand
GAATAGGAATAGGAATAACAATAGTATATAGAATCCTACTTGGAAAAGGATTGTATTATAGTATCCTAGTTGGAAAAAGAGTAATATAATATCAATAAATAGGGTGTCAATGTAATAATATAGACACAAGTCAAAAATATTTTTCTCTCATATTTCTCACAAAAACCAAGGTAAAACTGGACAATTCTCAGTAGTAGATGATGATTTTAGCTGGTATCTTAGTGCAGTATACGCAAGTTGCAATTTGCAATAGAGTAAATAGGAGAGCACTATGGCAAGAGCTGCTAGGGATGAAGCATAACATAATTGGCCTTGGATAGTGTGTGGTGACTTCAATGTCACTAGATATCCATTGAGAGAACAAATTGTCACAGATTGACTGGTGCTATGACATAATTCTCCTCTTAAACAACAACATACCCAGTGAAATCCCACAAGTGGGGTTTGGGGAGGATAAAATGTACGTTGACTTTATCACTACCTCGTAGAAATAGAGAGACTGTTTTTGAATGACTCTAATCTCAAAAAATCATCCCCAACAGCAGAAAATACTAGATATGAAACAATGACTAGAGTGGACATCAAACAAAAATTTGTAAAGACAATAAAAATAACAAAGTAAATGGTGGATAATAACATCACAGTATATAATGACACTAGTACCTTTACTAACCTACTATCGCAAGGCCCGACATCATCCTACCCCTACTAGTTGTCTAACCTTCTACCCTAATATGCAACCTCCACTCCTTTCTATATAAGATCATGTCCTCGGTGATACGAAACTGCGGCATATCCTATCTAATCATCTCCCCAATTCTTTTTCGGTCTATCTCTACCCCTCTGATTAACCCCTAAATCCAACCTGTTGCACCTCCTAACAGGAGCATCAACACTTCTTCTCTGCACATACCCATGGTTTCTTAACTCTGTATCAACTTTCACAAAAGAACCATCTGGAGCATAACTGTCTTCCCCTTTTCATTAGGTTGTTGGTTGTCCTGAGTCAGAAATACTTGTCTTGCAACTAGTCAAGTGATACATTCCACCTTATGTGGTATCTTCTCTTTCAAGATCATCTTCCAAGGACACAATTCCTTGGTTTGAGTTGAGATACCCAATAACTTGTAGGCTGATTCACCTTGAACTTGCCATCTTTGTCCATCTTCCATAACAATGTGAGGATCACAGGTGAGGTTCTTAGATTGCTCTAAGGTATTGTAGAATTGAGTCATTCTCTCCACTTCCTAGTCATTGAGGAATCTTCTGAAGGACAGATTCCAGCCTTGTGCATTTCTGACTTTTGCAATTTTAGCCAGTTTTTGTTGATTGAGGTTGTACATGTTTGGGAACTGTTACCTCAGAGGTGTTTGTTCCACACATATATCATCCCAGAACAAGGTCTTTCTACAGTTTTCTACACTGATAATAGAGTTACCCCACGTTCTTGGCCACTAATTTCTAATAGTTAGCTAGACCCACACTATAAGGAATTTTAAATTCATTGGTACTATACTCTCCATTTGAGTATCATTGATTTAATAGTTTTCCTGTTAGCTGCTTCTTTGATCCCCCATGCGTTCCAACTTAAAAATTTGATTTTCATCTGAAAAAAGCTTTGTAATGCTTGCCAGTACTCATTGCCTTATTGCTATCTGAATTCAGTCCCCACATAATCTTTGTAATTCTTGTGATTGCTTTTTTTTTTCCCTTTTGAACTTTTTGGTGGATGATTTTTGATTATGATTTTTCTCATGTCTTTCCTTTTTCCATGCCCAAGAGTATCCATAAAATTTCATGCTCAAAACCCACTACTTTGATACTTGGTTCACCTTGAGGTTTCAATGATTGTAGGAGAGCTAATTTTTGCATGCTTGAAGAGCCCAAGTCATGCCATGACACGGATATAATGTTACAAGAGGAGACTCTTATCTCTGAACTACTCACTATATCGAATTGATTCAGGAGTAACTATTTGGGATAACTTCGATCCTCAGCTTTGTCATTTGCATTTGATGGGTAATCTAGAGAGAAATCACTTGTCCTTTGCTCCTATAAGCAACCCTTCTACAACTTCTATTTCTGTTGAGAGTGGGTCAAATTTTTTCTATATAGGTCTGAGAGTTTTTTTGAAACATATAGTATGTTTTATACAAACAGTAAGACTATATAACAATAACGATATACCCAGTGAAATTCCACAAGTGTGGTCTGGGGAGGGTAGAATGTACTCGAACCTTACCACTGCCCCGTGGGGGTAGAGAGGCTATTTTTGAAATATCCTCGGCTCACATGTAGCTATTCGAGATATAACGAAGAAAATATAGCACATCACAACAAAACAGTGCAAAGTCTACCAGAAGAGAGCAACAACACTAAAATAGTGCAGCAACTGGAGCAAAATAAATAGACTAGGATAAATTGTTGAAAACAATAATAAGCACTGATGGATATAAAAAAACAAGAACTACAATAATGCAACTAGTATACTAGCAAGCTAAGTTGCTCGGACTCTTCACTTTTGGTGCCGCACCTGTGTCGACACGACATGGGTGTGGGTGTGGGTGTGGGATCCGTGTCTGATATTGTCAACCGATTTCGGGTACTTTGACCAAAATCGATGGGGAAAGTTCGGATGGTTTTGATTATTTTTAGAATCAATTCAAAAAGCTAAGGAGCAATTGAAGAAAATTGTATACCTTTTGTATAAAAATTTCTCTGTCACACCTTTTTCTTTAATCTCCTTCCTGGATTCTCTTCAAGTTTTCCACATAATATCTCTTAATATGGGTTTTATCACTTTATTTTTAGATATTTTGATTGAATCCCCGCACCCGTATCCATACATGGATCCATATCCCCGAGTCTTAAAGATTAGATCATGAAGGATCCGACCTCTGGATTTGCACCCATATCGGACACCCGTACCCGAGTCCGAGCAACTTAGCTGGCAAACACCAACTTTCCTAAGCAAGACAACACTACACTACCTTCTAACATTCTATCCTAGTACGTGTCCTCCACACTTTCCTAAGGCTATATCCTCGGTAATCTGAAGCAACATCACATATTGTTTATCATCTCTCCCCAATACTTTTTCAATATATCCCTGCTTCTCTGTGTACCCTCTATAACCAACCTTTCTCACCTTCTCACTGGTGCATCCACTCATCTTCTCTTCACATGTCCAAACTATCTCAGTCTCACTTCTCCCATCTTATCCACCACAGATGCTACTTCCACTTTATTTCGCATATCTTCATTTCTTATCTTGTCGCTCTTAGTATGATGGCACATGTATTTTAGTGTCCTTATCTTCATAACATGCATTTGCTGAACATGAGGGCTCTTGATTGACTAGCGCTCCGCTCCATACAATAACGTCGCCCAATTCACCACTCTATAAAACTTATCTTTGAGTTTTGATGCTACCTTTTATCACACAAGACTCTAGAGGTAAGCCTCTACTTCATCAACACCGCTCCAATACAAGGTGTGATATCCTCATCAATGTCTCCACTTCCCTGAATTACACATCGAAGGTACTTGAATCTGTCTTTCTAGTGGATATTTTGTGTTTCAAGCCTCACATGCATGCCTTCTTGATGCCTTGCCTCACTAAATTTACACCACATACTTTGTCTTGCCCTGCTCAACCTGAACCTTTTACTCTCCAAAGTTTGTCCATACCTCTAGTTTAACATTAACTCCATTGCGCGTCTACAATCAGTACTATGTCATCCACAAATAACTTATATCAAAGCATCACATCTTGAATGTCTCACGTCAATTCATTTACTGCCAAGGCAAATGGGAACGGACTAAGAATTGATCCTTGATGTAGCCCCATCTCTACGGGCAGTGCTCCTATTCGCCTCCCGTTGTTCTTACCTGCATTTTAGTTCGCCGTATTTCTTACCTGCATTTCAGTTCGCCGTATTTCCCCTAATATAATCGACCTATACACCTCTTGCCTCCTGGGATTACTACAAGACATCCCTCGGACTTTGTCTTAAGCTTTCTCCGGGTCAATGAATACCATATTTAACTCTTTTCTTTTCATGATACTTCTCCATTAGTCTCCTCACTAGATGGATGACTTCTGTGGTTGATCGCCCTAACATGAATTCAAATTGATTCTCGAAAACAAACTTGCTTTCTCATCCTCATCTCCACTATTCTCTCCCAAACTTTCGTAGTAAGACTATAGAAAGATGTACAATCATCCATAATTACAGGACTGTAAAAAGACCAGACTTACATCTCCTCTATCGCGTACAAGGAGTCTAAAACATAAAAATGAATCATGATTTTTGTATGTGTTCCTTTACATCAAAAATACAAAAGTACCAAACCCTTCAACTTTATCTTCTGGATATGACTTGATTTATCTTCGAAGCATCTTTTTTTCCTTTCGTCCCACATTATCCACCAATAGGATGGAATGACCTTCCATCTCTCCTTCTGGTTTGAGTTGGCCCCTTGTCTGTTCCAACTTACTAGAACATCTACAATATTCCTTGGCTTAGCCCAACTTATTCCCTTGAGGCTGAGAAACATTCTTCATAATTGTGAAGTCACTTTGCCATGCAAAAAGAGATGTGGAATAGTCTCTGACTCCTCTCCAAAAAAAGAACATTCAGAATCGACATGATACTGCGGATTTGGACTCCTGATAAAATTTCCCCTGTTTTTAAATCTGGATGTTGGGCCTGTATTGTAATAAGCCTGGTCCATCTTGCGACCCATATCTTTGGCAACCTCTTTTCCCTTCTCCTTTTCAACCCTTTTATCTCATGCAGGCGGGAGACCTCAGTTCACAGGTTGTCCCCCTTTAATTCCATTTGAACTAAAGTAGCTTCATTGGCTGTTGACTGGGTTTATGTATCGTAGCCTTTTCCTTTGCCCCTTTTGACTGGATCGTTGTTGCGATGTACGATGCAACTTTCAGTCGTTTTGCCACTATCTTGTCTCTGGCCACTGCATTATCATCATCAGTGTTGGCGATTAGAACAAATTGGTCCTCCAGAATCAGATCTTTGTAGTTCAAGCTCCCCATCTTCAAGTCAGACGTTGCAGGGGATTTTGCGGCCTATTTTGGACACAAATTCGAGCCCAATAATAGTGAATTCTGTGCCATGTGTCTTCGTCAATATTATAAAGTCACCACACTGGTCTCTGCTATGACAGAAAGATCTCTGTCCAGCCATGTCCGTAAGCCGAAACTGTAATCCATCTAGAACTTGTTTGAGCACCATTCCTGGGAAAGATGTCTCCCATTCCAGAGGCAGTCCCGCGCTAAGATGCGAGCTACCTCCTCTGGATGGGAGTTCAAAGAGAAACCTGTTGTAAGTCATGGGGTTGATCTTCAGTTTGCCGTCACTTGCCAGTGTGATCCATTTGTGAATGATTTCAATATTAGAGTTGGAGTGGAAGGGATCACTAAAACATCCTACCAAACATTTGTTTAAGAGATTGCTGTAGGCGCTTCCGCTTCCTCTTGATGCAATGACCATTTGGAGATTTCACAAGAAGTTTCAACTTTGTGAATCTGACATAGCTCTAAAAGTTTTGATATACCCTGTATATGTATAATTGCTCCCCCCACCCCACCCAACCACAATCACCACAACCCAAATCGTCTATATAGATTCCCATACCCCCGTGAAGCTTGTTGCATTTGCTCACACACCCATCTCAACTTATCTTCATCAATCCTAACTTGAAAATCTTCTTCATAATCAATCCACAAAAACCTTCTATCAATACTCTCACTATCTTCTATAGGTTCAAATGATTTTTCCCCGGAAATGAAGAAGGATTTTCTCCCCATAAGATGTTTTTTTTTTGGGGGGGGGGGGAGGAGGAATTCCAATAAAGAAACGTCTGGAAAAGGAGGTCTGCTAACCTAGGAAGTAGGAAAGAGAAATATTTGGGAGAGCACCTAAGGATGTGGCCTAGTCATCAATGAAATGGTTGAGAACCATGACGTCTCAAGTTCAAATTCCAACGAAGACAAAAAAAACTATGTGATTTCTTCCTCTGTCCTAGCCTTAGTGGATGGAGTTGCCTTGTAACTGATATTGGTGGGAGGTGATGGGTATCTCATGGAATTAGTCGAGGTGCGTGCAAGTTGGTCTGGACACCATGGTTATCAAAAAAATTTCGGAAAAGTGCCTGGGAGCATTTATCTTAACTATCTCTGCTGATTCATTTGCAATAGTCTTTCTGTCAAGAAAAGCACAAGAATTTGTTATGGTTACAATGTTGTTGCTTTCATCAGTACAGACTTTTAGCCTATAGCTTATGGTATCATATCACTATGTTCTTCATTGATGCTGATGCATTTCCTTGTTTATTGGAATTTATGTATCTTCTACAAATCTTGGCAAATATAAAGTCATAGGTTTTGTGAAAAGGGTATTTGTTTTATAATAGAAAGATGATAATTGATAACCTTCGGAATCAAGTCATGCAGATTGAGCCTCTATGTTAATTATAGTGAAGGTTTCTTACTATTACTGTATTATTATTTGCAATCTGTTCAATCTCATGTATTTTGATGGAGCAAATGCAAAGAAATATTTGATGACAGTGTCACTAAAATGCTGAAAAGGTATCACTGCTCTGATGATCATTTAGAAAATACTCTCTACTGGAAGAGATAAATTTTCTGAAGAATTTGTAACTATATAGTTCTTTGTTCTCAAGAGCACATATCCAGTTTGCTGCTTGCAAGATTAAACTTGCTTCTTTTTTTTTTTTTTTTTTTTTTTAAAACCAGTGCATGTATTGTAACATATCTTCTTGAAGGTTTCTTTGATTCTTTGGTAAAGGATTCCTCATCTTGATTTAGTTCTTTATATTTTCATCTACAAAGAAGTGGAGGAATAGTAATTGCTGCAGTGAAAATAGCTTAGAGGAATCATAAGCATCATCCTTTACTACTGGGCTTTTTTGGGCAAAAAAAAAGAAGAGTTTTTTGGGTAAAGAAGACATTCATAGAATTTAATTATTAAATGTGGAGTAAACTTACAAAATCTAAAGAAGGGAAGATTAGACAAATAACTAAAATTTTGCAATAGCTAATGAGTATGCTAAAATAGTCTAAATAAGGGAGGTGACTGGAGTATTTTAAATCAAAAAGTAGGTTAGTTCTATTACAACAACAACAACAACATCTTGTATTGGGGTAATGTTGTTGTTAGTTCTATTGATGTTCTAAAATCTTGTACGATTTATGCTGTTATAATGTTTATTATATAAATAAAGATATCTTGTAATAATGATAATTAAATTAAGAATTTGAATTCTAATTATAATTAGATAATACTTATCTCTCATGATGGTTTGTTACTTCTGTATCGTTCATAATTAGATTAATACTTTTGTGATAAATTATATTATTTTTCCTGTACTGTCTGCCATGTTTTGATTTTTGCTATTTGTAATGTCTTTTCACTCTTTTGTATTTTGTTTATAGAATTAACCTTTTGGGGGTTTATGCCTTGCCCCTTAGGGCTTATGCCACATGCATGATTGGTATGACATCTCCCAAAGTCTCAGCTTGATAACTTCAAACTGACATGTTGAAAATAGTTGAAAAGCCTCAGCTTCTTAGGTTTTATTTCTCGTTTAAAAATTGCACCTGATGAGTAGTTTTATTTTTCTTGGTTTTTGCTAATGAATTTCAGCCAATTTAGCATCAGTTAGTCAACTTTTCAATCCATTAACCTATCTGTAGATGTATTATACGTTAACTGACTGTTGTTTCAATTAGTGGATGTTGTCAGATGGATCCGTCCTGATTGTATAATAATTGGGTGTCTTCGAGTTAATGATGACAATGAAGAAGAGGACAATTATGCGGTGCAAGTCATTACAAGTGAGAATGGAAGAATAACTAATGTAAGTGGATGATTAATTGGACTTACTGTTGTATTTCCTTGTTCATATTTTGATATACATTTGTAAGTAGAAGAGTCTGTTATATTATGTGTCTGACCTGTGGTACATTTTTAGAAATCTATGTGGGAGATTTATGAAACTCTCTCTTATGTGATTGGCTAGATGAGTACCTATTTTTTTGGAGAAGGCTAGACGAGTACCTATAAGAAAAAAAGTAATTGGCTAGATGAGCTTTTTCCTAGGAGTCCTGTTGTAGTGTCAACTTGGGGTGATACAGTGAAGAAGGCCATTGTGCAGTGTGTTTGCTGCTGTGGCTTGAGATAGGCAAGCAAAGATGTCTTTGGAGTAGGGCATGTCCTATTTTCTGCTCAACACTTGGGTTCTAGTTTTTTAATGCCTTGATGATGTTGTTATTATATTTGTTCTTTAGCTGTGTGCTGATGGAGGAGTTTTATATAATAAAATTTGGTAGTAAACATCACGTTAGTTCCTGACAGAGGCACTGATCTGTCCAAGACTTGATGGACAGTGCTACCCTGTATCTGTTTTGGTGGGAAGTAGCAGGTACACCGTGAAACTAGTTGGGGTGCATACAGGCTGGCTATATTGCCTGGACTCTTCTAAAGTGTCAGCGGGTCTGATTAGCCAAAAATAGTGTATTCTCGGAGAATCCGACACGGGCGCGGCAGTGAAAGTGGAGAGTCCGTGCAACTTAGTAGGATGGCCTAGACATTATGGTATAGAATAAGGGTAGTAGTTCCATGATTTATTTACTTTTGAAATTGTACTTGTTCTCCTCCATCAATTCACAACACTTCATTTTAGATAAATTTGAGCAATTTGGAGAGAATGGTGAGCATTATAGAGCTCTCAAAAAATTCTGAAAATCTCAAGGTTATATGTTATGTTAGTTCAAACATGAAATGACATTTTCCTACACCAGACATTAGTTGTCCTAGAAAATCCTGGCACAGCTGTGGCCTTTTCCTGGCATGATTCAGGTTCAAATATGTCTATTGTTGAAACGGAAATGTTACAACGTCAGATCATGTTCACCTAAAACTTTAGTTTATGATCATTCTTCATGAGCTTTTTTTGTAGTATTGCCCAGCTATACTGAGACGGTGTTTAAAAGCAAAAAAGTTTGACAAATGAAGCAAGAACAAAGAGAAAATAGGAAGCTAAAGTAGGATTTCAGCCGCCCCCTTAAAAAGATACATAAGAAAAAGAACATACGAAGTTCTTAATTGTTTAGAAGAGCAAGAAAGTTCCACATGCAGCCACAATGGGGAATTAGTTCACATGCAGCCACAATGGGGGATTTATCTGCAGCATTTTAGGTTCGAAGATCAGGCACTAGGCGATGACCCTGACAATCGAGACCATGTGGTGTTGATGCTCTTAATCTCCACCCTCAAGTGCTACTGTAGTTGATAGAAAATACTCTAGAGGGAGTTTATGATTAATATTTGTTTCCTTCAGGCAAAACCACATATCTTGATCTGGTGACAATTTCTGTCAGAGTGAAGGGGTTGTATTTTAATGTTGAGATTTGTTTCCTCTAGGCTTTGATTGAATTGTTAGAATGATCTCTTATGCTTGTACCATTGGCAATTTGTTACATGCGTACTTGCTATGTCTCTTTTTTCCAGTTAATTTATTTTTTTCCATTTGCAGCCTTCAGCTAAGCCAGTTGTGAGGTCCTTCAGGGAGGTATTTCTTGACTTCCGTTATGATGCAGTTCCTTCATGTAGTGGACCTCATCTCTTCTCAAGCTATTTGGATCAATAGTACGTATCGTTATTTTGCCTTTATGATAGGTTTTCTGCATCCGGATTTTATTGAAGTGTGCATTTCAAATTTCACTTTCCAGTGTATTTTGTTGTTCGCTGAGTAACGTAGATCACTTTTCAATTTTCTTTTCAATTCACAGTGTTTATACTCAGTTACCTCAACTTTTATAAATGTTATCTTATACTTGAATTTCACTTTCCAGTGTCTTCTGTTGATTGCTGAGTAATGTATCACTTTTCAATTTTCTTTTCGACCTTCTTTTAAGGGGATTCATGATCAAGTCTTCTTTGCTATTCAATTACAGTCAGCTGGCATTTGTTGCGAATAGGAAGAATTTTGATCAGCACATTTCACTGTTTGGATGGTCAGTTGGTGATACAAAGAATGAAGCTGCAATTATTGAAATTTTGAACGATAATTGGTCTCCGAAGATTGAGGCTCAAGGTGATCTAAGCTTTCTTTCAGTTCCACCTTATCTTGCCTAAGCCTGCTTTGTGATGCTTGGCAAAATCCGTTTGCTTCTCTTTATACAAGTTTTCCTAAAACAATACAATATTTTGTGTTGGTTTCAGACAGTGGTGATGATATCTTGATATTGGGACTTGCCATCGAGAAAGTTTCCCAAAATGGGGAAATTAAACTATTGCTTGGTGAAGAAGAAAAAGAAGTTTCACCATGTTGCCTTCTCCTTTGTCTTACCAATGATGGAAGGCTTTCCATTTTCCATTTTGCTAGGTAATTCCAGCTATTTGAACCTAGATGAGGTTATTTTTCAGCGCTTTGAACTGTTTTATATGCCTGACATTGTCCATCTTTTCTGAATGTTAATATCTTTGTAGCGCTACTGCTGCTTCAGTATCACCCCAATCTACTGAGTTTGAAGAGAAAAATGATACTTCTATTGTCGCGTCATCACAAGATTTGCCAGTTGAATCATCCAGTGCTAGGAAGCAAATCAACCAAGTTAATTCACTGCAACCCCATGAAATAGACAGCGGTCATAAAATTCTTTCCACAAGTTCTCAGTCATCTGCTGCCGAGAAATTTAGCTCAGAAGAAGTGATTAAAACCACAAATCAGGTAAGTGGACCTCTCTCATTAGTGGGAAAGCTATAAGCAGCAAGAAGCAAGGATGTCTTCTTTGATAATTAATCTTGGGCAGAGTAAACATTCTTTAACTTTTTGCAGAATCAAGGTGCAAATTTGGAGCAGTCTGCATCCAAAATATTTGTGCCCGTGGATGCTGGAGGTGTGAATAATTTTGGAATACAAGAAACTGAAAAAGTAGCTGAAGCTAAACCTGGTACAATTTGTTTCTCAGGAAGTTCCTTAGGTAATTTTTCCATCCGTTCAATTGGGCCAAGTTCTGGAACTTGCGGTGTCATGGAGTTACCTGTAAAGACAATGTCAACAGGTTTTTCTACTGCTTCATCACACTCGAGCAAACTTCACATTTCTTCAAAAAGTGATGAAACACTCTCATCCACACCATTCAGTGGTGTTCCAAGAAGACATTTTGATTCTTCTGATAAAAATTCTTCTAGTGCAATTGAGAAAGCTGGAACTTCAGTATCAATTGGTTCTTACAAGCAAAGAGCCATGGCGGGAGCAGGGAGTACTGAATCATTACCTGCTTTTCCGGGCTCAAGGTTGCAATCACAGAAAGGTTTTCAGTCTGAGCCTTCGAAGCCTCAGTTTACCTGGGAGACTTGTGAGGGAATTCCATTAAAGCAGTTCCACGATGTAAGTTTTATCTTGGATGAAATATAAAGGCAATGTGCTTGCGTCTGTGTCTGTGTATCCTGTATCAACATATCAACATGCTCTTTATTTCTTCAGGTTCTTTTTCATGTATCATCATTTGTGGTTGGAATCTTAAATGCATTCTTTCATCTATTCTGGGAAGTCTCCTGCCTGACCCCCTGTTTTTAGTCAGGTCCTTTTGGTATGATAGGAATTGTTAATTTCTCAACTTTTAGCAGTAAGCTACTTTCCTCAATTTTTGCCAATATAGTTGAACTAATTGGTTATGCATTATTGGAATGATTAATATATTCCTAATTGAACCTGGATTGGATATTCATATATGCTAGCATATGATCCTCCTTTGATTAATTTGCATCTTCCCAATTTTGTGTTTTTTAATTAGGAGAATTTAATGATATATCATGTGTAGTTTCTCAGATTTACATGGTCGGATGCATTTTTTAAATACATTGGGTATGTTGCTGTTGTTGATTTGATGAGTATACTTGAAATGGCTTATTTTTATGAAGTAGTTTGTCTGCCACTTTTATACAAGGTATTGGAACGTGCTTAATCATGTCATATTCTTGATTTCCCTCAAGGTTGAAGATATGGCCAGGAAATTGGATAGTCTTCTAGAAGGTATAGAAGGTGAAGGTGGGTTTAGAGATGCTTCCATCAGTGCTCACAGGAGTTCAGTTTTGGCAGTGGAGGAAGGTATAGAGAGTGTTTCAGAGAAATGCAGGATATGGAGGGTAAGCTTTCATATTCATCCTCTATCTCATCTGATATCTGGTATGATGCTATGTGTCTTAATGCCACTCCTTGCTATTCTCCCTGGCTTGCTGGTTTTTCCTGTAATTCTCCTTTATTATTTTTTTTTCATGACCAACTTGTTGGAGGTTTATTCACTTAACATATAGCTTTTTTGCTAATCTTGCTATTAGTTGCATACATCTCAAAAATCAAGTACTTAATCCAATAAAATATAATCATGAAGGTCCTAAACTGGCTTGAACCTGGAACTCTGGCATAAGATCAGTTGAAGGCCCTGCTACTGTTGCTTTGTTGTAGTTGATAATCTTGTTTGCTTCTAATTTCTATCCACACTTGGAACCTTGTTTCATGAAAATTCTGTTGTTGCCTAGTTGGCAAAAGTTGATGCTAGGTTGAAGGTGCTTGTTGTTCATGCCTTATTATTGCTATTGAAAGCTTGGTTAGATAAAAATAGTGGACTCTGTACATTGGCAGTCTAGATATGTCATTTTCTGAATTTGGAAAAATTTCCTCAAAGGTGTTTTGCTCACAGAAATCAGAAACTCTAAAGATTCTGCTAAAAGTGTTTTGCTCACAGAAACTGGAATCTTTAAAGGTTCTGTTAATGTACCGTTGAAAATCTCTTTTAACTAGTTGCAAAATCTGTACTAATAAGCTTGCCTTATTGACTCCCAAGGGTATTCGATCAATGATTGGTCCTCATTTTGGACATTTAGTTTTTGGTAGAACATAACACTATATAAATAGCAGAATTATAACTTGTACCAATAACCAATGTCCAAATTGAAATGTATTGAACATTCTTCAAAGAAATTATGGTAATAAAAAATTAGTGCCAGATATAAAATAATAAACAAGTCATGTTTTTGGGAGAAAAAGAGCACTTTGTATTGTTGCAAAGGAAGTGAATAAGTCACAAATTGTTGAGGACTTCTGCTTTTATCAATATGTTGTGAAAATTCTCTTGATATTGTGGTTATGCATCTCCCTTCCCTCTCAATAGAAGTTTCTCTTCTTACTCTACTTCCTCCTTGGGTGTTTTCTTTTCCCTTGTTATTCTCCCTAACAAAGGAAGTGAATAAGTCACAAATTGTTGAGGACTACTGCTTTTATCAATATGTTGTGAAAATTCTCTTGATATTGTGGTTATGCATCTCCCTTCCCTCTCAATAGAAGTTTATCTCTTCTTACGCTACTTCCTCCTTGGGTGTTTTCTTTTCCCTTGTTATTCTCCCTAATAGTCTCTAAAACAGGAAAAAAAGGGAGTATGTGAGAAGAATTTTGAAGTCCATAAAACCAAGTTTGAGATCCTGTGGTGAATGATCTTATTTCAAACTCTTCTTTCTTCTTCGTTTTTCTTTTTTAGCAAGAAAGAGGGAAATATTCTGGAATGCATCTTCTTGTTATTTGAGTTTAGTGCTTTGTCAATCAGCATGTTCTAGTCATTGTCCATGTTGTTAGCAGAATCTTTGTCAATTGGAGAAAGTTTCAGGAGCCTCTATGCAATGAATGGATGGATTGTCTGTGTATTTTCGCTTCCTAACAGAACTACAGCTGCATGAATTTAAGAATTATTCCTTCTTCTAATTGCAGGCAGTAATGGATAAGCAACTTGGGGAGGTCCAGCTTCTCCTTGATAAGACAATACAAGGTATATCGTGGATCCTGTCCACTAAATTAAATAAGCTGACGTGTTATTCCCATGATTTCCTATATATTATTCATCATTTATTTGAATGTAGACATCATAATTACGACAAAAAATTGATGAAGCAAAGCTTTAACAAGACAAATGAATAAAACGTGCTTCTTACTCCTATTGTGTGTTCAATCATTCCAAGATCTGGAAATGAAGTGTTACACATCTAAAAAGTTGTGTATTGTCATCTTTACATTTCAATTTACCCCTCAAAAAGTTAGGGAATCGCTTTTTTATGCGGACTTTCTTCTAGCTTCATGCCATGTCCATGATTGAGTGGAGAGAAGCTAAGTTGCTCGGACTCGGTTGTGGATGTCCGATATTATTGCGGATCTAGAGGTCGGATCTTTCATGATCTAAACTTTGAGATTTAAGGGTATGGATCTAGGTACGTAAGAAGGTGCAGGAATTCGGCTAAAAATAATTCAACTAAAATAGAGTTATATGACTAAATTGTGAGACGTTACATGGAAAATACAAGGTATTCCGAGAAACAATATTGATCAAGAGGAGAATCCCATAAGGTGATAAAAGGAAAAGGACTGACAAAGAAATTTCTATTTACATGCTATCCCAATTTCTTCAATTTGGCCATGGTTTTTGTTTCGCCATGACGAAATCTTGGATATTATACTAAGAATGGAGGAAAAGAGGAAAGCTCAGATTCTTGAACAGGGGAAGAAGTCTGGAGACATGAAAAAGGGGAAAAGCAAAACAACAAATGAGCTGAAAGAACTTGCTTGGGATCTCCAAGATGGAAGTGGAAAGAAAGACAGACAGGTATCACAAGGCTCATTCAAGTTGAGGGTTAAAATACTCAATTGGAATATAAAGGGTCTCAATAATAAAGATAAGAGAAGCACTTTGAGATCTCTTATCTAAAAGTGGGGAGCAGACATTATTTGTTTACAGGAAACCAAAATAGAGTCTTGGAATCTATCTCTAATCAGACGAATATGGGGGAATAGATTGCTTTCCTGTGCAGAAGTCAAAGCAATTGGCACCAAAGGTGGGATATGAACTTTATGGGACAAAAGAGCTTGAAGTTGTGTTGAGTCAGAGGTATGGGCCTTCTCCCAATCATGTAGATTTGAGAGCACCTTGAAGGCTTAAAATGGGTTTTCACCGGAGTATATGGACCTCATACCAATCCAGAAAGGGAGGACCTCTGGTTGGAGTTAGCATCAATCAAGGGACTGTGGTCTGATTTGTGGGTCATAGAAGGAGGCTTCAACTTATGTAGATTCGAGGGTGAAAGGATAGATTGTAGTGGAAGATCCAGAGCTATGCATGGATTCTCCGATACCATTTTGGACCTTGAACTGATTGATCCTCCTCTCCAAGGAGCACAGTGCACATGGTCAAGAGGGGAGGAGACATTCCAAGCCTTGAGAATTGATAGGTTCCTTTATCAAAATGGAGTGCAATATTCATGGTTATCAGACAATACACAGTGCCTAGATAATTTCAGATCATAAACCCATCATCCTGGAAAAGGAGATTGAGAGGCATCGCCATCCTACTTCAAATTTGAGAACATATGGCTTGCTTCATTGACATGATACAAGGATGGTGGCATTCCGTCATTATATAGGGCACCTCAGACTTTTTGTTGCTGCAGAAACTCAGAAACCTAAAAAAAGATGGAGATGTATGGGAATATTGAAACACAAAAAACCAAGGATCTTTTAGAGCTGGAGAAGTTGGATCAACTAGCTAAACTCTGAACCCTTTCAACTCAAGAGACAACTCAAGAGAAAGCGGAGTCCTTGAATCTGAAACTGCAGCTACAAATTTAGCTAAAGAGATTTCATAGAAGCAAAAATCTAGATGCATGTGGCTTAAAGTGGGGGATAAAAACACAATATTCTTCCTGAGAATGGCCAATTCACATTGAAGGGGTAACTCCATTGACAGACTTGGAATCGGGGATGAACTGATTGAAGGCAAAGGAAAGATAAATGATGGCATTCTGGGGTATTGTCAACAAATCTACAAAGAAGTTGAATCATGGAGACCTCAAATGTTTTCGAGAACCTGTCCATCTCAGCATAGAAGAAAAGGACAAGCTTGAGCTTCTTGTGAGAAATAGAGAAAAGAGTGAGAAAATTAAATTGAGAGACTTTTGTTTAGAGAGATACTTGGATTGGATACT
>JAOTQR010000045.1:6166051-6176153 GCA_025774065.1 Solanum ossicruentum | reverse complement strand
CCCCTTGGTCAAGTTTGGTTAATTAGACGAGAACACATCAATCGAATCCTGTCATCTACTTCCCTTTTCCTATTCGTTACTACCTTGGTCGGGCTAGTGATAGTAGGCGGGGTTTGGTGTTGGCCACTACCAAACGACAATCATAATCAATGGAAATAGACAATACATGCAAACCCCAATCGCAGAAATGCAATAAGCCTAGGTTATTTCAAGTCAACTACCCATGATTCCCACAATCCCAAGTTGTGGGTAGTTAGCTACTCATAATCAAAACGACAATCATAATCAAGCCTAGCTACTCATGGCTAAGGCAAAACAAGCAAAAATGCAAATACAAGACATAAGTGAAAGTTTTACCAAAAAAACTAAAGAGTGTAGGCACCACAAGTTGCAAACCCCAAAAGCTTAATTAAGCAACAATGAATATAAAGCAAGATTTGCAATCCCCAAAATGGGTTTTCCAAAAGAGAATAATAAACTAATCTAAAACCATAAAATATTCTTGAGAGAATATTCAAATGCAAGTCCTCTCTTCTAAAATCTGGAATCTCCTCATAAAAACCTAACTTAATGTATTTACAGCGTTTACAAATAACACAGAAAAGATAATTGGTAGCTGGTACGCCTTGCAGGTACGACTCGTAGGGTGGCCTACGAGTCGTAGTCAGGGTCTCGTTTCAGGTACTTTGCATCTTGGACTAAACTGGTACGACCCAAAGTTACGAGTCGTTGCTTGAGCTACGACTCGTATGTTCCTCTCGTAGTCTTGGCCTTCAGTTTTTGGTCCAACATTTTGGCTCTCTGATTCTTGCTATGAAACCACCTATATGAGTCGTGGTGAGAGTCACGACTCGTAGGATGGCCTCGTAGGGGTGACCTCTACTTAGCAGATTTCTGAATTTTGGTCTCTGTTTCTTACTACAACACACCCTACGACTCGTAGCTTGGGCTAGGTGAGCTCATATGTCCTATGATTCAGCAAAATCTGCAATTTTTCTTCAAAATCATGCCAACCTAACTTTTCTGCAAGAACAACACAGAAACACATAAAAATCATAAAAAGTTGCATTAAGATCTTACAAAATCCCTTGTTTTGGGCATCAAATGTGTTTTATTTTGACAGCACATCAACGAGCTCATCTAGTTGGGGAGGTTTGTTAGATATTGAGCTCGATGGCTAGTGATTTTACTGATGAACCTAGCCATGACAAAATGACTTCAGTTAAGATCACCTTCACTTGAGGCAAGACTGTCTGCAGGTCTAACAAGACCTTGACTGTGGCGTGACTAAGGCATGACAGAAGCTGGGCAAGGCAAGGCTAGGTTATGACATGACTAAAACAAGTTTGTGGATTATGACCTGGACTAGGTTATGACATGACTAAAACAAGTTTGTGGATTATGACCTGGACCATCACACACTGTCAAATGAACCAGGAATTCTATCCGCCGATTCTTCTTGCTATGACCCAAAGTTCGGTGATCTAAGATCTTCTCAATCTCTTCCTCATATTGCTTCACAACAGGAGAGGCATGTCTAGATGCCGACTAGATCCCCAACATCTTCATAAAATAACTTCAGAATATTCACATGGAAGGTGGGATGTATCTTTAGCCTATTCGACAGATTCTACCGGAGTAATACAAAGTTGTGTTGATATGACTTGGGCAAGGCGGATGACTCAGGGGATTGGGTACCAATGACAAGCTGTGTGGGGAAGAACTGCACATAAGTTAGGCACATATAAGTTAGGCACATGGGCAAGGCGCGAAGCTAGGTGCCAGAGTGACATTTTTCCATGTATGCCGTGCACATGCTTCAGCAGTTGCATAGTTGTTTTGTTTTCAGACTTTAATGCTGTACGTTTAGTTAGACGTGTATTATGAATTGGTCTAGCAGTTCAGGGACACCCAACTGCGCAGAGGATAAGACATGTGCCTTGCGTGTGACAAGGTTTTGTGGCCTATTTAGTATCACAGGCCAGATTTGGCTTTGTTGGCTGAACTTTGTGAGACTGACTTTTTGTGTTCTGCTTTCTGGCTGGAGTTAAATACATTGGTGAGAAGCGATTCCTGCACGTCTTGTGTTGTAATTTCATATGCCATAGATAATCTTAGTGTTGAAGTAAACTGATTGAAAAAGAAGAGGGCTAAGTCACAGGTGCGTAACTACTGTGTGTAGTCGAACAAGGAAAAGTTGGCTGCATAACAATTGGAGAACCTGCACACAAGATAGGCATGTGTCCAAGGCACGAAGCTGGGTGCCAGGTTTGAAGGTTGCTTGTGTGTGCTGCACACATGCCTCTGCAGTTGGCCTGTTCCTCAATTTTTAGCTGTTTGTGGCATTATCAACATTATTAGTTAGACTTGTATTTTGAATTTCGAATTGTCCTAGTAGTTGGGGAATGTCAACTGCATAGGATATGACATGCACTGGACATGTAACAAGATGTTGTGGCCTATCTATTTAATGACGCATGCAGACTTTTTACAAGTCAGATTTGGCTTGACTGGGCACAGAATTTAAGAAACACGGGAAGACTTTGATATGTTTCAAACTACCTCAAAATAAATGAATTATTAATAGATGAGTACACCATTGTGAGCCTTTTGCCAATAAGTGGCACCCAACATGGGTAAAATATTGATAGCGTCATTAAACATTTGTCAAATAAGGAAATATTTCATTCCCTTTGGGACTGATTAAAAAGGAAACTACATAAATTGGGATAGGAGTACATGTTTTTGAGACAATGTGAAGAACGGAACATTTTGGGCTTTGTAAATACCACTCATAACCTGTAGGGAATTGCAGGGACCTTCACTGGGTTGTTGAAAGTGGGTATTAACTTAACTTGGGTTGATAATCTAAAGAGTATTGGTTAAAAGTAAGTACTGTCAGTGACATATTTCAGCAGTTTTGGGAGTACAATGGTATATGTACTTACAATTATTTTGCTAAGCAAAAGAAAGACAAAAGTAGTCTGGCAATCTGAATCCTAGATTGCATAGTAAAGCACAAAAGTAAAAAGAGTTAGTTTTGCCGACTGTTAATCCCTCAAGTAAATTATGCAGGTTGGTGTGGAGTATGTAATTGGGAATGTGCAATTAAGAGGACAAACTTAAGCATCTATTCAAGTTGTTTTCCTATTGGAAGATGATATTTTTGTCGTATTTTTCAAAGACACAGCTTCATTATTCCTTGAGCTAAAGCTTCTCTTGTTGCATTCCTTAAATTGGTATCATCAGTACTATTCTTAATATTAAGCATTTTCATGGCTAGATAATCAAGTGGTGATTGTCATTCATTTTGTATTAAGCTTAACTTGCAGCATCTTTTTTGACATTTGGCAGAATTGGGCTAGCTTCGAAACTCCCAAAACAACTGTCAAAAGAATTGTTCTTCATGAAGATCGCCAGAAGGAAACTTCAAATAGGTCTTTGTCACTGGATAAGAAACATCACCAGTCTAAGACACAAGAGAGATCAGCGACTGCTCAATCAAATATCTTTAATGCCTCTTCCACCTCTCCACAGCAAGTTAGAAGCAATAAATATGCTGAATGTATGTTCAGTTAGTGGATGTTGTGCAATTGAATATGTTTTGCTGAAAAATATGTAGGTCTTCATGATACACTGGGAAAACAGTCCACTAAAAATCTTTTTTTTTTCCAATGGGCAGATGGACTTCCAAGACATGCAGCTGAAACGCCACCAATGAGTTCTCCAGTGTTTTCACCGCAACATGAATCACCGCTGACTGCAGTCACTGGCCAATATGGTTTAGTAGATACTCACAATCTTGCTACAACAAGATCAAGTAGAAGCACAATACCACTTAAAGATAATCTACAAACAGGTGTAGCGGAGGCCATTCAGCAATCAGGGAACAGAATGCAGCAGCCAAACTCGTCAAGTCCTCCTGCACAGACATTGACCCCTATCAAGTTTACAATTGAGACTTCAAATGCTGATGGTAAACCTGGAATCACCAAATCTGTCAGAGATTGGAAGAATGCACCGGTGACTAGTGGAAGCACACAGTTTGAATCCAACAGTAGTCCTAACTATTCCTTACCAACTGCTGCTGATTCTGCCTTCACTCTGTCTGCGAAGGTCATACACTCAGAAGTTGTGAATAAAAGCCAAGGTAGTGAGATTTCATTGTCTTCCCAAGAATCAACACAGCGTTCCTCGTCGCAGGCAAAAATAATGCCATCAGCACCTTTGTCTTCTTCACAAGAGCCAATGTTGTCACCAATATCATCCACGTGGACATCATTTGAATCTTTTTCTAAAGCCAATACGGTATCTAACCAAAAGGTCTCTCAATCATCAGAAGCTTCTTTGACAGAGTCTTCATCTTTTCCAAGCACTCAAAAGTTGGAATCCTTACTCATTACGCCTTCCTCAGATAGTACAAGGTCTGAGTCCCCAAAAATCCTGTCTCAGCCTTCGGTTGCCATACTTGATAGAAAGGCTGATACAAATTCTGATAGACCAGCTTCACTTGCGAATCTAAGTACGAAAATAGATACACCACAAGATTCAGCTTCGCAGCCTGTAGTATCTTTCAGTGTGTCTAACTTACAAGCTGGATCTTTGGTCCCATCAAATTCCACAAATGAACAGTCAGCCAGTTTGAAATCTGCAAGTGAGGTTAATCCTCGTGGGGAATCAAGTCAAATCTCAAATGTTGGCTTGAATTCTATACCTGGACAGCCGTTTTCTGCTTCTGCCATTCCACCATCAGTGAAGAGTGGTTGTTCAGATGTTGTCGCCCATGAGGATGAGATGGAAGAAGAAGCTCCTGAGAATAATCAGATGACAGAGAATGCACTGGGTAACCTGGCTGGGTTTGGTATTGGAACACCCGCTACTCCAGTTTCTACGAAGCCTAATCCATTTGGTGCAACGTCACTGAATAAAGCTTCATCTCCAGCGAACTCCTTATTTACAAGTACAGCTTCTGGCAGTGAGTTATTTCGACCAGCATCATTTAGTTTTCAACCGATACAGCCACCCCAACCATCACCACCTGCAAATTTTGGTGCCTTTCCTGGGAGCTTCAGCCTCAGTTCCACGAGTCAGGCTCCAGCAGTGAGTGGGTTTGGCCAGCCAGCTCAGATTGGAAAAGGGCAGCATGCTTTAGGTTCAGTTCTTGGTACTTTTGGACAATCAAGGCAGCTTGGTGCTGGTTTACCCGGAACTGGTGTGGGATCTGCAAGCTCTTTTGGGGGAGGTTTTATGAGCAATAGCACTGCTGGTGGTTTCGGAGGTGGGTTTGCTGGAGTTTCTTCTACTGGTGGTGGGTTTGCCAGTCTTGGTTCTGGTGGTGTTGGATTTGGTGCGTCTGCTGCACCCAGTGGTGGATTTGCTGCTGCTGCCTCAGGAGCTGGTGGTTTTGCTGCTGCCGCCTCAGGAGCTGGTGGGTTTGCTTCTGCCGCCTCATCTGTTAGTGGATTTGCAGCCGCTGCCACATCTGCTGGTGGATTTGCAGCTGCTGCCCCATCTGCTGGTGGATTTGCAGCTGCTGCCGCACCTGCCGGTGGATTTGGAGCTGCTGCTGCACCTGGTGGTGGATTTGCTGCTCCAATTGCTGTTGGTTCAGGCTTTTCAGGTATGTAGCTCTGCTATACTTCGACCGATTCAGTCCCATTTGATTGACATTGAAGTGAAATGTGAAGTTTTAAAGCAGCAAAGAAGTGAGTCCACTCTTAATTAGGAAGAATTTTGTGAAAAAGTGATGAAACTGTTTTAACGGTGTTTTTCTTTTGGAAAGTGACCGAGTATTGTTCTATCGTTTATCTATGGTACATACAATTATACTTAGTTTGTGCAACTCGAATGATTTGAAATATACCTAATAATATTTGATTTAGCTTGCTTAACATGGTAAGGACACCCTCTTTGACTTTATTATTTCTGGTCTGCTAAATTTTGAAGGCAGTGGCTTTGGAGCTTTTAGCAGCCAACAAAGTGGTGGTGGTGGTTTCCCTGCATTTGGTGGGAGTTCATCTACTGCAAGACCACCTTCTCAACTCTTCACGCAGATGAGGAAGTAGCTCCATGCACACATATTTTGAAAAGAAAAATCTTAGGAAAGAGACAAAGGGGTAAATGGATGATGTGATAAATGTTTTACTTGTCGATTGTTGTATTCTGGTTCAGTTCACTTTTTTGTTATGAAGTTGGTTAATCCATGTTAATATTAGTTGTGGATGAAGCCTAGTAATAGGACTGATACAAAAGTGTTTCCTCTTGCCCCCTTTGTTGAGTACTTTATGTTGCTTATGCACACGGCGAGTTGGAGCAACTGAACATATCATACAGCTTTATCCATGTGTACTCTCCTCTCTATCTGGTTTGAGATCGGAAACATATGTTACTCCCCCTTTCCCACTGCATTACCCCTTCTCTATCTCCCCTTTGGTTGATACCTTAGATTCAGTAAAGCATTCTTGTTCTTTTGAGGTTCACCTGAAGTGTAGAACTAAAAAAGAAAATTTCTTACATGTCATAAAACATAAAAGAGTAGATTTTAGGTTGTGTAGAGCTCAACCAAGTTTTGTTGCAAAATACGGCCCGTTATACTCGTAAGGGGGTGTTTTCTGATTCGAGATAGAAACTGAGTTTTTAGGAGCTGGACAGGAGCTTAGTGGAGAAGCTCAAGTTATTCAGCTACGGAGGATGAAAATATACAAGATGATGAATAGAATATCCGTAATATATTCAATTGATGATTTGATACGATGCGAGAAAAAATATGTTTGGCTAACTGCTTCGAACTAATTCAACAACCAGTAACTTAAAATTCATTTTTGTGTAGCAAAGGCGGCAAACATGTTTAGTTACAAATTTATATGAACTCAAATATGCGGGAGCAAATAAATTAGAGAGGACAAAAGAGGATAGATAATCGTGAAACAGAAAGTAGAAGAAAGAATGCATAATCAATATCAATCCAAGGGAGAAGTCTATAAACACGGGAAATCCAAATGAGTTCATTAAAGATATAAAAGGGATATTGCCTTATGAAATATATACCTACAACATATGATTTGGCGCACAATAATTCAAAAAGAAGAAGAAGAATCATCTTATTGTCACAGAGAATTTGCCTTTTATGATTAAGCATGATTTATTCCACACTTTCTCATTGTTTTAGCCATATGATAAAATGATTTGACCTATGTGCATAAACTCAAAACATGACATTTATATGAACCGGACAAACTAGCCTAGTAAATTTGTCATTCGCCATGCATGAGATGACAAAGAAATAAAACTAGGCCTAATCCATACATACTTGAAAAGTACATTTAATTATGTCTTCCAGGGGTCGCTTCTATTATAAATACTAGTAAACGTTGCTAGGGCGATGTCCGGACTCAATAAATATGTTTAATTATTTTTATATTGTTATTCATACTAGATTTGCTCCACGTGCGCTGCACGTGTGTGCCATTCTTGCAATTTATATAACCAATAACATCCATTTCTCCTTTAATTGCTGTCCTTTTACAACAAAGCTTGAAATCCCAGTTTTGTTCACCTCAAAGACATCGACCATGTCCCCAGCCAAAATCAAATTGTGCAACAATCATCGGCCTCATAAAGGTCGACATGAAAGTTTCAACACTTTTTTTGTTTCCAAGAGGCTTCCACACTTTCATAACTCAAAAAAGAAGAAAAAGAGGATAATAAACACTATGCTAAACCTTTATCCAGAAAAAGAAAGAATGAAAAAAAAAGGAGTCAATGCAGACTTACCATAAGAATCACCGACTCCAAAGCCATTGTTTCTCGCAAATGACCAAATGTAAGTTTGTAAAAAGTAGGTGTTTTGGGATGGAAGGCGCATGGTTAGGGAAGTTTATGGTTAGAAATATTCTGTATACACGATTACTTTCAATATTTCTTTGCTACTGCCTTATTAATGCACAATGCCGGCCCTAAAGCAATTTAAAGTCGTTTTCCGGCCTGTTCACAATGTCATTACTCCCGCAGTAAACCAATCATCAATGTGTTTGATGGCTTTTCACACTCATCTTCCTTATCAGCAAGTAGTTAAACATAATTATTCCATGGTATGCCAGAAAAGCAATTTTGCAATTGCACTCTGCCCATATCTATGCTACTGCTAGCCTTTTTTTTCCTGGTCGACGTTGAACGAATTGCCTGTTGTCGGAGAATTTGAGAAACGCAAAGACTAAACGGGTTACCACGCGAGGAAATAGTAAATACAAGAAGCATGAAGGTGATAATGTTACAGAGAGAACATAATAGAAATCATGTAATCCAACAAATGAATATATGCACAGGGAGAGAGTTGGTGTTTAAATGTATCTATATTGCAAACTGCAATTGTATTGACTCTTTAGAGAATTAGTTACTTATTATTGTAGTCTTCAAATTAAAACTGTACAGACTAATTACCAAAGGAATTATAAGTAAATGGTTATTCATAACTACTATGTACTCTGAAGTTGTAGGCAAAGCATCCAGTTTGCCATGTCTCCAATGTACCAAGTTTTTTTTACAACCGTTTCCTAATGTTTAGGGTGAGAGGGGAAGAAATGGTTCTATTTCTTTCGCTATAATGGCTGCGCATTTTACCCCTTATTTTGTGACTAGTATGTAAAATGCTACCAAGTTAAATTTAAAGTAAAGACTTGTTATCGTAGTTATCTGTGAAGAATGGTCGGAAGTATTAACTGACGTGACTATATAAGCAATCATTGCTTGTATTGGCAAAGCATTTGAGCTAGGCTCAACTTCTAAAAAAGGTTTAAAATGACACGATATACGATAGCGAAGGGGTCTTCGTATAATAAGACTCTTAAGCATCCTCATTAATTGTGACTTCTCATTTACTCTAGTTGTTATAAATTTTCCTTATCAACATTCAGCCTATTCAATAAAGTCAAAGTAGAACTCGATGAAATTGTGACAAACTATTTAAACTATTATCTATAGCATTAACTACTTATCCAAACACTCCTCAGAATGATTAAACTTTTCCACTTATACTTTGATATGGAAGAACAAAGAAACCAATATATACAACTCAAACTAATACAATAGATAGAGTAATAAGCAAAGAAGAAAAGAGAAACGTACCAAAACTAAAAACTGTGCATTCATAGTCAGAAACTCAGAATAATAATTAACTGGTGAAATATGAGACGTAATCAAGAGTACAGGAGGGGTGTATAAGGCATAAAATAGTGACAGAGCGTCCATGCTGCCGATGGGCCGTGAGCAGTGCGCTATGTGAATTCCAGAAATTTTTTTTTTGTCTGTTATGTGTTTTCTTCTGACATTGTAATGCTTTCCTCCTGAAATTCTTCTTTGTGACAAGAAATGTTTGGTCAGTTGAAGTTTTCATGTTGTATTCTTGTGTTGGTTTTCCTCCTTACTATTTTATGAGACTTTTAATCGCCTTGCTCGGGATATGAAGGCCACTTCATTGAAACAAGATCTCTATGCCAATGCCAACGTCAAAGTCAAGGCCGTATATGTAATCTGCATAAACAGGAGAGATGAAGGAGTTGAGGGTCGAAAGGGCACAACGTGCGGAAAAGAGAGTAACGTGCGGGTAAATTGAACAGGATCTGCGAGCAATACCTGTTTGCAGAATTTCGTGGGCAAGAAGATTGCACTGGAAGCTTATATAGAGCCAAGTGATGCCTGTTTGGGGCGTAGGGGCGGGAGGTGCCACTGAAAGAGGATGGGGGAACGTCGTTTGCGAGATACGGCAGGAACGTAGTAGAAGTGTCCCCCCTTAAGAGGTTTTTTTTTTTAAGTTTGTCTAAAAAAGAATGGTTTTTCTCTATTTCTTTTCTTGATAACTTTTAAAATTTAATTACATGTCATAAGGTTATTTTTTTTATTTGAGTAAAATAATTTGACATATATTTAATTTAAGATTACAAAATGTATAAATTTTGTTAATTTTTCTGGTCAAATTAAATAGAAACCATTAATCAAAATGGAGATAATATTTAGTTTGGTTAAAAAGTTAATCAACCATATGGGCCCATAAATGTTTTTTTTTGTCTTGATTTTTTTTTTTTTTTGGTCTTGATTTATGACACAA
>JAOTQR010000045.1:6133327-6147886 GCA_025774065.1 Solanum ossicruentum | reverse complement strand
AAAATATTTCAAAATATAAAAGATCAAAAATATTTTTTTTTAGAAATAAAATTAGAAGGTTTTATTGTAAAATAAAATACTGATTTGGGAATATTTCAAAATTAAGAAAAAAAGAAAGAAAAATATTTTTGAGGTTTATGGGGGTATTGAATACTCCTAACTATTTTAAAATCAGTTTTTTCTTTTAATAGGGAATAAAAATGAATTGTGGGTTTTTATTCGATTTTGATTGCCCCTTAACCGTTGTTTTCCTATGCTCTTCTTCTTCTGATGAGGTTGAGGATAAAAATGGAGTTTCTAGAGAAAAGGAAGGACACTGAAGAAAAATTAAGTCCCCAAAATACTTGCCCACACAAGTCACTGCTATATGATTAGGTTGGAGTCCTTGACTCGTTTATTGATTCTGCCGAAGTTGAAGAAACCATTGTTGAAAGCTTCAACAGGTAAGTGGTTCTTACCGAAATTGATAGATACGTGATACTAGTAATATTGCACTGTAAAAGTTACGATCTTGTTAATTGCTTCAGTTGTGTATTTCTAAGGTAGTAGGTTAGTAGTACTAGTCTATGTCTTTATATATTGTATTGTTATTATTTATTTTTCTACTTTTACTGTATTAAAAACTATCAATTGCTTTTCATTCTAGTCGTTATTCTATATTTAATTTTTTTCTGCTTTTGGCGCTAATATATTTGAGTTGAGGGTTTTCTGAAAATAACCTTTCTATCTTTATTAGGTTATCTTTATTAGGTAGTGATAAGATCTGTGTATATTTTACTCTATCCAAATCCTACTTGTAGGATTTCACTGGGTATGTTGTTGTTGTTGTTGTTGGTGGTCTTAGAAATCATACAACAGAAGCAACTAACAGCACCAAGTTTCTTACAATATTATAATGAAGCAACATGATATATATCACGAAAAACTACTGAATTTCAGAAAAACTACTAACCTCTTGAAGCTGCAACAACAGCCCCTTCAATATTAGTTGAATGAATCCAAAGACGAATCCAGGATTCTGGTCTTCTACTATTTTATGAAGAAGTATTCTAGCCAACGACTTTGTGGGCAAGTATTTGAGAGAACTTATATTTTTTTCTGTCGTTTTATTTTCTCTAGGAATCCCTCTTTTTATCTCGTAGAGTCCCACAAAATTTTGATGTCTCAAATGTTGAGTTCTTGTCCCATGAAAAAATTGGTTTCTTCTTTACCTAACCTTTTAAATCACATAGTTCACTCAACTCTCTTACTAGCTAGAGTTTTATCGTTAGAGGTGTAATCAACGGTTCCATAAGAGATCTTATGCTCAGAAATGTAGTATCTTTGTTGAAGCCAAAATCAACAAAGATTGCACCAGCAAGGGAGTCAATAACATCTCCAAGCACCTTTGGGAAAGCCAGCCTAAACTGCTGATTGAGCATAGCATTCTTTGTTTACAGAAGCAGACCTCATAGGAGTAAGTCCCGGACATTTGAAATAGAGATGTGCTGTAACAACATAATGTAGCACTGCATCTCCAAGAAATTTCAAGAATTCATAGTATCGTGGAATCTCAGGTAGCATGTAAGATCCGTGAGTTAGTGCTTCAACAAGTAGTGAAGGGTCATGGGAATTGTAATGTAGCAAGGATTCCGAGTATGGACATTGACTAGCTTCTCAGCATTCATGGGGAAGTGCCTTGGTACAGGTGCATCAACCAAATCAATGTCCATCACTAGTCATTTCATAAATGATAAAGCCATTACTTCCTTGCCCGAGTTGAGGTAGGCGCCTATTAATGCCTCAACCACATCAGTTACTTACTTACTTCAAGTCTTCTGTTGTACCCTACGATACATTTCTACTGAAGGCTTGGGAACTCTTTGTCAAATTTGTGAAACTTGAGAATTATCACCATGACTGAGCCACGTTTTAAGATTGAATGGTTCATTATGGATAAATCTCGGTATTTTACGAGCACATCCAAGCTTGCACAGTGCAGCAGCATTGGAAATGATTTTATTTTTCCTAATGCTGAGAAGACCCTTTTGATGATTTTCTTAAGTCTTGAACAACTGTATACTGACAACATATCTGAGAAAAGAATCTCCAAGTGTCTCTAGTGATTCTAAATGAAATGTCACGAGACATTTCTTTGTTATCATTGCTTCCAAAAGCATTATCAGTTGGGATAAAAACTTTTAATTTGCAGTGATCCAAAAGCATTCATTTTCAAGTTTGATCGGGATGATTGCTTATCCTATAAAGTCTAAAGGTTCGAGTGTGGAAAATAGTTATTAGCAAAAGATTCTTGACCTCGAGAATCTTATGAATTCTAAGTTTTACATGTACGACAGTTAATCTATTCTGGCGGACTATATCCCATTCTCAAATCCAAAGCTGAAGATAGGTAAACATGTCAATATTGCTTGAAAGCCTGCCAACATCTACCTTAAATAAAGCTTTTGTAAACATCTACATATGTGTATACCTTAAAATTTGAGAATGGGATATATCTTCAGCTTCGAATTTGATAATGCGATATATACTTACGTGTAAACATTAGAATTCATAAGATTCTCGAGGTCAAGAATCTTTCCCAATAACTATCTGCTATGCTAGAGCTTTCATTCTTTATAGGGCGAGCAGTCATCCAGATTAAACTTGAAAAGAATGTTTTTGGATCAGTACTGCAAACTAAAGTTTTTATCCCAATTGCTAAGGTTTTTGGAACCAATGACAGCAAAGAAATGTCTCGAGAAGTTTCATTTGGAATCACTGAAGACATTTGGAGTCTTATTTTCTCAAATTTATTGTCAGTATACAGCTGTTCATGACTTAAGAAAATCATTACGAGGATCTTCTTAAGAAAAATAAAACCATTTCCAATGTTGTACTGTGCAGGCTTGGATGTGTTTGTAAAATACTAGGATTTATCCGTAATGAACCATTCAATCTTATACTGTGGCTTGTTCATGGTTATAATTCTCAAGTTTCACAGACTTGACAAAGAGTTCCTCATGCCTTCTGTAGAAATGTGTCGTAAGGTTCAACAAAAGACTTGAAGTAAGAGAGTAGCTGATGTGGTTGAGGCACTAATAGGTGCCTACCTCAGCTCCGGCTGGGAGGTTACGACTTTATCATTTATGAAATGTCTAGTGATGGACATTGATTTTGTTGATGCACCTGTGCAAAGGCACTTCCCCGTGAATGCTGAGAAGTTAATCAATGTCCGGTACTTGGAATCACAGATACATTACAAGTCCCATTTTCACTACTTGTTGAAGCACTAACTCGCGGATCTTACATGGTACTCGAGATTCCACAATGCTATCAACACTTTAGGCTGTCTTTCCCAAAGGTGCTTGGAGATGTTATTGAGTCCCTTTCTGGTGTGATCTTTGTTGATTTTGGCTTCGACAAAGATACTACATTTTGTGAGCACAAGACCTCTTATGGAACCGTTGATTATACCTCAAATGATAGAACTCCAGCCAGTAAGAGAGTTAAGTGAACTATGTGATCAGAAAAGGTCATAAAAAAGAATACAATTTTTTCATGGGACAAGAACTCAGGCATTTCAGACAACAAAATTTTGTGGGACTCTAGAAGATGAGTCAAATACCTATATAAAAGGTAACATATTCTCTTGAAGAGGCATCTCGGAAATTCCATAAATTCATGAAGCACTCTTTGATCAAGATGGGTGAGCTCTTCTCAACAATAAAATATTTCATGAAGATCTACAAAATCCTTTCATGAAGATCAAATAAATCCCAAAGGGGTTCACATCATCCTAGTTCGAGGAATACGGAACTAGCAGCCTCGATCACAGAGAAATCTTAATAGAGAAGAAATAAGGGATAAACAAATTTGTACTCACAATTTTTATGAATAAAATTATTCTTTTTATTCATTTTTTGATAGCAATGGATTGTTTGTATTTGAGAAAAAATAGTGCACACAAATTGACATGTCGCCCAATGGGACAAAATCTGTCCCTTGTCTCTTTTCTCACAAATTAAATTTGCAAATTTGAAGCCACAAAACCACAAAGAAGGAAGCTCTATTTTTTTTGAGTAGTTCAAGTCTTATCTTTGAGTTTCTTCAATACATTCCAACAACCCTTGAAGTAGGGACAATTTAAAGAGATAAAAATTTTATGGAACTCTACGAGACGAGTCACTTCCTCAAGAAAAGTGCAACAATTTGTAAAGTTACGGTTAGTGCCATTCAAACTTACCAAAATTCTAGTACTAAACATCTCAACATTTAATAGATTGCCCAAATGCTTTAATATAGAAAAAAAAGATTATTAATAGAAGAACAAGTTCTCTTTTATGTTCTGTTTTTTTCCATAAGCTATGGATCACTATGGTCCAAGTCAAGTGACACTTTGCTGCAACACATAATGCTAAGTAATCCAATACCAAACTAAGAAAAATTTAAGTGAAATGTCGAAGCTATCAATATATTTATCATACTAGTATGAAAGTTTTTACATTATTCGAAGTTATGATAAAGGCATTAGTCAAAAAGATATTCATGTAAGCAACAACTACGTGCCAATTCTAAAATCTGCCTCGTGAGCTGTCAATTAATGTTGGTGACATGGTTGCTGATCTGTTCTTTTATGTTTCTAGAAAATAAGATTGTATTTTAGTCTTTGAGTTTTGATTTTCCTAGTTTTTAGGCATGTAGTTGTTG
The DNA here is from genome assembly GCA_025774065.1 of Solanum ossicruentum. NCBI lineage: Eukaryota > Viridiplantae > Streptophyta > Magnoliopsida > Solanales > Solanaceae > Solanum > Solanum ossicruentum. The sequence goes on along the minus strand of JAOTQR010000045.1, from coordinate 6,143,200 downwards.
GAAGACTTGGTTCCTAGTTATTAGGAAGATCTGTTTAGGAGTTCTTCTATTTAAACGACTTTTTTCCAACTTAATAAAATAGATCTCTATTTTCTTCTTCTGTTGTTGTGTGGTTTTTCCTCTGTAAGTATCTACAAATTGGTATCAGGGCCCTTACTTCTTAAGAAACTTGCGAGAGACTTGTGAGTTTTCTTTTCTGAGTGTTTATCCAAATCTGTGGCTGCAAACATCATTCAAATAATGGAGAACGCAGGTCCTTTTTGAGCTATGGCTCCGCCAGTTTTTGATGGAGATTTACCAAGCTTGGCAGTGAAAATGCAGGCTTATTTGGAGGCATACGATTTGTGGGAGGCTGTTGAGGAAGACTATGAAGTGCTTCCTCTGCCGGGGAATTCAACCTTGGCTCAAATTAAAAAGGAAGACGACTAAGTCCAAAGCTAAATCTTGTCTCTTTGCTGCAGTTTCTGCCACCATTTTCAGCAGAGTAATGACATTAAGTCAGTCAAAGAAATTTGAGATTTCCTCAAGAAGGAGTATGAGGGAGATGAAACAATCAGAGGAATGAAGGTGCTGAACTTGGTTAGAGAATTCAAGATGCAGCGAATGAAGGAATCCGAAACCATTAAAGATTATTCTGATAGGTTACTTCTGATTGCAAATAAGGTAAGGATACTTACAACTGAACTTAATGACAATAGAATAGTTCCAAAGATACTTATACCTTACCTGAGAGATATGAGGCAACTATTACTTCATTGGAAAACACTAAAGATCTGTCAACTCTTAGTTTGATAGAGTTATTGAGTGCTCTAAAGTCATAAGAACAACGAAGGATGATGAGGCAAGAGGGATCCATTGAAGGAGCCCTGCAAGCCAAGTTGCAGCTTGGTTCAGGGGAAATAAAGGACAAGGAAAGAAAGGAAACTATGAAGCCACTTCTGCAAGAAATAATGTTACTGCCACCAGTAACGACAAAGAAGGCAAATATCCTTCTTGTCGACATTGTGATAGAAGAAATCATACATACTTCAAGTGTTGGAGAAAGCCTGACATGAAATGCCGAAAGTGTCAAAAGCTTGGTCATGCCAAGATTACTTGCAAAGAGAAGGGTTCACAACAGCAAACTGAAGCACAAATTGTAGACTAAGAACAAGAAGAACAATTGTTTGTGGCTACATGTTATTCAAGCAAGAGTTCAAGTGAAAGCTGGCTTATTGACAGTGGTTGTACAAACCACATGACTGGTGATGAAAAGCTTTTTAGGGAGCTTGACAGATCACTTAAATCAAGAGTCAGAATCGTAAATGGAGAATACCTCCCAGCGACAGAAAAGGGGACTATCGCAATTGAAAGTTTTACAGGTACAAAACTTATTTCTGAAGTGCTGTTTGTTCTTGAACTTGATCAAAGTTTACTAAGTGTTGGATAGCTACTCGGAAATGGATTCAAATTATTTTTTGAAGATAAGGCGTGTCTGATAATTGATCCACGTGATCAGGAACTATTTAGGATTAAAATGCAAGGCAAAAGCTTTTCTTTGAATCCAATGGAGGAAGAAAAAATAGCATTTCAAAGTCAGTCCATAGTCGCAGAAATTTGGAACAAAAGTTTGGGGCATTTTCATCACAAAGCTCTGTTGTATATGCAAAGGAGCAAAATGGTAAATGGTTTACCAAGTTTAGAGGAGCGTATCTCAAGATGTAAGGCTTGTTTGCTTGGTAAGCAGACTAGATTTCCATTTAAAAGTTCCACATGAAAAGCTACAAAGAAGTTGCAGCTCATTCATACCGATCTATGTGGTCCACAAAGAACTCTGTCGCTTAATGGCAGCAGGTATTATATTATCTTCATTGATGATATAACAAGAATGTGTTGGATACATTTTATGAAGTTTTAAGTCCGAAGTTGCTGGAATTTTCATGAAGTTCAAAGCTTGGATAGAGAATCAAAGTGCCTGCAAGATTCAAGTCATTAGATCAGATAATGGAACTAAATATACATCTGATAGGTTCAATTCCTTTTGTGAAGAAGCTGGAATAGAGAACCAGCTCACTGTCCTTTACTCTCCACAGCAAAATGGAGTTAGTGAGAGAAAGAACAGAATAATTATGGATATTTCAAGATGCTTGCTGCATGAGAAAGATCTACCGAAAAAGTTTTGGGCCGAAGCAATAAACAAGGCTGTTTTTTTGCTGAATAGACTGCCTTCGGGGGCAGTGGAAGGGAAGACTCCATTAGATGCATGATATGGTTTCAAACTTGATCTTAAAGACCTCAAGATATTTGGATGTCTATGTTTCTCTTATATTCCACAAGTTAAGAGAGACAAGTTAGATAAGAAGGCAGATTTGGGAATCTTTATTGGCTATAGCTTATTGTCTAAAGCTTACAGGATCTTTCAACCTCAATCGGGTAAGATTATAGTAAGTAGAGACATTCGATTCCTCGAAGATGAGCAATGGGACTGGAATGAGGAGTCTCTAGTTCCGAACGACAATTCAAGGTTTGATTATAATGAATTGGTGGATGATCAACCTGTTAGGGGAACGAGGTCACTCTCATTTATCAGAGGTGCAATGTTGCTATTTTTGAACCAGCAGGGTACCAGGAACCAAAGATGGATCAGAAATAGACAGATGCAATGAAGGAGGAGCTGTCCATGATAGTGAAGAACCAAACTTGGGAGCTAGTGGAAAGACCGCAAAAGAGAAAAGTTATTGGAGTTAAATGGATTTTTCAAACAAAGCATAATCCAGATGGCTCGGTAAACAAGCACAAAGCTAGATTGGTGGTGAAAGGCTACGCACAAGTTTGGGGAGTAGATTTTTCTGATACCTTTTCACCAGTAGCGAGATTGGATACAATACGAATGCTTTTGTCTATAGAGGCACAAAAGAGTTGGAAGATTTTCCAAATGGACGTCAAGTTTGCTTTTTTGAATGGACTACTCCAGGAAGAAATATATGTTGAGCAGCAAGAAGGATTCAATGTACCAGGACATGAAAATATGGTTTATCTGTTAAAGAAAACTTTATATGGGTTAAAGCAAGCTCCTAGAGCTTGGTATAGCCGAATGGATAGCCATTAGCTGGACTTAGGCTTCGAAAGAAGCTTAAGTGAATCAACTCTTTATGTCAAGAAAGTTGGCTCTAACGTTACTATTATTTCTCTGTATGTGGATGATTTACTTGTGACAGAAAATTATATAGCACTGATCAAAGAATTCAGGAGGAGATGATGAAAGTCTTTGAGATGACCGATCTTGGAGAGATGACTTACTTTCGGGGAATGGAGATTTAGCAAACTCAGAATGGAGTGTTTGTTTGTCAAAAGAAATACATGAAGGAGATTGTAAAAAGATTTGCAATGGAAGAATGCAAGAGTATGTGGACACCTATGAATCAAAGGGAGCCGCTAATGAAGGATGATGGTGTTGAACGAGTAGAGGAGGGAAGTTACAGAAGCTTGATAGGATGCTTGATGTATCTTACAACAACATTATTTGGTTTTGATTGCCCTTAATGACCCCTTAACCATTGTTTTCCTATCCTCTTCTTCTTCAGAGGTTGAGGATAAAAAGGGAGTTCCTGGAGAAAAGAAAGGACACTGAAAAAAAATTAAGTCCTCAAAGTACTTGCCCACGGTTAAGGGTACTATCCCGTTTTTTGAATTCTCCAAGTGATTGCATATTAAAGCTGCAAAAAGAGTGCTCAGATATGTCAAAGACACAATGGATTGTGGTGTCAAATTTAGCAAGTGTCAGAATTTCAAACTTCAAGCATTTTCTGACAGTGATTGGGGTGGTTCTGCTGATGATATGAAAAGTACTTCAGGGTACTGTTTTATTTTTGGTGCTGGATGTTTTTCTTGGTGTTCGAAGAAACAAGAGATTGTTGCTCAATCAACTACAGAGGCAGAATTCACTGCTGCCACAACTGCAGTCAATCAAGCTTTATGGATAAGGAAAATCTGTTGCGATCTTGGTTTGGATATGAAGGAAAGCACTGAGATATTTGTGGACAACCAAGCTGCCATTGCTATTTCTCCCAATCTAGTATTTCATAGAAAGACTAAGCACTTCAATGTGAAGTTATATTTTCTCAGAGAAGTGCAAAAGGATGGTCTACTGAACCTGGTAATATTGCAAAACGGAAGACCAGGTGGCTGATATTTTTACAAAAGCTCTTCCAGCCAGCAAATTTGAGTTCTTGAGAAAGAAGCTTGGAGTTTGAAACTATTGATGCAAGGAGTGTTGAAATTTGAGTTCAGCCATATGGATACGGCTCCCAGGAGGAGAACACAACAAAAACCAGACACTCAATTCAGGAAAGTCGGTTCAAGTTTCAGACCACCAAGATGAGGACAAATGGCAAATAGTCGAGTTTTCAACACGGAGGAACACACAGAAAAGGAGACCAATGCAGAATCGTCTCGATGAACCAGGTATAAATGTCAAAATTTTTAGTGTGGATACAGGTAATATCTCGACACTCAAACTTTTAAATATCGTCGGAGCCACCACCAAGGCAGAGGCTTGATAAACAGGAACTCTAACAAATAAAATCCTCAACTCTAACAAACAACAAGTTCCAGGGGAAGATCTGAATTTCTGGAATGTTCCAGACCACCAAATGAACGTACAATCCTTCCCGAACAATGGGGCAATGACCTCCCAAGTATGGCCTCGGAACAGAATCCCCCCTTTCCCCTGTAAATCTAAACCAAGCACAAACAGTCGATGTAGGAGAAGTAGAGGAAGCCATAAACTTGATGAGGGAAATGAGGACAAAAATAGAAGTACCGAAACACATAAAAATCATGATATTCAAGGAAAGATTTGTAAAAAGTGCACATTCTTATCTTTCCTCCGACACTCTTAAAAAGCTCCTTAGATATAAGTACTCCCCACAACCCGGAAATAGGGAACTTCATAGTAGTCCTGAACCCGACCATGATGAACATGAGTCAAACCAACCAGGTGAGACCATTACAGAACCAACAACCAACAACAATAGGACCAATGAATATAATAATATGGAATTGTAGAGGCTGTAACGGGGTTGATTTCAGAAGAAATTTCAGAGCCCTACTGGACTGGCATAAACCACCATTAGTGGCCCTAACTGAAACAAAACTGCAAAGTCACCAAGTCCTACTTGATGATTTCTCTTTTACGAGTATGATAGAGGTATCTGTAGTTGGGAATTCAGGTGGATTAGTCGTGCTCTGGGATGACAACCTTCTGGAACTTTACGATATATCCACAACACATCAGGAAATTCATGGAATGATCAAGGGCTCTTATTCACCAATTGAGGAACCCCCAAATTAGGGCATAGTTATCGCGAAGCTAACATTGCTGCAAATGCATTGCTTAGGGGGGAGCAAATATGTATATATTTAATCCTCTTACTATATTAGAAGTACCACCATCTTTTGTGCAATGGAAATTAGAAGCTGACAAGGAAAGGACAGTTTTTGCAAGGCTGAAAAGACAAACGGCTAGTAACAAGCCGAACTCTGAAAACGAATTTTTGATTTTGTTTATTCTGCTCCTATGGAGTACAGTACTAGCAGAGCAAGTGCACTGCCAATACAATGTAATGAAGTATATTAACTACTAATATAATATCTACTGTTTTTTACAAAAAAAATTAAGAAAATGTTTTGTCTTCATAATGATTAAAGAGAAAAGAACGTAGCATAAAATAGAAGAAAGAAAGTATTTTTTCTAATTGTCAAAGTTTTAGTTCATAAATTGAAGTACAAATATAATGATAACAAACCATAACATATAAACTTCTTCATTTTAGATAGGGCTAACTATCATTCTATGATCAAATATATCTATAACATTTCTTACTAATAAAGAGTACTCTATTCGTGAAAGAAACATGTACCCATATTTTGTAAATTCAATCACTACAACAAAAACAGCAACAACAACATACCCAGTAGAATCCCACAAGTGGGGTCTGGGGAGGGTAGAATGTATGTAGACTTTACCACTACCTTGTAGAGGTGGAGAGACTGTTTCCTGGGAACCCTTATCTCAAAAGCTCATAAGCAGAATAAACTAAATATGAGAAAAGGAAAGGAAAGGAAATGAAGGGGAACAGAAAAAGGGGACTAATAAAGAAGATGGAAAAAGACATGACAAGATGTACATGCAATGTAAATACTCTAAGAGCAAACAAATATAAGACTAATAATAACAACAAACTAATAATAACATATGATGTGAATACATCACTAGTCCTAGTAACCTACTATAAATAGTCAATTAACAACCTACCCCTACTAACCTATTAGCCCTGTACTCTAATACACAACCTCTATTCTTTTCTATCTAAGGTCATGTCTTCGGTGAGATAAAGTTTGCCATATCATGTCTAATCATCTCCCCCCAATGCTTCCTCGGTCTACCTCTACCCCTCTGCGTATCCCCTAAATCAAACCTTTCACACTTGCTAACCGGAGCCTCAATACTCCTTCTCTATACATGTCCAAACCAACGCAGTCTCGCTTCCCTCATCTTGTCAGCCACAGGGGCCACCTCTAGGCTCTCTCGGATAACCATATTCCTAATCCTATCATTCCTAGTATGTCCACACATCCATCTCAACATCCTCATCTCCACAACCTGCATCTTCTGAACATGTGAATTCTTAATTGGCCAATACTCCACCCCATATAAAAAGATGGTCTAACCACTATTTTGTGAAACTTGCCTTTTAGCTTAGTTGGTATCTTTTTATCACATAGTATTCCTGAGGCAAGCCTCCATTTCGTCCACGCTGCCCCAATACGATGTGTAACATCATCGTCGATGCCACCCTACTCTGGATGATGGATCCAAGATACTTAAAGCTTTTTCTGAAATCTTAACTCATATTCTCTATTTTATCATCACTTTTTTCCTCATTTAGTCTTTCCTTAGCTTCCTGTTTGAAAATATCCAAAAAGTTTTTCCTACATAAAACATAGCATAAATAAATATATCAATAATCAATTTACCTTTTTGTCATCAAACTTATAAAAAATGTGGATAGATATTATATCACCCTCATATAGCTATTATTCAAAATTATAAATATTTTGATAGAAACCATTTGTTTGTTTCCAACTCTTAAGCTTTAGAATAGATATATATGTTTGAATATATCTTGTGTCCTCTAAATGATTTTATTTTTTTTAAAAAAATACATCATATAAATATGGATCATACAAAAAAAATTAGTGACAACCCATGGATCTTCAAACGTCATAAGTAAAAAATAATCTAAAGAGAAAAAAGAGAGATTTTTTGATAAAGATAAATCATACTGAAATGAAATATCCCTTAATTTGACTTCTTCTGTCCAATAATCTCTGTACATCTTTGTAAGCTTATCTTCCATCAACTTTATGAATGTGCTATCATCATCATCTTTTTTAGAAAAATCTATCTGATAAATACTCTGAAATCGTTCTTTTAGATCTTCGTACTTGACCTGACATTCTACAAATAAAAATTGAAGAACACATCGACGTCGATCGGAAATGGAATTAGAGAATTCGACAACCACCATTTCCCAATTTTCTAATTCATGGGGTGGTACTGAACATGTCAACACCATATCTTCTTCAACTTTCTCCATTCTGAAAGAAAATTTTTGAGTATTTCTATAGAGGAATTAAATCACTGGATGAATTATGATTCAATTTTTTCTTCTTAAAATGGACATACCTTGCATTAATAGGCAGTTCTTATATTTTGTAAATCTAATTTTGATCAAATATAAATAGAATCATATTTGGTCAAATATGGTTTAATTTTTCTCTTCTTAAAAGGAAAATACATTCATGTTAGACAATGTAAACTTAATTTTGGTCAAATATGAAAAGTATTTTTTTCTGGTTCTTTGTTGTTATCACCAGTTTCGCAAATTCTTCATCTCATGTTCCATAATCACAAAAGTATGGTGAGACAAGGCATGAAATCTAGTTTCATACTTGATGTGGATACCATCCTAAGTCAAGTGCTAAATCCATCAAAATCGAGTATGAGACTAGATTTCATGCCTTGTCTCACCATGCTTTTGTCATTTTGCAAGATGAGATGAAGTATTTACGAAAATGGTGATAACAACAAAGAACTAGAAAAATAGTTTTCATATTTGACCAAAATTAAGTTTACATTGTCTGACATTAATGCAATTTCCCTTTTAAGAAGGGAAAAATTAAACCATATTTGACCAAAATATGATTCTATTTATATTGATCAAAATCAGATCTACAAAATATAAGAACTACCCATTAATGCAAGGTATTTTCATTTTAAGAAGAAAAAAAAATTGAATCACAATTCATCAAGTGATTTAATTCCTCTAAAGAAATACTCAAAAATTCTCTTTCAGAATGGAGAAAGTTGAAGAAGATATGGTGTTGGCATGTTCAATATGACACCATGGAATAGAAAATTAGGAAATGGTGAATGTCAAATTTTCTAATTCCATTTCCGATTGACATCGATGTGTTCTTCAATTTTCATCTGTAGAATGTCAGGTCAAGTACGAAGATTTAAAAGAATGGTTTCAGAGTATTCATCAGATAGATTTTTCTGAAAAAGATGATGATGATAGCGCATTCATAAAGTTGATGGCAAATAAATTTACAAAGATGTACAGAGATTATTGGACAAAAGAAGTTAAATTAAGGGATACTTCACTTCAGTATATTTATCTTTATCAAAAAATCTCTCTTTTTCTCTTTTGATTATTTTTTACTTATGATGTTTGAAGATCCATGGGTTTTCACTAATTTTTTTTGTATGATCCACATTTGTATGATGTATTTTTTTAAAATAAAATCATTTAGAGGACAGAAGATATATACAAACATATATATCTATTCTAAAGCTTAAGAGTTGGGAACAAACAAATGGTTTCTATCGAAATATTTATAATTTTGAATATTAGCTATATGAGGGTGATATAATATCTATCCACATTTTTTATAAGTTTGATAACAAAAAGGTAAATTGACTATTAACATATTTATTTATGCACTTATTGGATATTTTCAAACAAGAAGCCAAGGAAAGATTAAATGAGGAAAAAAGTGATGATAAATCCATTGATAAAAAATGGAGAATATGAATCAAGATTTCAGAAAAATTCATGATGTGGTGAGATCTCACAAGCATTGTTATCTTTTTGAATCTCGACTTCCTAGTTAGGTAAATACGTTGCTAAATAACTTGAATATCAAATATTTTTGGATATTTATTCAATAAAGTTAGTGACAAATTCTTGATGTTTAAAGATCATAATTATATCGTCTCTAGCTGTTACTGTTTTCGTTATGATTGATTTACAAAATATGGGTACATATGTCTCTCACGAATAGAGTATTCTTTTTTAGTAGGAAATGTTATAGATAGATTTCATCATAGAATAATAGTTAGACCTATCTATAATGAAGAAGTTTATATGTTGTGGTTTGCTATCATTATATTTGTACTATAATTTATGAAGTAAAACTTTGACAATTAGAAATAATACTTTCTTTCTTCTATTTTATGTGACGTTCTTTTCTCTTTAATCTATTATGAAGACAAAACATTTTCTTAATTTTTTTTCGTAAAAAATAGTAGACATTATATTAGTAGTTAATATACTTCATTACATTGTATTGGTAGTGCACTTGCTCTGCTAGTACTGTAGTCCATGGGGAATAACACCCAGGCAGCGCTAGAATCCATGGGCTAACACCCACAGAAATTGGCCGAAATCGCCTGTTTCGCCTTCCAACGCCCGCCGCCCACCTGTGCCGCTTGCTAGGCGAGTCGCCGACCCAAACGTATGTTTTTCAGGAATCTTGGCCCGGAAC